>OY390728.1:9688562-10038562 GCA_959613375.1 Heteropelma amictum | reverse complement strand
CTGTAGAATTGCAACAGTCGATAGAATGAAAAAAAAAAAACGATAATTAAGAATCTGTAAAAATCGCAAATAATTGCAGATTTAGATCGAGACAATGGGGTCAGTTATATCCCTGCTCATTTTACACTACGATTCACGTAGGGCGAAAAAAATGTGGCTTTGCGAAATTTCGAGTCCTCAAATTAATAGCAACACGTTGTAGCAAATTACTAGACATTCGTAATAGGTATCGTGAACGGCAATTCCGTACATCGCCGGAAGTTTAATAAAATCGTAATCTCGATCTGTTTTTAATGCAGAAAAAGGAGTTTTGCGAAAACTGGCGTGGGGACGGTGTCGAAGCGATTCCGATTGACATATGGAAATACTATTGGTCGGATGTCTCCGATTTTCTTGGCAATGCTGGATCGGCAATATCTTCGACTGCGTAAATCATCCGTCTTGAAAGATGTGAAAAACGGCATTGAATAAAAATCTATTGAAATCACTCGAGGAAGCGTTTTAATTGCGGCTAATTTGCGGCGCCACCCAAAATATATACGACACACTTTTCATCCCGACCACGAAATAAACATTCGTAAATAAAATTTCCGCGGATAAATACACTTTTTGAGCAAATTGTTTAAACGATTCGAGACTCTGGATCAATGTGACGTCACGACTCGCAAGCGTCGAAAATTCAAGAACAAACGGTGCTTCGAGGTGTCCGCAGAAATTACGCGACGTTACAGAGCTCCCTCGTGTCGCTTAAATCAGCTGAGGCAATTAGTTGCGAAACGAGAGATCATTTATGTCCATTGATATTCCGAGATTGTTTGCGAAATTGATAAAAATTAAAGAACGCAGAAAAATAAAAACGTATTATACGAAAAAAAAACAAGAAAATCGTTGTTCACTTTTGTTCACGTTGTTGATAAGAATATTGTGTCCGTAATGAGTATCACTTTGGTGAAAAAATTAAATTTTATGTGTAATGAAACTGCGAATTTCATTCGATCAATTTATCATCGTTATAGACAATTTATCGTCTATAATGATAGATGTGGGTCTCGATAGAAATTCACAATAAGCCTTTGATTCCTTTTTTTATCTGCCCATACATTTTTCAGCCGCCTGTCAAGTTTACGGTTTTATTGAAATTATTATACGGCTCGAAACGTCTTTCACGAAATCGCACTTTGAAAAATCAAAATGCTTTCGGAATCAAAGAGCCTCGTTGACCTGCAGGAGGAGTGTTGCAGCATCACCGAGTTTCTTTGAGCCTAACGATGTTTACACAATTTTTGGCATTTTTGTCTTATTATTTGCCACGAACATCGGCATATTAATTGTTTCCTACTCTTGTCTTCGTACGATTTTCATGATGTTTTTTTTGGCAGCATAAATACGAGTGTTTCAAGCTACAGTCGTAGGTGCGACCGGTTACCGCTTAAGGGACGGTACAACCGCGAGATTACACTCGAGACGTATCTTTTTAATTGATATTCAGGGTCGAGACAACAAGAAAAAAAATGGGTAAGCAGAGTTGGATGTATTCGTTGGCGTGAAAACCCCGCATTCACTCATTTCCATGTTATTTTTTCTCGAGCAGCTAAATTCAACGTTTTAACGATATTTTTCACGGCGTTCGTTGCCGTCGCAGTGTGCCTACCGATGGTAAAGAATATTTCATGAATACGCACATTTTTTTCAACCTCAAACGAGCATTATCTTCGAAAAATCGTGTGCATAATGCAGGTAAAGCAAGAACCGAAAGAACCGAAGGCAGACGTTTGTCAAGAGGAACCAGCGGTCTACCGCAGTTCGAAATCACTGCAAGAGCAATGCGGGGTGAGTTTTTTGATTTATCCACATTTAGTTCGAAACCGTTTTTAGTATAAAAATCAAACGTATACAATGTTATCTGCAAACTTTGTCAATTATCGTAACGTCGATTTTCGATAATTATACGCTCGTCTGTCTGCTTTTGGTTTTTTTTAAACACATGTACCATTTTTTTCGGGATTTTATCGAGATTAAAAAAAAATGCAAATTCCACACGACAATTTGAGCATGTACCGCGTATTATCGTGAATATCCTTTGTTCATCAACGTCGATATTATTTCGCACACTGGGCCAGAAGACAAGCGACGATACAACAAGAATAAAGCGTGTGTGTTCGAGGGTTGCTTTTTTCAAATCCCAAAACGTGCTTTATATAATTTACGAAAAATGCACGAATATACGTGGACTTTGGGAGCCGAAAGTCCACGGGCTGCTTGGGACGAGACGGGACACACCAGAACCAACTCGAAAAATCGCTGGAATAATATATTCCGGCACGAGCCTCGTGCCTTGTACGCACGCGAACAGGGGCACATTTACACGTATACAATCTGTATATATACAATAAAAATGTACGAAGGAGCGTGGTGTGGCGTACAGCTCGAAAATCCGGGCACGATGAGAGGCCGGAGGGTAGGATGAAACAATTGTAGCGTGTAAATTGAAGGGTCGCGAGCGCAGGGTAGCACGACGATAGAGAGGGTGCGTTGGCGTTTCGCGTTGATGCCAAGGGGTGCGCCCGGTTCGCCGCGACGTTGGAGTGCTTTGTCGCGCTCATGATTTCGGAACGCGATATGAGAAGGAGAAAGGGGCAAGAGAGAGACGAGGAGAGAGAGAGAAAAAGACCGATGGGGTGAGTTTCGCGACGGATGGCGAAGGGGCGCGAATCGAGCGGGCAGGGAGGGAAACATGCTTCTGTGGGGATAGGGTGGATGCTGTAGCGTAGCAAATGAGCCAGAAAGGTACCGCACCACCTCCTGATACGCCGTTCAGATACTTCAACCCTTAATATTCTCCAGATATATATATATATATAATATTTATATCTTATACATTTGAGCTTGGATAATCCGTCAACGATTCTAATAAATTTGGCGCGGTTATTAGGATATATTGATGATGAACACAGTGCCGAAAGACGTTCTGGTTGAGACTCGTTACAAACTTGGGGGTAACTTTTGAAAAAAGCTTTTTTCCCGTTTCGTGAATACGAAAGGGTGGTGAAATTCGTCGTCTCGAGTTCCTCGTCGAACGAGGAACTTTTCAGCACCGATCATTGATTATTCCTGCGTCAAGTGAAAACGTTATCGATTTCTTCGGGGATGAATCCGAACATTCGCGGTTACCCTCGGAATTTAGGCGTCGGTTTCGCTGTTTTCTTTCGTACTCTCGGCAAAATCCGCTCGGCGTGGCTATCAAAAAATACATTTCGCGCACCGGAAATTCTATTTTTATACAACCCCCTGTATGCAGTATCGTAACGCGATGTATATATAGCTGGAATCGTCGAGGGGTGGAGGGAAACTGACGAGTAACGCGAATTTAGACGAGGTACAAGAAAGAGAGGGAGAGAGAGAGGGAGAAGGATGAGCAGGGAAGAGGGAGATCTTGGATGCTCGGATATATATCAACGAGAAGATCGATGTCGGCCTCGCGGGATTCTGGTCTCTCTTGGTGCGAGAGCATGTCGTCGAGAGTAGAGTTACGAGCCGAAGCGTTCTCTCGGCGTAGCAGCTCGGCGGGTGTGAGGAAGCTCGGGAACCTCGACGATGTATTGGAGAACCAGAGAACGAAGCTGCACGGAACGATATACGTATATACACGTTTTTCTTAACGGTTGAAGATGGATAGATGGGGGATGAAGAGAAAACGTTTGTGAGGGAGAAAGAGAGATGAAAAAAAATGTTGAAACAAAAGCACAAGAAGCAGTATGCGGTACGGTAAACACGGTGTATTCGCACGTACACATAATCCCACAAATGTAGATTATAAATGCACGCATGTACACCCACAATTCGTGGGTAAAAATAAATGAAAATTGCGATAACGAAGAAGCAAAGTCACGTTACGAATTCGTAGCAAAAGAATCAGGGACCAGCGTTTTGGGGAACATTTTTTGCAAAATCATCGCGCGATCTGATCGAAAATCCTCACGGTTCAGGCTCAAAGCTGAAAAACTGAGGGTTCCTCTTCTTTCTCACTCGCAAACTTTATTTTTCTTTGCTCTTCTTGGCATTATAAGAGTCTGGAACGCGATCTTCCATCGGTGATCTCATTTCTCTCTCCGCATCTCCGTCATACCGCACAGAGAGACGCGGCGCTCCCCCGACTTTTATTCAATTAAAGAGGAACGTGCCCGAGCCTCGGAGACTCCTCGCAAGGAGGTCAGAAAGCAGTGACAACTGCGCACCGTCGGCTTTTTCAATTACGCACACTTTCTCTTCCCTGCTTCGACGGGGTCTAACACTGTGCTGTTTTCCCTCCGTTCGTCAAATGTATTTTCCGATCGTTCGACAAAAATATCGGAGTCGATCGAAGAGTTACGACCTTTCGAGTGACCGAAATCACACTTGGGGCTAAGTTTCTTCTTTCTGTTTTTTTTTCAACAAAATCCTCTTTGTGATAGAGAAATGGCGGGCGTTTGTAGATAACACCGCGCGAATGTCGTTGAATGAAGATTTTTTGTAGCGTTTATTCGCTCGATTTTTTCGCTCGCTTCATATCATTTTATGGGTGGGCTCTGATTGGATTTTTTTTGTCTAGAGTTCGCGACAAAACTCCCCTTTCCGCCGGTAGGAGGTCACTCGTTTTTGACAAATTGTCAAGCGTAGCAGCTGCGATTTAGCACTTTGAAAAACAAGAAGCTTGCGGAATAAAAAAACGTTATCAATTTTGGGTATACAGCATCGCCTAATTTTTATGATCCTCCGATGTTGACTCAGTTGCGGTATCTCACGAGCCTTTTATTATCCGCAGTGTATCTCGGCTTGAATTGTCAGCTATTTGCCTTTTGATACGACGTTAATCACATTTTTCATTTCTTCTGCTTCCCATCGATATAAATTCGAGTGTTTCAGGCGATGTTCCTATTCGAGGCGAGATCGCGAACCGAAACGCTCCGAAAAATTATTTTTCGCATTTTTCAACCCTAACTTTCGCCGTTGAAATCTCACGAAATGGGTAAGTTCGGGTATCTTTTTAATGTCGGGTAACCAGAATATTACAATCTTCAGTGACTTTTGCACGATTTTTTATTTTCGAGCAGCCAAATCGACATTGGTATTTTTCGCGGCGATCATCGTCGTCGCTGTGTGCACACCGATGGTGAACGACGTTTCATACGTTTCGTGGCTTTTTTATCGTAGAACGAGGCTCATTTTTTAAATAAACGTTGATGATTCAATTGCAGGTAAAGCAAGAAGCCCGTCCATCAAGAAAATACAAGTGTCAAGAAGAACCAAGGGTTTACTGCGATTCGACTTTACTGCAAGAGCTTTGCGGGGTGAGTTCTTCAATGAAATTAATTTGCATTTCACATGCTCGTCGTCGTTATGATTTTTAAACCCCCTCTAAAAAAATATCATATTTTTCGTGCAGAAAGTAGAGTTTTGTAAAACGTGGCCTGGAGACGGAGTTATCGCGGAAGGCGTGAACACGTCAGGCCATTATTGGGACGATGTCTGGATATTTTTTCAACAACCTGCCGAAGAGATGGAATGGACTAAATAATGTTTTTCGTATAAAAAATGAAGAAAACTAAAATTTCAGCGATAAAAGTTATTGCCAGTTACGTACTTTTGTCAAAAATTAGTCGTGAGAATATGCAAGATATTTCTTTTTTGAAAAACAAGCGAAAACAAGCAACGAGCAAAAATTATTAAATAAAAAAAAACCTTCAAAATTATTTCGAAAAATCGCTCGAACGTTGCTCCCTCTCGCTTTTCGTTCAACCTCCCCCCGTACAGCCTCATCACCGTGGATGATTACAGTGGATAAAACCGTAAAAAAAAAAAATGTCCGCTACTTTTCGAAAAAAAACCGCGTTTCCGGATGTTTATCCAAAAACCCCGCGTCGTATTCGCAAAAATGGATCCACCATCACCGAATATCAGCGACCAGCCCGCATTGGTGATCATCTCGAGGCGCACCATCACCGGTGAGACACACGTATAATAAGTATAGTTGATTTTTCGTTGTAGCTCAAAGAAAAAAAGGAAGAATAAAAGAAAATTACGCGGACGAGTAGAAAGGCTTTGGAATCCTGAAAGAAAGAGATGAAACAAGACAAAGGACTGCCGCTTTTTGTCAAAGACCGCGCGTCCATCCCCCATGGGGGCTTAACCCTGGGTTTATCGCGGTGTTATTAATAACCACCGAGTTCGCGTTCTTTCTCTTCATCTCCCGTTCTATATATCTTTGCTTTTTTTTTTTCATCCTTGTGAGATCGGTGGTGGATTCTCTCCCTCTCGCTCTCTTTCCCTCCTCGAAACGCTTCCCTCTCTCTCTCTCTCGATATGGCGTTCAGAGAATCCATCGAGCTATATTATACCCGTCCACCCCGGAGGCTGTGCCAGCAACCGGCAGCGAAATCTCTCTTCCTTCCTCGTAAAACTACGCTACGAGAAATGCCAGAGTTCCCATCATCTACCTTCTCTCTCTTTCCTTCTTTTCTCTCCTTTTATTATTCCTCTCTTCCAGCACCTTTAACGTTGCGCCTGATGCGCTATAAAAATCTCCCTCTTCCGAGAGGATCTCGAAGAGAGGCAGCCAGCATTTATACATCGGGGGCGATTCGCAGACGTCTGAAAAGTATCCTCAGGGAATTGAGCAAAATTTATGTATATATATATAGACATCGATGGATCCGTACCGAGAAATAAGGCTTGATCCACGTCAATTTCACCTTGGAATCTCCTCTAGCTTACGCCCTTAAGTTCCCCGGTGATACCGATATAAATTTTACAAGATCGTTATTTCTATATACGTTCCAGTCGATACGAACATCAAGATGCATAATTATCGAGCAGCACAAACACTCGCGAAGCTTCGCTCTGCTGTCATCCTCAAGAGGCACCTTGCGCATTCGCCATAAGTTTATCCTTATTTATTGATATATTTTTATTTCGATATTCGTCGTTTCACAGGGGATTTTTGCGGAATTACAATCTGCGATGCATTGCGATACATTGCAGAAATCGATTTTGAAATCCAAAATTTTTCGTCATTTTCTGCCGGACTGAGTTTGTTCACTAAAATGGTTGCCATTTTTATCCCCTTCGAGATGGACACCCCGACGTGTGCTTATTCTCTTGGCAATTGATGAGGCTTCAAAATGGCGTTTGGTTTGTCCAGATATCTTAATTTTTCGATTTTTGGCAGATTTTTAAAGTTGGCCCTCCGATTTTCGCCAATTTTCCCATACATTCTATATACGTTCCAGTCGATACGAACATCAAGATGCATAATTATCGAGCAGCACAAACACTCGCGAAGCTTCGCTCTGCTGTCATCCTCAAGAGGCACCTTGCGCATTCGCCATAAGTTTATCCTTATTTATTGATATATTTTTATTTCGATATTCGTCGTTTCACAGGGGATTTTTGCGGAATTACAATCTGCGATGTATTGCGATAATAATAATTCATAAAGTTGCCTGCGCGTCCTTTCGAGAGACGCAAAAACCCTGGCGAATTTCGTGAGTATAGCTTATGTCGTCAAAGAAAAAGTAGCAAACGGACAGCGGATAAACGGTTGCATGTGCGATCTCTCGCGATTTAACGCGAAAGGCAATGCGCATCTCGCTTTTCTCTTTCGGTTTTTTCATTAATGTAAATACACGCACGGTACACGCGGAAAACAGCGACATATGCGCGTGGGGTACGCGAATTTGAGCCGACGGTGTGTCACATCGAGGCCATTATGGTCCATACGCCGAGCGAGCCCACGAGACACTTTCAGGCTTCGAGCTGCGGGACGTTTGCCCGCATGCGGACACACACGCGGAGCGTTCGAGTTCTCGTGCATTAATTAAGCAAAACGCGCTTCGGGGACCATCAGACATCCATTGAATTAGCCTCGTTCTCCGCTTCTCTCGCTCGTATATTTTAAATGATTCGTCCGTACTCGCCTGGTCGACGATCGAAACCGATGCTGCTCGTTGCTCGAATTAACTTCTCTTGCCATTTTGTGTATCGAACGTAACACCGATGTCAACCGACTCGTGCGACCCAACAGCGAAGAAAGTACATGGGAAAACGTGCCGAAAAACGCCGTTTTCCGCTTTTGATTCAAACGGAAGTACACCAAAAGGGGGTTTTCGTGTACTTGTCACGATCGAAATTAGAACTGCCTCTCTTCCGTTGTGGCTTCTGAAATATTGATCTTGGTGGAAAAGTTCTCTTGGTACCAAAACGAGCACGAAATGGTTCTATAAAAAAGCTCCGTCAGTCGTCCCTGTTTGAGGGTCGCTCGCCCGAGTGTACATCGTATATGGAGCGTTCCGAGACTTTTTTGTTCTTGACGAATTGAGCGAATTGGCGAGATCGTAATTTGCGGAAATTTGATGTAAAAATGGCACCGTGAACGAGTCGGTTTTATTCTGTTTTTCGTACACGATCGAAAAGGCCAAAAGTTCGCGGTACACTCGATACGGAATGGTCCATATATAGAGTGGTCCTGCCTGCTTGTAACCCTTTTTAAATATAAATATATGCCAGACTGAGCCATGTATATACATGTATATATGTTCAGTCGTCTTTTGGCGGATCATATACCACCGCAAATAAGGTATTCCACGTCTCACACGTATACTCACGTCTGTGGATGGGATGAATATCCATGGGCGAATCTTCGTGGGTGCATGTATATACAAAGATACACTCTAAAATATTCAAATATCGCGTATACACGACGAGCGATCGAGGTATTCGAACGGCTCGTATAAATATACGTGCATACTTCGTATACCGCCAAAAATGATATATATATATATACATATATGCTAGGGATGGGCGCTCGCGCTCACACGCGCGATCGCACGATTGCGCTGCAGCGCCTTGATTTTTTACGTAATTTTATCATACGCGTTTAATAATTTAAACAAAATATACGCGCGCATCAGAAAGCAAAAGGTAGTTACGAGCCTTCGAAATTTCGACTTTTTGAGGTTTCTGGAGAAGTGACGAAAAATGAGTCGAGATTTTTTTTTCAAATTTTCAATCATTCCGGAGCTTAGTAATTAATCCATAAAATTCGTATTATCGCATTTTTAGACGGAAATATTGGGTTTTCGATAAAATACCGGTGTGTTTCGTAATCAGCGAGAAAAAACACATCGATATGGACCATTAAAAATCATTTTTGAAATCCAACATTTTTCGTCACTTTCTGCCGGACTGAGTTTGTTCACTAAAATGTTTGCCATTTTTTTCCCCTTCGAGATGGACACCCCGACGTGTGCTTATTCTCTTGGCAATTGATGAGGCTTCAAAATGGCGTTTGGTTTGTCCAGATATCTTGATTTTTCGATTTTTGGCAGATTTTTAAAGTTGGCCCTTCGATTTTCGCCAATTTTCCCATACATACCCCTTTGCGTTTTTTTCGCCAATTTTCAACATCGATTTTGAGGGTGAAGCAATCTAGCTATCGACATTTTACTTTCACCATTCTTCAAGTCTACTCGAGGGCTTTTCAAAACCCCCCCAAAAAATCTATGTAGCTTCATTAGTGAGGAAGTTATGATCATTTGAAATTTCGACTTTTCGACGATTCTGGAAAAGTGGCGAAAAATGAGTCGAAATTTTTTTTTTCAAATTTTAAATATTTCAGGACGGTGTCCGATCGGAAATTTCCCGCTGATTACGAAACCCATCGACTTTTTCCCGAAAGCTCGATATTTCAATTTCGAAAATCGTAATTAATCGATCAAATTCGTATTATCGCATTTTCGGACGGAAATGAGTCCTCTAGCCAAGCCAAGAATTTTCCCGTTGTATCTCTCGAAATATTGATTTTGGACGAAATTTTTCTTAAATTCGTTAATTCAGCCGAAAGAAACTTGTTTCTCCTTTATTCTCCAGCTTCAGCGAGGCTCTCTCGTTGATCGAGGATGCGCGCGAAATCGTCTCTTTCGAAATCGTTTCGAAAGAGACCTCTCTTTCTCTTCCAAAAGAGAGAAAGAGTCAACACCCCTAAGCATCTCTCCGTTCCTCCTCGTTGTATTTTATGAAATATCATACACATTTCCGCTTTCTCTCTCGCCTTTTCTGAAGTCTCATCCTCTCCACCCCTCCTCCCCTCTCGCTCTCCCACAGTTATGGCTCGCTCCCTTCAATTCCCACCCTCTCATCCGCCAAAACTTGCACTCGAGTCTCGCTCCTCTCGCTTCTCGATATTCCTGTTTTTTCCCCCCTCCGGGTATATCCCTAAAATTCCTCCCCCTCTTTCGTTATCTCTCTCATACCTTCCATCTCGAAAATCTCTTCCTATTCTCTCACACACTCTCGTCCTCTCTCATTTCGTCTCTTCCATGCATTCTCCGTCTCTCGCTCTCTCTTTTTTCCTTCTCTCTTCCGGAAAATCGTGCTCTCTCGAGACCCACAGCATCCTCGCTGTTTCTCTCGCTCCCACGCGCGAAATCTGAATATATCTACGATGCGCGCTCGCGTAATAGCCTCGTTCCTGGCGTGTGCGATGGTAGATATAATATATATCCGAAGCGAGAGCGGACCACCACCAACACCGCAACGCGTCGTGTCGCGCGCGTTCCACAGCCGGAGGGCGAGAGCGATAAATGGTACAGCGCCACGCCGCTCGACGCAGCATCCTCCTCTCGTTCCATCTTTCGCTCTTTTCCTCTCGAGCCCACCCCCCTCCTCCGTCTCTCATCCTCTTCCTGCTCATTTCGCTCATTCCTCTCTGCCACGCCGCCGACAAGAATATAGCCGCGGGAGAATCATGCAGCCCAGCGCGATACAGGCTCTCGCAAAATAAAAATGCATCACCTCTGCGCATTTCGCGGTTTTCCCACGTCTCGCATCATCGGAACACTCGCGAGCTAAGTTTTTACCGTTATTTATCTGCATTCATATACAAACACAACGAGCCCACACATACAGGCGCTTTTAATTAATGTTTTTTTCCAACGGGATGATCATTCCGCGAACTTTTTTCAGAATTCTCTTCATCCGTTCGTCCACGATCTTCAGCAGGTTTTCCCTCTTGTTTACGCGCATGATTTTGCAAAAAAAAGATTGAAAAATGTCACAGACTGTAAAGTGTATATACACGAGAGGCGCACTTAGCCAAGCGCTGTTTTTTAAAAATTAATAACAAAGTTTAATAGCTCAAAACAAATAACAAATCGCTCTTCAAATTTTCTTCGAAAGTAAAAGCTGCGAAAAGTCTTTCGCCAAAACGAAATTCGCGAATGAATCTAAACTCCACACGCTCGGCATTAAATTTCAGTCGATAAAGCGACGATCGATCGTGGACCGCGATGATACGTTTTCTCGCAAAGATTTTCCGTTTGTTTCTCCCTTATCGATTATATCGGAGGGTTCGCAAAGTGATTGAGAATTCTTAAAAAAATTGAGAGATTGATCGAGAATTTTTCCCTCCTCCCCCCCCCCCCTTCCCTGCCTCTTTTAGCTGTTGCACAAAAGCTCGAGACCAAAAGAGAACGAGGAGAGCCGACGGCGAGAGCGTGGAATCGTCAGAGGCCATGCATAAGCCAGATCCAACGAACGGTGGGATCGAGTCCAACGGAGATGAAAGAGAAACAGAGAGGAGGAGGCATGCCGCGAGTACTCGGTTATTTATCACGCGTGGTGCAGTTCGCCAATCGCATCTTTCCTCTCGCTCTTCCTCCGTCCTTTTCCCTCCCTCTTTCCTCTCCTGGACTCTGCAGCATCCACGTCTTTCGCGCCGCTGCTCCGCTTCCCATTCCGCGCGAGACTTCCTCTCCTGTGTTCCCTCGTCCCGCGACCTTTCCCCCGTTCCTCACATCTCGTTTGCGATATTGCGAGGATTCTATAGTTATACGCAGCATCTTTTCTCACTTCTCTGTTTACAGCCCTCGTCGTTTCTCGCAAAGTACTTCGACGCACATATATATGCGAAGAAATTACGTGTGTCCACCGTACACATGCACACATACGGTGGGGTACTCACACTGATGATGTAAATCGTAAAGGGCGTATCGGGTATGAGAGAACGCCGAGCGCCTGCAGCCGTCTTCACTTTTACGCAACCGCTGTACCACATTTCGCGTTGCTTCCCTCATAAGTGTACCGCATTGTCATTCTCGCACTATCCGAGCAGAGAAGACGTAACGAAAAACTTGATTTCGACTATGGACCAAAAAATGAATTGATGCATTTAGAAAAACTGCCCTAATACAAAAAATACAGAAAAATAAACTACTTTTTTGCTGTAGACTCAAAAAAATGAGTAAAGAATGCAACCTGGCTGCTGCGATATACGTTAGGTCAGTCCGTTTTTCGCAATCTTCTCCCAAATTTTCGTTTCCTTTTTCGGAAAGGTTCCAGTCGGAAATGAATTTTTTTGTCGATCGCCGGAGTCTCGTTACAAGGAGTTTTACCGTCTCGTTCGAGTGTTTCGCTTCCTTCGACGCGTCTTAACTTTTCTACAATCGTGGTAGCATCGCCAGGCAAGCCTGCGCCGCAAAACCCTTTGATCAGGGCTGTTCTACCACAGCAGTTTCCACTGGCGTCTCCAACGTTACGCGCCCTCTCCGGGGACAGCTCGTGCACTTCTCTCGAGGCCGAACGTTACGCGTACCCCGTTGCAGGGGCAAACGACGCATCTAGCGTGCACCGCATTGTGGAATTTCTGCACCGAGCATCAACCCTCCAGGCGTGTGTGTCTCATCAACGTACCACGCGAGAGCGGAGGAAGACGCGGAGGCTTCTCCCGCAGCTTCAATTTTTTGCATTCAATTTTGAAGCTGCAGCGACGTCGGAACACGATTTTTGTGCAATCACCGCGGCAAAGAGCTCATCAGGGAGTTTCTTGAGGTTCTACGGATTTTTCACGCCGATTTTTCAGCTCCGATCCCCAGACGGCGACGTCGCGAACGTTCTCACGGCTGAGATCGCGTATGTTCTCGCTCCCGACGATCCTTGGGCTGCGCTTTTTCGTATATACTTGTATACACCGGGGCGTGATGCTTGGTGATTGGAATTAACGACTCGGCGACCGTATTGATTATTTGCTCCCCTCTAGGGCCTTATCTGACTTTTACCAACCTCCTCCTTCGCCACCCGATCGTTTCGATTCTATCTCTTCTGCCTTTCGTGCGTACACGCTCTTTGCTTTTCTCTCTCTTGGGTTCCTCCTTGAGGGCAGCAGAGAGCTTTCGCCTCATCGTTACTATACCTTTTTCCTCCGGCATCGAAATGAGGGTTTTTGTTTTTTATATGTGTATACTCTTTTATTTTTGTGTTTTTTTTCAAGCAACAAGATGATTCTTGAAGTTGTGTACATATGTATGTAATTTCTATGTACTATGTGTATATACGATCAATTTTTAAGATTTCCAATTTCCGACGTACCCTCAAGTTTTTCCTCATTTTCTCGTCACGTTTTTTTCCATCGCATTGAATTGCACCGACGTGGGATTCGAGCTTTGCGCTTTTTCCCAACCTGCACAGAGTCTCCGGTTTCATTCCCGGAGAATAGCAGGAGTTTACGCGCAGCGGTGCAATCTCAGGCCGAGCGCATGTGAAAAGCGTGTATATTTCTCTGGACGGTTTCTATTTCTCGTCGAGCTCTCTCTCTCTCTCTCGTGCTCGTACATGAATGCACGTGGGGGATGATTGTTTCCGGGAAACTTGGAGTAAATGCTTCCTTTTTTTTCCTTCCAAGCATTTCTCCCGCAGCTTTTCGCTATCGGTGTCGGAATGTCGTCGGAAGGAAGGAAGGAAAGAGGAATGCATCGAAGAGAGGTAAAAGGCGAGCCAGGATCGAGAAAATATCATTTTCGCGGTCGAAATTGTGCGTTTTTTTTTTTTTTTGAATTTGAAAGCTCGCGTGCAAAGGTTTATGAGAAATTCTTGTAGAACGATGATTTTAACGTGGATTCTTCGGTGGACAAAAAATAGGAGAAGAAAAGTCATCACTCGGATTACTCCGCGTAATAAATCGCGCAGGGGTTGCATTTTTGTTCATCGGCGGACACTCTGTGTACATCCGTGGTAGGGTACGTATGTGCGGGAGAGAAAGTGAAAAAAAAGCGCACGGTCTGACGAGTTTTTATGCGAAGCGCAAGGGGCTTTATGGATCGGAGGCTTTTGCCCGCTTTACGGGCGAGCTCTCGACGTCACTTTGCCCGCGATATTATATATACATACACACTTGCACCCTCATTCCGTATGCGAGGTTTTTTCGCGTACACCCTGGGCTACTCATAATTTTACCGACCAACCCTCCTCGTGCCAGCCAAACGTTTTTTCACGTACACGCAAAACTCTCAGGTGTGCCTACGCACGTACGCGAGCACCGGATCGTGGCGAAAAAAGTTACGTTCTCGAACAGCACGCGGCGATTTAATGATAAAATGACACCGCGAGCCTGAGACTACTTTTCGCAAAATGCAGTCACCGTCCTGTCTCAACATCGAGAATCAGCAGAAGGTCCTGAAATTCTCCCGAAAAATGACGATTCGCTCGTGATCCTACGCGTTTTTCGACGATTTTCAAAATTCTTCAAAAATTCAAACAGAATCGACGAATCCGCGAAATTAATCGTGAAAGCGAATTAGGGTTTCTACTTTGCGTGACAACCTTGGTTTCGTTTTTTGGCTGTAATTACGGAAAATATCGCAGCCATTCAAGGACATCGCGAACCGAACGATCTTGGTCCATTATTTCGACTTTCGAGACTTTTCAGAGAAGAAAAAAAGTCGTTCCAGAGTGAAGAGGTCCAGGAACAATGTATAAGTATATTGTATCGAAAGAGACATGCCGATTGACTCCATCGATCAAAGGCTGAATATCCAGCAGGAAAGGACGAGAGCATCCACGTACTCGATGTCCCGAGTTCCAAGCTTCTCTGTGCTGTCTGGCGTCACGAGTGACGTCTGCGACTCGTGATATATTTTTGTATGTGTAAACACACATATATACAGTATATTAAGGTGTCTGTTACACCTCAAACAAACTTTTTGCACCTGGGTATGCTGCAAACTACGAGGTCAAAGCCTAGAAGCAATGTTGGAACAAAAATCAAGTACCATGCACCTTAAAAATGAACATTCAATTAAAATAGCATTTTTGCACTCTCTTGAGACTCTAATCTTCTTCTCGAGCAATATATTTAATAATTTTTCTTTTTAAATGTCGATCCTTTTTCGATTTTGATCATTTGCAGAGTCGAATTGGGAAATAACCCACCCCTTAATACGTCTATATTAATCGCGTGTGTATATACGTTCTCCTCACATGCTTCAGTCACTTCACTTCACCAGGAGCAGCACTCTCCTCTTCCGTATCTTCTCTCGTTCGCCCCTTATCCTTTTTCCTCGACTCCTCTGCTCTTAAAAACCCACCCACTCGCAGGTTCTTTGCAAAGAGCGGTGCTGGCGGTCCTACTCGACGGTCGATTGTATCGAATATCGATATCCTCCGTTCCTTCATCTCTCCTTCGCGACCCTCTCACTTCTCTCTCTCTCTCTCGCTCTTTACTCTTCCCTCTTTCATTTTCTCGTTTTCCCTCTATCCTGATGGATCTGCAAAGAGTCCCAGGGGTGCCATCTTACTTGCATACCTGTCCTAGTTTATATGACTCCCTGGTAGCTCTCTAGAAATTGTAGTTTGTCTCTGGGGTCCGAGAACATTGAGGGGAAGTGCCGGCACTCGATATCGTCAGACCGCTTGTCGATCAAATCTAGCTTACGGTATTTCCTTATCGTGCTACCACTTCTTCAATGAAAAACAAGGCTGAATTTGACCCAACTTTGTCCTCATCGTTCCTACGAAATTTCGGACGAAATTTGCCCAATTTTCATAAACAAATTTTGCATCGCTGTGACAACAATTTCCCTCGATCGATCGATACAAAGTGTCACAATTTCTGACACCTTAAATTCAAGCTTATACAACTCGCACACGCGATACTCGCTTCGCCATCGATCGCAAGATCGGAGATGGCACGTTCGCGGCATTGAACGACTAGACTCTTTCATGACACTGCGCTCTTTTTTTTCGTACCTTCACGAAATGATACTGCTATAATTATATACGATATAAAGATACGTATACTATGTAAAAAAAAAAAAGCTCGGCGTGCTACACGTCAACGGACGATCGTGCACCGTAGATCGAGGAACACGAAAGGGAGCGAGAGAGAGAGAGAGAGAGAGAGCCAGTGAATTGCGGGGGCGATCACGTTCCCGCAGGGGCCTTCGTGCGTTATTGGCAATGGTCGAAGGTGGAGGTGAGTCTCACCGCGGAAATGTGGTTGAGGCACGCGAGCCGCTTCGCCGATTATCGCTGGTGCACACTATCATGTATATATATATATATATATATGTATATATGTACATATATACATGGTTATATACATGTCTATATATATATATATATATAGCCCACAAAATGTATATACGCGGAGGCACACATGGGGCGTCAACGTTACCGTCACGCGCTCCGAGCCCGCGATTTCCGATCGTTCCAAGATTGTGAGTTTCCACATATACCACCTACCGCTCTTTGGTCTACGCGCGAAATGTCGTAAAAGATTAAGGACAGCGAAGAAATAAAAAAAGAATTATGTGTACGTGTCTGTGTATGCACGTGTATTTCCACTTTTGTGGAAATAATACGTGATGTTTGTCGACCATAGTCGAAGATAAAAAAAAAAAGGATGTAACTCACGCGATTCGCCACTCGGAGTGATAAAGAATACGCCTTTTTGTCCGCTGCTATTGCATGGATGTTCGGTATAAGTGTGCACATTTGCATACATTCGTTATTCGTAGTCTACGTCGAATACAAATGTGCGGGGAATTTTTTTTTAAGCGCCGGTGGGCGAAAGGTACGAGAAGCCGGACAATTGTACGTTTGCAAAAAAAAGAAATCAAAGAAAAAGGGTATTGCAAATTTTACGTGCTCTTGAGGAATTGCATTTTTTTTTTTTCATTAGGGTTTCTTAATCGAGGTTTTATTGTGTCTCAGTGATCAAATGATTGAGGACGGTGACTACTCTACTCAGAGAGGAGAAATCATGATTGTTTATGTCATAATTCTTGTGGTTAATACCCTTTTGTTAATAACATTTGATAATAATGTCGGAGTTATTCGTGGCTTTCGTCGCTTTTCGTTGGGCAACGAATGCGAAAACGTGTACGGACTGATCTTCGGTGTGGAATAATGTATAAATTTTTTTTAATTAAAAACACTCGGTAGATTTGTGTACAGTGGAATATCGAAATTAGGCTAAACTATTAAACGTTTCAGAGCTTGTAGCGAATACACGATTGATGGTGAAACAAAGGGGCCTAACTGCCATCATTTAACGAGCGAAATTATTGCCGATCGAGTCCTTTTGTTTCTTCGCCATTTCAATATGCAGCGAATGGGTTTGCATACATACATTTCGAGAGGGGATACTGTACAAGTGCAGCTCGCATAATCCGCATACCTGTGGGGGGTTACTCGGGCACTAATTAATTGTCACGATGGTGTTTACCATCCTCGTGCTTGGTATTAATTACGATCAGTCTTCGGATCAATTATATCGATTTCAAATGCCTTACTCGCTGCATACATACACGCGAATGGATTGCGTTAATCATTTTTTTCAACATTCTTCTAATAATCCACTCGTTTTGCCAGTACATTGAGTACGAAATCCTCAAAATCTTACATTGAAATCAAATTTCGGACGCTCTTCGTTCTTTCCGACCGAGAAGGTCCGAGATATTTTTGATTATTCGAAATCGACGTGCGGCAAATTTATTCAAAATACTCTCGTTTTACGAGCGTAAGATACAATTGAAAAAAGCCACTTTTGTTTTTCAGTTTTTTCCTATATTCGTTTTTGAGTATTGAAAGCTGGAAAAAAATGAGAAATCCAAAAACGAAATTTACGATGAGGATGATTAATTCCATTTGAAGTGTACTTTATGCGCAAAATGAACTTCATTTTTGATAGATATTTCGGTAATATTGCAGGGAATAGATAAGATTTCTTCGATCTGTTTTTGTATTAAACAAATTTGTTTTTTTCACGATTTTGCAAAAGTGACTGATAACGCATCGAAAATCATTGGTCGGAGAGTTGCAGAGGCACAAATACTCTCGACTCGTTCGTCGTGCATCGCGCCACGTTTACGCAATACCCCGTGCATGTTTCCTCGTTCTTTTGTGCCATTTTTATTCCTCAACGAAAGATAAAAAAGAAACACGTAGTTTCATCCACAACGCATACATTGTAAACGAAGGCGAGATTGGTGCCCGCGACGATCGAAGTCGTCCGAGCTCACAACGATTGCCGGGGGCGGCAATCGTAAAAAACGATGAAAACCACCAGCATGAACAATACACCACGATACCGCAGAGCCAAGATAAAGTCTCTGTCTCCCGGGGGCTCTGCTGGTAAAATCGTCTCTCCGCGACGCCTGGAAGCTCCATTGACAGTTTTTTTTGTCATCAATACGCACCGTTGCGGATCGTCGAATAGAATTTTTCAAAAGATTCCACTCAAAAATCCGAAGTTTCTTTTAAAACGTCCCGTTTTTCTCGCGTTATTTCGAACAATTTTTTCGAAAATATTGTGTATTTTATTTTGCGTTTTGTGCTCGTAGGATTTTTATGAAAAAATGCGAGTTTTAGCTCCGCCGAGCCGGTCCAAACGAGGCTGTAACTGATCCGACGTTTCGTCGGCGTCGTCGATCCGACGTTTCGTTGAAAACGTCCCGTTTTTCTCGCGTTATTTCGAACAATTTTTTCGAAAATATTGTGTATTTTATTTTGTGTTTTGTGCTCGTAGGATTTTTATGAAAAAATGCGAGTTTTAGCTCCGCCGAGCCGGTCCAAACGAGACTGTAACTGATCCGACGTTTCGTCGGCGTCGTCGATCCGACGTTTCGTTGAAAACGTCCCGTTTTTCTCGCGTTATTTCGAACAATTTTTTCGAAAATATTGTGTATTTTATTTTGTGTTTTGTGCTCGTAGGATTTTTATGAAAAAATGCGAGTTTTAGCTTCGCCGAGCCGGTCCAAACGAGACTGTGACTGATAATTGGGTCAAACCGGATTGGAAAAAAAAGGAAACGAAAACGTATCCGGGCAAGTTGGGAATCTCATTCGTATTTCGATATGAAGGGGATGAAGGGGCTGCTGGTTAATCCACAGAGTACCACGCCGACTTGCGTTCAAAGCCAATGGTGTCTTTCGCTTTCTCAGCTCTCTCCTTGCGATGGTTATCGGTTTCTCACCTCTCGCGCGAGAACGTATACACTGCGGCAAGATTCGATTATCATCATCACTGGTTTGCACCGCACGCTCGGCGCAGTACCGGTGGCTTTTCACCTCTCCTCTTCAAAGTCTCTATCTCTCTCATCTCTATTCACGGCTATATACATATACATATACATATATACTTTCCTCGATTGCCGACATCTCGTCTTACGCCTGTTCCCCCACGGGTCCCACACACATGTACCTTTCTTCCTCCCTCCTGCATCTCTCTCTCCATCTCCGACTCGTCTACTCACGCCTGCCGACGATTCGCCGGAGAAAAGCGATGCTAAAATTCGCGATCGCGAAAAATACTGCATTTTTCGAACGCACGAAATTTCCTAGATATTAATTGATTTCTCAAGCAACGAAACTACGATTGTTTTCGCTCGGTATCGTCGTTGGAATTGATACAAAGATCGAGGAAAGTTTTTTTGGATTTGAGAGCGTCTTCGTTTTTGAATATGACGGACGATTGTCCCACGTGACCTTTGGATTTCAATGGACACGAGCACGAGAGCGCACGCACTCTTCATTCCCTCGTCTCGCGTGCCGAAATAAAGTTCCCCGCGTTGTTATATACATATACGGTGCGATGCGAGCGAGGGCGAAGGTGGTTTCGATGCGGCAGGGTGGCACACCGGGGCACGCGGGAAAAGCAAAGAGAGTCCGGACCGTCGGGTACTCAGTCACTCAACCCCCGAGTGTGCCAGCAACCGACCCTCCGTACTTCTCTCATCCTACCATCTGAAAAGCTCGTCCTCATCCACGAGCGATATCCCTCGACGCTCGCTCGTATTCGGGGCGTTCCGCGTTGACTCAACATCGAGGGACGCGAGGCTGGACGCAAGGGGATGAAGCTCTCGATATTAAAAAACAATAATGAAGAAAAAGCTACCGGTCCTTGAGAAAAAAGCACAAGTACGAAAGGGAGAGAGAGAGAGAGACGACCTTTTTCGTAATTTTCCAAAAGTTTCAATAAAAATAAACACCCTTCCTGTTCGTTTCCTGTAAATTCGTAATTTACCGGATAGAATCGACGCGTGTTTTATTTTTTCAAATTTTCATCGTGTTCCAGGATTTTTTTCCCCTCGATATCGCCGGGCCAGGATTTTAAGGGACCGCGGGAATGCCTGGTGAAATGTCAAAAGGAAGATAAGACGCGGTATTTGAGACGGAAATAACGCTTCCTGCGATTAGAATTAAAATCGAAGGTGACGAGGGTCGGACCCTCGTTGAATCGACGCGGAATGCCCCATGTGTTCTCGTGTTATATATACATATACATGCTGTATATAACGGGTGTTTCAAGAAACGAAAGAGCGTAACTCGCGTCGTTTTTCCTGTCGAAAAAAATTCGCGTTGCGTCTTTTTGTCCGGAAGCTGATCTCGACGAAAAAATATATATGTTTCTTTCGCGTTGTGCGGCAGCAGATTCGCTCCTCGGTGCTCTCTCGGAACATCCCGGCGAGAGCGAGGAGAAAGAGCCGGAGCTCTCGGCGCACACAGCGTGTGCCGTCGTCGTTCGCCCAACGTTCCCTCTCGCCTTTTTTTTCCGTCTCATTTTCCTCCTCGCCCTCGCTCTCTCACTTTAACGTCGGAGCTTGCGCCACTCGTTCTCTCTCGCATGGTGAGAGCTTCCTGTATCCCGCTCGGTACTTCTCGTGCCCGCTCGTTTCATCCCTTTCCATCCCTCTACCATTCTCACGCCCTCTCGTTGCGCTCTTTCTTCGTCAGAGAGAGAGAGAAAGAGAGAGAGAGAGAGAGGGAGAGAGAGAGGAAATATTCCCGCCCTCTCCGTGTTACCGTGGCCCATTCTCCAACCACCCCCGTTCCATGCCGTGTCCCGCAGGGCATGTTCCAATCTATATAGCTACAGATCCGCGCACATATATATATATATACACGCGATATACACGAAGCCGGTAAAAATATTGTCCAAACGATTGGCATTTTTCGTTAATCAACGAGGCGTTTCTCGGGGAATTAAAAAAAATGTGTATCTCTGACGAGTTTGTGACGATCATCCCTGGTAGATAGATGCTCGCCGCGATATCGTATATTTGGCCACTGATTTTTCACGAATTTTTCAAATTCCATCTCGCGGTCAATTGTTTAACGGCAGCGGTAAAATT
This sequence comes from Heteropelma amictum, assembly GCA_959613375.1. Classification (NCBI taxonomy): domain Eukaryota; kingdom Metazoa; phylum Arthropoda; class Insecta; order Hymenoptera; family Ichneumonidae; genus Heteropelma; species Heteropelma amictum. The sequence goes on along the minus strand of OY390728.1, from coordinate 10,017,123 downwards.
CTCATCCCCTTTGGTGGCACGCTCCGCGGCACGCCCGCCCGTCTCTGTTATACCGCCGGCAGCGACACACTACCACCTACGTCAGTCTCGTCTACGTACACCCGCCTGATGCGGCGCTGCTTCCAACTAATACCAGAGCGTGGAATATCTCCTCGCTAGCGAGCAACCCCCGACCCAGCTCACTCGCCTGCTTGCCTCTCGCATAGAGCTTTTCAAATATATATATATACATATACGTGTATATATATATATATATATGAAACGCGGATATATAGGAGAGCCACGAACAGCAGCAACCCTCGCGTACGAACCACTCCCCCGCGAGGATCCACGCGTCGGCGGCCAGCAGCGGTGCTCTCTCACCCACTCCCTCTCTCTCTCTCTCTCTCTCTTCATCCTCATGGCCGTACCACCCTCTGCAACGTTATACCGATGGCCCAACCTCCCCCATCTATACAGCGATATATAGCCTTGTGCTTTCCAAGCGCCTCCGCGCGCAACCCCTATATTATACATGTATATACAGCTTTCCCGACGGACGATAGAGCGCTCGCTCTCCGCACTGCTCCCGTCGTTCTCGTTTCCTCATACCTGTCCTCCTTCCTCCTCGCCATCGCCGCCCTCGCTCCATCCTTCTCTCGAATCACCCCTGCATGCTCTCGCGCGCGAGCCGCTCGTTAACCTGCTGGAACGCGTCCCTTCTCTAACCACCGGACTGCCACTATACCATAGAGAATCTATAGTGTGTCATCTATATACCGTTGGATATATGTATATATATATATATATACGTATGTATATACAGTTTTATACGCGGGGAGAGAATCGTTGGCATTGACGATGGGCGACGGACGCCTCGGACGCTTCTTCTATATATATATTTACCTATCAATATTACGGGCACTTGGACGTGCCACCTACAGAACCTCGTGCTCCGCTGGACTCGACGCGAAATCTCGAGCTGCGTTTGTCCTTCCCATTTTACAGCGTTTAATATTTTTAAATCTCACCGAGACGATTTTTTGAACTTCGCCAAGATATCTCTTCGATACGGATGCTGCGAGAATCGGTACGGTGTGTGCCGAGGGATGCCGAATTGGATAAAGCGGAAGTCGCGTGTAAAGTAGTTTTGAGGATTTTCCGAATTTTTTTTCGATTTTTGCGAGTGCGACCTCGACGTCATTATTGAGAATCTTCTTCTCGCCTAGTTATCCCGGTGCGTTTTTAAACAAATCGTCGTGAAATTCGATGTATTTTGACAAAACTGAGTTTTTCATCGTGACGGTTGAATGGGTTCGCGTTGATTATCAGTAAAGAGCACATTTTTATGAAGAACTCTGATTATCTGGAAAAAATAGGCTGTGGTTGTTACTACAATTTGTTGCTATTTAAAAACAATGCTCGTGGTAGCCCTGACGATGTGATAAAGATGATAATAACTGTTGTTAACGCTGTCCTCACTCGTTTTTCGCGAAGATGAAAAAGGTTTCGATAATTGTCTGACCATACGATGCTGTGATCACTGGCAGCCAAAGAACGCGCCTAAAGGCTGCCTCGTACTATATGGATTAATTCCTTTCGATCGTAAGCATATCTCTTGCAGTTTTTAAATGAATTACGAAAGAAAATAATAATTAAAATAAATAATTAGTAGATGTAGCTCGACGTCGAGTAAAATTTCAAGACCATTTGACACAATCGACCGTTAAAATCCACTGTGCGGTAAAAATTGAACATTTTTTTCAGCGATGTACTTTCAAAAAAAGTTTACTTCATTCGCATCGATCTGCCGTCTTATTCGATTATTTTCTTAAGGTGTATCGAGAATGAACCACGAGATATATCTTTATAAATCGCGAGATGAGGGAGCAGTCACGTTTCCCTCGAAGATGCAACGTGACCTACCCTGTGGACTTTTACTTTCACCCCCGGGAAAACTTGCCACGATCCCTCGTCGAGTTGCAATCCTATATAGCAAGGTGGAAAACGCCCTTAAACTTTCTTATATACGTACGATATATCGACGTGTTTCTTGGCACGCGAATGCTGGAGCGCTCCTTCGCACGATCGCTCATCTTTCACCGTTTCGGTGCTCGTCTATCGCGTACAGTCTTTATTCTCTCGATTTATTTTTTTCCCCCTCGAGCTCGCCAGTGAGAACTGCCAAACGTGTTATTCAAGACCCTCCCCCCTCCCAAGATCCTCCCTTCCTCTCGGGGCATTTAAGATTTTTGCGGGATCGTTCTGCTCGACGAGTCTCGCGTGCTGCCAACGAGACTCCATTTCGGAGACACTGCAGGGATGAGAATAAATCATTGGGAAAAATGAATCCCTCGGGAGCTGTGGAAAAATCAAAGAAAATGGGACAATAGAGGACACGCCACAAAAGTTGAGGCATCGAAGAAGATGCAGAAAAACTTGCATGTTTCTTCGTCGTTGAATTTTAAAGTAATTCACGATAAATTTAATGATTTTTCATAAAACTGACGGAAAATTCATTTTCGTCTGTGTAAAATTTGATTTTTCAGGTCCTTTATCGGTTTGACCGAAAAATTGTTTGAAAAAATAATTCTGCGAAATCGACGCTCGATTCCACCCTCGACACCGACTTGGATACCATTTTTTTCATCTTCCTCAATGTCGTATCGATCCTGCTTAATCAATTTCGTATTTTTCTGATTTTTTTTCGATCTTCCAGATATCTTTTATCCACATAATGTGAAAAAAAGCAAATGTTCTTTTTTCGATAGCGACAGTGGTGCCGATCAATTAATCCTGGAACGGAATAATATTTTCGTTGGGCATGCTAGCACACCCCGCGATGATTACATGCTATACCAGTCATATACATGCGGTGTAATGGCATGTACAACAGTATATATGTACATGTAAATAAGAAAAAAGAGTGCGGGGAAGTTTTTCAAGAAATTGTTTTTTTTCTTTCAACACGATTCATGGCACGGGTAGTCGTTGCGATTAATTGTCATTAAAGATTGTTAAGCAACATAATTTCCATTGAATCTCGATTTTTCGGCGGTGAGAATGAAAATTTGAAAGGTTTGATCGTCTGTACGAAGCGAGAGACGAAAAATGGAGACAATACGAAAACGGCGAATTATTTCTCATTTTTTCGTGTCCATCATATTAGATCTCTCCCTCTCTCTCTCTCTCTCTCTCTGTTTCTTCATATATTCCCACTTTGCTTCAACGGAACGTTCTTTTTTTCATTTTATTATGCTCTTGGTGCCTCTCGCATGATGAACGCGGTGGGGTGGGAGTTTTTTAAATTCCGTTCGTAGCTTCAAACCGCAGACCGCAGTGGGTGAATGTTTAACGTTGGCGAACGTCGAGAGCTCTAGACCGTTGAGAGAGAGAGAGAGAGAGAGAGAGGAGGGACAGACGCAGAGACCCGGATGTAGCGCGTGCACGGTTTTTGCAACGATCTATACAGTCAGAATGCTCTTCGAGGTCTTCCCTCTCGACGCGGCGCTCGCTGTACATACTTTTCCCTCTATATTTCGTACCATCGGCTGGCTAAGTACAGAGTCCAGATACGCGCCAGAGTGCAGGAAATAGTTATGCAACGACCAAGAGAGAGAGAGAGAGAGAGAGAGAGAGAGAGGAGAGACAGAGATACTTTTGGCTCATTTTATATAAACTCGTGATAATACGAGACAGTTTCGAAGCCTCATACCGTGTTTTTCGCTGATTGATTCGCAAATTTGGTCGATTTTGAAAAATGAAAAAATAACATGGCCTGCAGAATTTGTCTTTATTTAAATTTATCGAATCTTTGAAAAAACGTGTACTCATATCGTTAGTGAGCTGACAAACTGTGATTTCCTCTGTGATGTCATTGGATAGAAAAACGTGTCTTGTAGCATGGAAAAAGAAAGAAGAATTTGACGAGAGTTTGGCAAAACTTGCTTCGGGAAGACGAAGGAACGAAAAAAATGGTGAAAAAAAAATTATCGTCTATTTTCTTCGTTCGAAAACGTACAGCCGCGCACGCATACAAAAGAGGATCGCAGCGGCACACGGGAGTGGCTGGGAGGAAACGAGAGCCAGAAGTGACGAGCGAAGAGAGAAGAAAAGATAAGAGAAGATTTATAAAAAGAAGGCAAAAAAAATGAGGCGGAGGAATATGATGTGAGAGAAACGAAAAAGAAAAAGTGTGGGGAAAAAATGAGCAGAGAGAGAGAGAGAGAGAGAGGGAGGAGGAGAATGAGGGAAAGAGAGTGAAAAAAAAGAGAATCGAGAAAAGAGGAGTGAGGTGGGATATACCGGTCGACGGAGCGTGTTCCGTAGACTGCGGCGGAGGCTGAGAACCGAGAGAAAATAAAAAGGCAAAGGAAGACGAAGATGAGGAGAGGAGAAAAAAGACGCCGAACGATGGAAAAAAGAACGGAGCCTCGAAGACGCAGAGTCCGCGCGAGGCACTCGAAAAAAAAAAAGATGAAAAAAGAAAAATAGGAAAAGAAGAGCGTCGGAGTAGGGAGCACGACTGAAATGGTGTAGGGTGGAAGCGCCCGTGCTAAAAAGCGTGAGCGAAGAGATCGTATAGCTCGGAGAACGACTCGGGCATGCGTACAGGGTGTCCCAAAACTCGACGTTAAAACTTCAAAGTTGGATTCGGAATGAAATTCCGAGTCGAAATGTATCTTGGTACTTTTCCATACGACCAAAAGCCAGTGAGTTGTCAAGCGTCAAAGTTTGGACCAATCGGAAGCGCGCGCTCTCCCACCTCCGCGCGTCCTATTGGCCCAACTGTATCTCTCGATAACTCCACGAGGATTGGTCGGATCGAAAAGTGCTCAAAGACTTTTCGACTTGAAATTTCATCCTCCATGCAGCATGGAATCCTCAGCATCCGCTTTTGAGACACCCCGTATTCGTGTATGTGTACGTTCCCGCATGTGTAGATATATATATGCCCGCGAGACGAGAAGATCGCGAACACGCGGGGTGGGGAAAAAAAGGCGAGAGAGGATGTGCGAAAGACGACGAGAGATAAAACGGTACGAGCCTGTGGATCGCGAGAGGAGAGAAAGAGAGAGATGCGGTAGCGGTATAACGCTGCGTCCCGGTGCTACTGGCGATGGATGCGGCTCTGCGATGAAGGTATATAGAAGAGGAGGTCCAGGAGGAAGAGCGAGAGACGAGCATCGAGAGACGTGAGACTGGCGGAGCGAAAAGACTCTTCTTCGGGATCGGAGAGACGAGCTCTAGCGAAAAACGAGCAAAAACGAAGCGAAGACGAAAAGAGATCCAGAAGGAGATGAAAAGAGAGAGAGAGAGAGAGAGAGAGAGAGAGACCGACAGGCTTTGCCATCGATGTACAGTCGGTGTCGAGACGTCGTTTTCCGTGCTCCGCCGCGAATGACGACGAAGTATACTCGCGACCGACGCGAAAATGTTATTATCATTATTGTTATCATTATCAGCCACCACTCCTTTCAGGAATTGTCACAAATCTTGAAAAAAATAACGAAAAACGAGTTTCAAAAACTCGCCTTCTCGTTATTTTTCACTAGCCGATGATTTCATTGTCAAAAAGATCAATTCCAGTGGATATTACAATAAACAATTCTGAAATGCGGAAAAATGTCTCTCGTGATCGATCGAATTCGATAAGATCGTGGCGAGAAAGTGTACGCGATGCTTCATAGCCGCTCTGGTCCGTGGAGATATTTCGGGACGAAAAAAAAATGCAAAAGTCTCGTTGTTGAGTATGCAAGGCATGTATAAATATAAATATGCCGGCGTAATACGGAGAGTTTGCTTGCTCACTTGCGCGCTGGCGTAAAGCTTCTGGAGAGCAGAGAAGCTCCAGCAACGAGGGCTCTGCGTACATCCGTGTGTGTGTGTGTGTCTATATGTGTTTGTGTGAGTATACAGCGCATATACACAAATACACACGGAATATTGTGCAAGGGAAAAGCGCAACCAACACGGTATTTCGCGCGACGAAATGGCCGGACTTGCGCCCTTTTGGTCGTCTAAGATTCTAAAGGATTTCACGCCCGCTGTTGCAGCTTCCACTCTCGATATATACGTATATGCGAACTTGGAGGAGATCTTTAACGAGCTCTCGGTTCTCTCGGATGCTGCATCTAGGTGGCTGCACAGCAGCTCAGTGGTAACGGCAAGATAGAGCCGGCAGCACTTCTGCAGACTCCACACGGTGAAACTTTGGTCCGGTCCATCCTCTCTCTCTCTCCCTCTCCTCTCTCTTTCTCTCTACCTTTATCTCTTTCTGCTATATTGTGTTGCTCAGTAGAACAGGCAGAGTAGCGCAGTAGTAACGGCACAACATTTAGAGCTCACGTGCCACTGCGCTCTCCCTTCTGTACCAAAGTATCACTGTTACGATGAGCTTTGGATTCCACGTACTTGATGTGCATTTACACACACACACACACACACACATTGTGCATGTATGTATATTATGTAAAATATGCCAGGGTGTTTTATTTTGAGGCAACATTTTTTTTCCTTTCCTCCAAGTTGAGCTACTGATAATACTTTAATTTTTCAAGTTCGTTAAAAAATTCTAGCTCATAGGAATATTGGACCTCCCGTTTATGCAAAAATCTTGTTGCATTCAACGGAGAATACGAAAAAAAAAATGTCAAGCGTCGTCGATCAAAGATAAAAGAGTATATCCTGAAAAAATTGAGTACAACAGCCCACGGGGACTTTTTACCAAAGTATCACTGTTACGAGCTTTGGATTCCACGTACTTGATGTGCATTTACACACACACACACACACACACACATTGTACATGTGTGTATATTATGTAAAATATGCCAGGGTGTTTTATTTTGAGGCAACATTTTTTTTCCTTTCCTCCAAGTTGAGCTACCGAAAATACTTTAATTTTTCAAGTTCGGTAAAAAATTCTAGCTCATAGGAATATTGGACCTCTCGTTTATGCAAAAATCTTGTTGCATTCAACGGAGAATACGAAAAAAAAAATGTCAAGCGTCGTCGATCAAAGATAAAAGAGTATATCCTGAAATAATTAAGTACAACAGCCCACGGGGACTTTTTACCAAAGTATCACTGTTACGAGCTTTGGATTCCACGTACTTGATGTGCATTTACACACACACACACACACACACATTGTACATGTGTGTATATTATGTAAAATATGCCAGGGTGTTTTATTTTGAGGCAACATTTTTTTTCCTTTCCTCCAAGTTGAGCTACCGAAAATACTTTAATTTTTCAAGTTCGTTAAAAAATTCTAGCTCATAGGAATATTGGACCTCCCGTTTATGCAAAAATCTTGTTGCATTCAACGGAGAATACGAAAAAAAAAATGTCAAGCGTCGTCGATCAAAGATAAAAGAGTACATCCTGAAATAATTGAGTACAACAGCCCACGGGGACTTTTTGAGGGTGCGATGTTTGAAAATGTCGAATTACACGGAGACATTAGGAATGCCGCAGAGTATATTCATTTGGACTTGTCGGGTGTTTTTTATTTTTTCTTTTCAGATGCTTTTTACGTGAAAATGGATGGTATATGTTGCAAAATGTGTAATTGAATTTACACGGTACTCTGTGTTCGTGGGTGCTACTTTCATCTCTCCCTCTCTCTCTGTCTTTCCCTTTTTAATGTCATTTCAGACAAACGCCGTCGCTCCTTTGACAAACGTGCGACAAAACTTTGTACGACGTTCGCAAACGCAGAGGTGTGCGCTTTGATCCCTCGCCGCAGGCGTGTCTTTCTTTTTCGAAAGGCTACCGCCCGTACGTGCTTCCATCTGCCATCTTACGTACGACCCATGTTCGATGAAAAATGACGATGTTTAAACATGAAAAAAATGTCTGCATCGAACATAAAGATTGCGATCTTTGGGAATCGATATCGATCGCATTTTTTTCGTTTTTGGATACAGTGCAAAGACGGATATCGTGGGAAAAAGTTTTCTCGGGTTTGCGGGGGATGATCGTCGAGGATCGCTGTTGGAAGAAAAATCGATAAATAAAAGCTGAGATGTTAGCTAGTGGAGAACAAAAATGGAGGAATAAGACGGCGCGAGAGTAAGGGAGAATGATGGGAAAAGTCGAGCTCGTCCGGAGAGATCTTCGCTCTCGAAGGTAATAGAGCGGTACAACGAGGAGACACCTCGTAATTTGGCTAATGGCCTTCCGCCGTCGTTGCCGAGAGATGAGTCTCATTCTCTCTCTCTCTCTCTCTCTCTCTGTCTCTTGCCAGCCTCGTCACTGGTGTCATCGCAACTCCTCTTTCCCAAACCCCTTTGCTTCCGCCGCGTGAATATTGGAACGACGGGAGCGGCTGAAATTTAGCAAAGTTGCGATCTAGAATAATTTATATCTGTATATAAATAATTACACATAGCTGTAATCGTGGCCGAGGAAGATCAATTTCGTTACGAAAGCCCGGCACTGAAAATAACATTGTTGAACTCCGACACGTGAGGGCTCTGCAGAAATGGTGCGAAAAAGGACACGAAATATCGACAACCGCGAATGAAGAAAAATGAGGAAATTAGGAAGAAAATTGATGGCGAAAAAAAATTTCGTGTGGCAAACGCACGATTCCGATCCTGGAGTTGTGGATTCGCCGATGTTAATAAAAAAAAATTCTTTGGCACAATTTGGAACCCGTCGTGTTAAGGGCGAACGAAATAAATTTAACTTTGCTTCGTTCGAGTTTTGTCCGCTCGGAGCTGCTCCGGAGTGAGTAGCGATCGTTCTCGAGTAGCTGATTGATGCATCGTCACGTAAAACAGATACGCGAATTTCACTTCACACGTGAATCGTGTCGATGTTACCCTCCATTCGGCGCGCAACCCTCAAAGTCCGAGAAACGTGTTATTATCGAGTAGAACGGGGATGAACCATTCGGCTCTTTCTTCACCTCCCTCTCTCTCTCTCTCTCTCAGCCTGCTGTCGTCTCCCTCGTATCGTTTGTCCATCTTCCTGCCTCGGGAATGCTGGGATCACGTTTTGGAGCTAGCTAACGAGAATATCGCATCGAACGGAGACCGAGAGGGGAATTATTGGACGATCGCTGAAGGGCTTGAGGGACGACAAAAGGAGATGCAAAAATTGAGCTCGGTCGCATAACTGTTGCTCGGCCGCTCGAGTTTTTTAATCGCAACGGGCAGCAACCCCCTATGGAAGGGGGAAAATGTGCGAGATATTTTTGCAAACGTGTCCTCGTACGTTTAAGTGACGTGTATATTTTCGTCGGACGTCGGGCATTCCACGAGGGGATCCTCGTAGGGGTAAAAAAAAACAAGAAAAAAGTCTGCAGAAAAAATGTTTTGAAAACCAACTCTCGGCAGAAGGGAAAGAAGCTGGGAAAATTGACCGTAAACTATTGACGATCCTTCGGTTGTTGCAGAGAAAAATATTCACGAAATTTCTGATGCCAAATCCTTTTGTTCGTTTATTTTTTAATTATCCAATACTCGCGTTATCATTTTGCAAATTTGAGTATGATGAGAGAGAGAGTTGCTCGCCGAGATGCTGATTGTACAGGTAAGGGTCGTGATGGACTCTAAAAAATTAACGATCCTCCTTGCGTCTTCTTCTTAAAATCTTCTACGGGATTTTTTCTGTCGAATCGTTCTATTTCTTTTTTAATGAATTTTTTTAATACCCGCGTTATTATACATTCGCAAATGTTGAGTATGATGAAAGACGGTCGCTGGCACACAGGTGAGGGCAACGAGTTTTGCGACCCTCAGGACGGTGAAAATGATGCGGCCGGGGGACAGAAGAAAAAAAAAGGTTTGGAGGGAGAAGATGAGAGAAGAGAAAAGAGAGAAAAACAAGGCGAGACTTTACGATGAGCAACCGCCGCGATGGTGCGCGGTATCCGGCCAACCGGAAGGGGTATAAATCGTGGGGAATAAAACTAGATTGCCGTGTGCTTGCACTCTCACCGTCTCGTGCTTGCTGTACTATACAGATATTAACCACGAGACGGCAACTGCTGGCAGACGGAAATAAATGCACGGAGCTTTCCACGTTAAATCGATCCGATAGTCACGGTGCTCCACATATTTTCCAAGTTTCACGTTTCAAGAAGGAAAGCGGGAAACCTCGTCGGGGTCGATTTTCTCCATACTAAAAAAAAACAAAAGAATCCTAAAGAAATCCTAAAAAAATTCATTTCCTGAAAAAAAAACGTCTGCGAATGCTGATTCGAAAAATAATGCAGGAGAGAAGAATTCTGTGACGAAATAATTTGCACTGGTTTGTCAAGTTCGAAAGAGAGTGAAAAAAATCACGGGTATATTTCAATTTCGCGAAAACGAAGCAAAAACCGACGCCCAAGATTCCAGCTGGAGGTAACACAGCCAGGATCGATTTGGAATGAAATTTCCTTTTTGTACATGTCTGAGCTTTACACGCGAGTCGACATCTCCTGACCCGACATCACTGATCGTCCCCTGCCGGAGCTTCAACATTTTTTTAACGACACTGTTGCACCGAATGTCTGCGGTGCTCTCGCAATCCCTCCCCTTACGTCTCCACACTCCTCATTTCCCTCCGTCACTTTTTGGCACAAATATTTCCTTGCTTTTTTTTTCAAATTATACAAAAGTCTCTTCGGCGAGTTTTATCGTGCATTTTTATCGATCGGAACATCGAAGAATCCTTGAAAAGCAAGCTCGAACAATCGTCCAAAGAGCATCGATGAAAAAAAAAAAGGAAAAATAAATAGAAATTATTTTTTGGTTTCGGGAAGACGATCAAGTTTTTTATTTAAGGAAAAGAATAATGAGCCATTTAGAAGCGATGAACAAATGAAATGAAAATAGTATTTCGTCAGAGGCGAAAATTAGGCGGTTGGAAAAAAACGTTTAATTGAATATTGCAGAAAATTCCGAAATATCCTATTTCTTTTTTTAATCTTCTTATCCAACCTCGTCTCTCCCTCTCCATCCTGCTCTCGTTACTCTCGTCTCCAGCGACGATTGCATTAAATAATTTCGTTGGTTATCCTCGCACGAGCGAGTTCACAGCTAGGCGAGTAACTCTACTGAAAGATTCATCGATCCAACCCCCTGCCATGTGAAAGGAGAGAGTCTGCACTCGTCACTCCGATATGTGTGCTTTTCTTCCACGTTAATTTCCGAATCATCCCCCGACTGTTATTTCAGGTAGAAGCAACACTTTATCGCATGTGCCCCCTTAATTATCGATGTTTCACACAACCCGGAATCCCCGACTGCTCCGTGAAAGCCAGTTTTCGAATTGCCATTCTTATCCAACAGGTTTTTCGTAAAACTCAAAAAAATCAGCAATTCTTACCGTTTCCGAAAACTGCGATTCCAGTCGCGTAAATTTTACGTAACAACGAGAGAACGCTGGGTTTCACGCCGTCAACTTTTACGCCCTTAATATCACCCAGCAGCAAGCGACATACACATACATGTTGTCGTTCGTGCTGAGTTTTACGTCAAGTTTTTTCGTACGTTTTCACACGACGCGCGCGTCAACGAGAGCCTGCTGGCCTCGATATATCCGAAGCACCAAGATTTACGTCCGAGGTAGGGAAAGAAACGGGGCAAACGGCGACGAGCTCGGTCGTTCGCCACCCTGGTATATATGCGGGCTTATATACGTCCCTAGGACTCGTGTACTTTCGCGTACGCGTGAGTCTTTTCGCGTCAAGTTGACCTACGTTCGTCCTTGAACGAGTCGGACGCTATTCGCAATTTGTTTTTCCATCATGGCAAAAAGGGATGAAATCGATGGAAGATTCTGCTCATCGTGCGCCAGTGGACGAGAACGAATTCGCGAAATCGCGATTTTCGAGAAAAACGAAAAATGGACGCGGTAATCGCGATGCAATTCGCCCCTAATTAATGACCGAATTATGATAATTATTGAATACATTTGCGAAAGTTCCCACGAATTAGCGTGGAATGCCTCGTGCGAGAGTGGTAACACAGTCGAGCTTGGATGGTCACATCGGTGGGCTTGGTCGAACGAGAACGAGAGAGAGAGGGATAAGCTTTCGCGCGACACGAAATGGATGATCGAGCACCACTGACGCGAGAGTATAGTGGCGGTTTTAGGGTTGGAGGAGTCCCGGCTGGCGGTGGCGTATGCTCCAGGGATGATTAATGCTCGTCAGCCCTCTCTTTTCCACTCTCTCTCACCTTTTTTTTCGTTCCTCTGCCGCTTTTAAGGTACACAAGCCGAAAAATTCCGCACCCCAAAAAAAAACGATAGAGAAATCCAAAAATCCGCGTACTTTTCCGCCGATTCGTAGAGCGATCCAACAGTCGTAATAAAACCGAATTGTGGATGCTGGGAACATATTTGGAGCCAACTTCGAGATCTTTGATGCTGTAAAAAAAAGCCACTCGAAAGCCGCGGACTAGACATTTTGCATTGTCGTTACAGATTCGCGTGCACCCCTTAATCGTACTAAATTGTCAAAATGTGCGATTGCGGGTTTTTACTTTCGGCCTGTATCAACATTTCGCGGAGGAAAAATAACCGCCAGCGATTTTCTTCGCGGACCGTCCTCTCGTGAGTGATCATCGTCGAGAGTTCGTTCTCCGGACAGCGGCACACGAGGTTAGGTTGGATGTAACGTAGTTGGGCGTTAGGCATCGCGATGCATAAAAAATAGAAAAAACAAAGCATACATGTGCGCATCTATGTATACATAGGATAGGGAAGCTAGAGAAGAGCCGAGCGACTGCTCGTGCCAGTAGTAATGCCCCGTGCGGAACAGACGCCCCCGTTGAAATGTGCCGGCAAGCCGTGAGCTGTATATACAGTGGCTGGCGCTTCGGAGGGTGCAAAAGCAAAGTCTCAGTCTATATGCAATATGCACAGTCCATTCCTCGTCTAGTAACACCACTTTTTCTCACCCCTTTTTCGTTTTTCGTCAAAGGAAAACACCATTTTTTCTCTACGACAGACCCAGCAAAAAAGTCCCGCTCATCCCAAGAAAAATAAGGCAAACCCAGCAGCAAAGCAGAGTTTTAACCCCGCAAAGTCCTTGAATCTACGCTCGAACGTCGAGCTCGAAAAAACATAGCGTGATAATCGAGACAAAAATCGATTTGCAAGAATCAAGCCCGTGTGAAGCGAACAGAAGGGTGCTACAGCGGAGGGGATGAAAGAGGAGTGCGGACAGATCCGTGGGACCGAGGTAAAATCGAGCAGAAGGTTCCGGAGCGGCAAAAGATCGGCGCGGGCTATCGGCGGACGAGAGGGATGAATTCGTCGCTGTCTCCCAAAGTGGAAAAATGAGGAAAAAGGCCCGTATTTTTCAGGAAAAAAAGGAGCATCGTCAGCCGAACGAAACGTTTCAGTCAGTCTCGAACGTCCCGTATAGAAGCTCGGAGATTGCTGCATGGAGCTTTGGCGTCGACGTTGGTGGCGCGAGGAGCGAAGAGGGAATACCGAGAGACCGAGAACACCGTGAGGCAGGGTGGTATCGGTCGTGCCAGCAGCGGTGAGAAGGAGAGAAAACGCTGTGCCGGGCCGTCGGTGGTGGCGGTAACGCGATAAACGGATTAACGGCGAGAGCTAGAGCCCGGAGTTCGGGGCGTACGACGAGACGTATAGGGTGGAAAGGGAACCGAGTACGAGGGTCGTTAGATATATATATATATACATATATACATACGGATATATATATATATCCAACGATACAGAAAATTCTGGCGAGCAAAAGGACGCAACCGACATAATTCCGAGTCTTAAACCGCCCTTCTTCGGATCGTGCCTTTGCCAGCGAACGATATATCGTAAATCCAGAGAAGAGATGAGAGAGAAAGTGTGTGTGTGTGTGTGTGTGTTTTGTGTGTGTGTGTGTGTGTGTGTGTGTGTGAGTGTGTGTGTGTGTAAGAGACAGACGAAAAGAGAGAAAGTCAAGGAAGACGAAGGGCGAGAGAGCGATGTGCAACGGATGAGGGTGAGCCGGACGAGGGTTGGAGGTGACCGACTAGGCGAACCGTGTGCACGCGGGCTCGGTGGTGTGGCGGCGGGATGTCACGGCATCGCGCCTTTGCCGACACCCTCGACTCTCCTGTCCCATTCCCAATTTCGCGATTCCCTCGTTCTATCTGTGTATCCCCTCGTGCCTATACATCACGCCGCTGTACAACCAACTTGCCTCAAACGCCGGTGCAGTCACGGTAATTGTTGGCATGTCCGAGATTTTCTCCGGAGCTTTCTCCGACGATTAACACCGGTACGCGGGCGTCAAGGACAGTTCTCCCCCAATATCGTCCTCTGTTTCCTTCAAGGACGAAACAGGACGCTTTTCTAGCGAGCGTACGAGTCACTCGTACATGACCGGATGGACCAAGGTCGCCAAGGGTGTTTAGTGAAAAAAAATGGACGCGGAAACTCGCGGCGAATGCAATTTGGAGCGACGAGTCTTTCCCTTGCGAATTTTCAGTTGTTTTTCGTCCGAGCAGCGCCCGGTCGTCCCGGTGGTCCACGGACGTCAGGGAGGATAAGGATCTTTCCCATATCTTCTCTGACAAAAGACAAGAAACGCCGGTTTTTTTCCTCAAAAATTTCATCCCTCTCGTCTTACGCAAAAAGAAAACAACGAAGCTGAAAAAGCGTCCAAATTGACCGAGAAGATTTCCGCGAGGAATTTTCAAACAAGACTGGATGGTCCAAATTTCCTCCGAGCTCTTCGTTCTTCGCAGTATTTCTTCCTACAGCTGTATGTATATACAGCGTGTACATCTACATATATAGGCGCATTAATGTACATAAAAAAGCTACCGCGAGCGTACGCACATGTATATATACCCATGTACATAAACTACGTATATTTACGATGCCTATGTATAGACAAGTTGCGGTGCGGAGCAGGCGAGCGTATGATATAACGAGCCAGCGAGCGTGGGGGTGAAACGAGTGCGTGGTTTTCACGCGAGCGTGCGCTACGTACGGGCCTCGTTATCGCCAGAAGTTCGCACGCGGTTATTATACCAACATATACGAATAATTGTACACACATATATATATACATATGTATATATATATATGTATATATATAACGATTTGTGCGGGTGGAGCGGAATCGAATCCCGCGAGAGTCAACGGGCGCGTCACGCAAAAGCCATTAGAGGCGTGCGTTCGCCACTCGGCATCATTTTCGCTCAAGCTCTCTCTCCTTCTCTCTACTCATTCACCCTCCTATATCTGCTTCTCCCTCGCTCGCATTCTTTCCGAGTTTTATTCGGCCCCCTTGATTCGACTCCCAGTCCAATATCGCACGTGTGTGTGCGTGTGTATTATTATATAACGTCACAAACACCGACGTCCTACATACGGTCGTTATCGCTCTATATCGTTCCGTATCCAAAGCGACTGCACGCGCGCTCGCTGCTTCGTTCGACTCTACGTTTCGGCTTTTACTCCGAAACGCGCGTATCATCGACAGCCGGATTTATCGAATCCACACACGCCCACACGCGAAACAACACTTTTCAGTATCTTTTCTAACGTCTGACTTGAAATCTATCGAATGGAGAATGAAATTACAGGAATTGAGTAACAGTTCGATAAGAAAAAAGCTAGGCGAAAAATGAGGCGAAATTTTTTTTTGTTTTCAATATTTCAGGAGCTTGGTCGATCGGAAATTTTTCGCTGATCACGAAACCCACCGACTTTTTCCGAAAAAATTGATATTTCAATGAGAAAATAGTGATTAATCGGTAAAATTCGGGTTATCGCGTTTTTGGACGGAAATATTGGGTTTTCGAGGAAATACCGGTGTGTTTCGTGTTCAGCGGGAAAAAATACGTCGATATGAACCATTAAAAATCATTTTTGAAATCCAAGATTTTTCGTCATTTTCTGCCGGACTGAGTTTGTTCACTAAAATGTTTGCCATTTTTTTCTCGTTCGAGATGGACACCCCGACTTGTGCTTATTCTCTTGGCAATTGATGAGGCTTCAAAATGCCGTTTGGTTTGTCCGGATATCTTAATTTTTCGATTTTTGGCAGATTTTTAAAGTTCACCCTTCGATTTTCGCCAATTTTCCCATACGTTTTTGGCGTTTTTTCCCATGGCGTTTTTTTCGCCAATTTTCAACATCGATTTTAAGGGTGAAGAAATTTAGCTATCGACATTTTACTTTCACCATTGCTTAAGTCTACTCGAGGGCTTTTTAAAACCCCCCCAAAAAATCTATGTAGCTTCATAAGGGCGGAAGTTATGATCATTTGAAATTTCGACTTTTCGACGATTCTGAAAAAGTGGCGAAAAATGAGGCGAATTTTTTTTTTTTCAAATTTTCAATATTTCAGGAGCTTATTCGATCGGAAATTTTCCGCTGATTACGAAACCCATCGACTTTTTCCCGAAAACTCGATATTTCAATGAGAAAATAGTAATTAATCGATAAAATTCGTATTATCGCGTTTTCGGAGAGAAATATTGGGTTTTCGAGGAAATACCGGTGTGTTTCGTGTTTAGCGGGAAAAAATACGTCGATATGAACCATTAAAAATCATTTTTGAAATCCAAAATTTTTCGTCATTTTCTGCCGAACTGAGTTGGTTCACTAAAATGTTTGCCATTTTTTTCTCGTTCGAGATGGACACCCCGACTTGTGCTTATTCTTTTGGCAATTGATGAGGCTTCAAAATGCCGTTTGGTTTGTCCGGATATCTTAATTTTTCGATTTTTGGCAGATTTTTAAAGTTCATCCTTCGATTTTCGCCAATTTTCCCATACATACCCCTTTGCGTTTTTTTCGCCAATTTTCAACATCGATTTTGAGGGTGAAGCAATTTAGCTATCGACATTTAACTTCCACCATTGTTTAAGTCTACTCGAGGGCTCTTCAAAACCCCCCCAAAAAATCTATATAGCTTCATTAGGAAAGAAGTTATGACCATCTGAAATTTCGACTTTTCGACGATTCTGGAAAAGTGGCGAAAAATGAGCCGAAATTTTTTTTTTCGAATTTTCGACAGTTCAACAGCCTATTCCATCGCAAATTTTCCGCCGACCACAAAACTCATCGAATTTTTCGCGAAAATTCAAAATATCGGTAAGAAAATGCAAAAAAACAGTCAAATTCAGCAAAAACTCTTAATCGGAATAAAGGAATTTACCTAATTTAATGGTAAACTAGAATTGGAATGAAATCTTGCCAAATTGTTTATTCCTAAATCAAAATCAAAATTAAGAAAAAATTTACGATTAAAAAAAGAATACACAATATCACGCGATGTAATTTTCCAACGTGAAAAATAAAACTTCAAAGAGCGAAATTCGAGTGTCCCGAGTCATCGACGAAGGATCGAGCAGCTTCCCTCCCTCTTTTTTTCCATCTCTCTGCTGGAAAAGAAAAGCACAACGCATTCGAGAGCAGTGCATGCAATAATGAGGATAGCTGCATCTTTATTTGGCTGAGAGAACAAAGGATGCCAGAGCGAAGACGTATCGTATCTGCCGCACGTCTCTCTTCGTTATATTTTATATATACTAGAGAAGAGCTTTTTTTCGCGATGCTCGCTTCGGTGCACGTGGCAAAAGAAGATCGCGATGAAAGATCGGTAGCGTGTACACCCCGGAGAAGAAGCGAGAGAGGATCCTCAGCGTTCGGAGCCTCCAGACGTGTTCTCTGATGTAAGCCAGTACAGCAGAAGGGAAAGGATATCGAAGTGCACAGAGAGAGAGAGAGAGAGAGAGAGGAGAAGGAGGAAAAGATGCGAGAGAGACGAAGCCAGGAGGCATCTCTCAGGAGTATGAGCATCAGTCTAGCTAGAAATGGGAGAACTCGAGAGCGAATCCCCCCAGGGTTTATGTACACACAAGTATATACGTAATATGTACCAGCTCCGCAAGTAACGATATATGCTCGGATGTATGGGCAATTCCACGTCAAATCTACGATCAAACAATTTCGAAAAAAATATTTAAACACTCCCGCACAAAGTGTCAAGTATGTTTGTGATTTCGCGCAGAAATAAACGTCAAACTTGGAGTCATCACCGCGAAAATCATCGTTTCATCATCTTTCCTGCGTATTTATTCGTCATTTTTCGTTAAATTCGTTTTTCAAATTTTAGAATATACACTTACCGCACCAGGAGCATCAAAAAAATTGGAAGCGCTGCAAACAAAATCCGCACCGTACATTGAGATCAATGAAACCGATGAAATCAAGGTGAACATTGTTTTTTTTTTTCAAAACGGTACCGCAAATACACGGATCCGCTTTTTCGTTAGGTACGTTTATTTTATTAGCATTGAAATTTGAGAAATTAAACGTTTAACAGAACTCGAACGTTTTCAACAATTACCCGTTGGGTAATCATCGAATATGTAAATGTCACAATTGTAAAAACGAAATTTCACATCGAATCGTGCGGTTTTTCGTTTCGTGAATTATTCGCGTGCGCTTTAACCGCGACTCGAATGTTCTACGTCATTGATATCGCGAACGCTTTCGCTTTACCCCAGTTTGGTTATTCGCCCGTTTGGAAAAACAGAATTTAAAATGAAACCTTGTTTTTTAATACACTTTGCGCAAACTTATTCATTCTTTTATCATCATTTTGACAAATTCCAAATCCAAAATAACGATGAAAATAAAGTTTGTCAAAAATAAACATTTGTCAGCATGATTTTTTCATGACGTCATCGAGAATCATCGATTTCGATGACGAATAACTTTTTTCGCGAGGCTCTCAATTTTTCAACATTTTTCCCCCGACGAGAGCTCGGAGCTCCTGTGCCGTGGACGCCTGAAATCTGGACGACGAGTTTAATGAAAGATAAATAACGATTAAAATTGAAAAAAAATGACGAAATAATGATTTTAACGATAACCGTTCGCGATACGATGTTTTTCTCATGTTGCCATTTATATTTTTATCATCGTCGGTATGCTGTACGTCGATGTGCGCGAGATGGCTCGTGGTAGCATTCGTGATGAGCGCACGTCTCGGTGAGAGGGTAGTAGAGAGTCTATATCGGGTCTGGTATGCGCGGAAAGAACGAGGAAAAGAGGACGGCGAGGGAGGAAGAAGAGACCGACGACGATGACGACGTGGACGAGCAAGAGGCGGAGTGCTTGACGCGCGTGACCCTACCGGTGGTCGCGTGCTCGACTGCTCGCGACCGTCGCCGCTCTTTCCTCATCTTTCTCTCCCTCTCTTTTTATACCGCCGCGTGTGCATCTCGATCGCGATTTCGCGCATTCGTACACATCACGGACACAAATGGACGAACACTCGCCGCATTTCTTCCCCGTTCCAAACGTACATCGTGCACATGCACAATAATAATATCAACAGTACATACAGGCTGTTTCATTCTGAGGCAACATTTCCGTTCTTCCGTCCACGATTCCAAGCTGACGATACAATTTTTCTTCAATCAAAAAATAATTTTGAAAAATTTGAGAATATCTCTTTTGAACTCGTATTCTTGATGCTTCAATTCGGAAAAAATAATACGATCTCGAAGGGCGAGACCTGCCCTTCGAGATCGTTATTTTTCCTCTAATTTTCCACCGAAACGTGCGTTGTTTTTCAAGACACGATGATTTTTCAAAAAAATCAGGAGAAAGAACGAAGGATTTCGATTTTTAATTGGAATTTTCCCGCGAGAAACGAGGACATTTCGCGATGAAAGTCGCGCCCTGCTGGGGCCTCGTTACGTACATCGTGTACATGTACAATAATAATATCAACAGTACATACAGGCTGTTTCATTCTGAGGCAACATTTCCGTTCTTTCGTCCACGATTCCAAGCTGACGATACAATTTTTCTTCAATCAAAAAATAATTTTGAGAAATTTGAGAATATTTCTTTTGAACTCGTATTCTTGATGCTTCAATTCGGAAAAAATAATACGATCTCGAAGGGCGAGACCTGCCCTTCGAGATCGTTATTTTTCCGCTAATTTTTCACCGAAACGTCCGTTGTTTTTCAAGACACGATGATTTTTCAAAAAAATCAGGAGAAAGAACGAAGGATTTTGATTTTTAATTGGAATTTTCGCGCGAGAAACGAGGACATTTCGCGATGAAAGTCGCGCCCTGCTGGGGCCTCGTTACGTACATCGTGCACATGTACAATAATAATATCAACAGTACATACAGGCTGTTTCATTCTGAGGCAACATTTCCGTTCTTTCGTCCACGATTCCAAGCTGACGATACAATTTTTCTTCAATCAAAAAATAATTTTGAAAAATTTGAGAATATCTCTTTTGAACTCGTATTCTTGATGCTTCAATTCGGAAAAAATAATACGATCTCGAAGGGCGAGACCTGCCCTTCGAGATCGTTATTTTTCCTCTAATTTTCCACCGAAACGTGCGTTGTTTTTCAAGACACGATGATTTTTCAAAAAAATCAGGAGAAAGAACGAAGGATTTCGATTTTTAATTGGAATTTTCCCGCGAGAAACGAGGACATTTCGCGATGAAAGTCGCGCCCTGCTGGGGCCTCGTTACGTACATCGTGTACATGTACAATAATAATATCAACAGTACATACAGGCTGTTTCATTCTGAGGCAACATTTCCGTTCTTTCGTCCACGATTCCAAGCTGACGATACAATTTTTCTTCAATCAAAAAATAATTTTGAGAAATTTGAGAATATTTCTTTTGAACTCGTATTCTTGATGCTTCAATTCGGAAAAAATAATACGATCTCGAAGGGCGAGACCTGCCCTTCGAGATCGTTATTTTTCCTCTAATTTTCCACCGAAACGTGCGTTGTTTTTCAAGACACGATGATTTTTCAAAAAAATCAGGAGAAAGAACGAAGGATTTCGATTTTTAATTGGAATTTTCCCGCGAGAAACGAGGACATTTCGCGATGAAAGTCGCGCCCTGCTGGGGCCTCGTTACGTACATCGTGTACATGTACAATAATAATATCAACAGTACATACAGGCTGTTTCATTCTGAGGCAACATTTCCGTTCTTTCGTCCACGATTCCAAGCTGACGATACAATTTTTCTTCAATCAAAAAATAATTTTGAGAAATTTGAGAATATTTCTTTTGAACTCGTATTCTTGATGCTTCAATTCGGAAAAAATAATACGATCTCGAAGGGCGAGACCTGCCCTTCGAGATCGTTATTTTTCCGCTAATTTTTCACCGAAACGTCCGTTGTTTTTCAAGACACGATGATTTTTCAAAAAAATCAGGAGAAAGAACGAAGGATTTTGATTTTTAATTGGAATTTTCGCGCGAGAAACGAGGACATTTCGCGATGAAAGTCGCGCCCTGCTGGGGCCTCGTTACGTACATCGTGCACATGTACAATAATAATATCAACAGTACATACAGGCTGTTTCATTCTGAGGCAACATTTCCGTTCTTTCGTCCACGATTCCAAGCTGACGATACAATTTTTCTTCAATCAAAAAATAATTTTGAAAAATTTGAGAATATCTCTTTTGAACTCGTATTCTTGATGCTTCAATTCGGAAAAAATAATACGATCTCGAAGGGCGAGACCTGCCCTTCGAGATCGTTATTTTTCCTCTAATTTTCCACCGAAACGTGCGTTGTTTTTCAAGACACGATGATTTTTCAAAAAAATCAGGAGAAAGAACGAAGGATTTCGATTTTTAATTGGAATTTTCCCGCGAGAAACGAGGACATTTCGCGATGAAAGTCGCGCCCTGCTGGGGCCTCGTTACGTACATCGTGTACATGTACAATAATAATATCAACAGTACATACAGGCTGTTTCATTCTGAGGCAACATTTCCGTTCTTTCGTCCACGATTCCAAGCTGACGATACAATTTTTCTTCAATCAAAAAATAATTTTGAGAAATTTGAGAATATTTCTTTTGAACTCGTATTCTTGATGCTTCAATTCGGAAAAAATAATACGATCTCGAAGGGCGAGACCTGCCCTTCAAGATCGTTATTTTTCCGCTAATTTTTCACCGAAACGTCCGTTGTTTTTCAAGACACGATGATTTTTCAAAAAAATCAGGAGAAAGAACGAAGGATTTTGATTTTTAATTGGAATTTTCGCGCGAGAAACGAGGACATTTCGCGATGAAAGTCGCGCCCTGCTGGGGCCTCGTTACGTACATCGTGTACATGTACAATAATAATATCAACAGTACATACAGGCTGTTTCATTCTGAGGCAACATTTCCGTTCTTTCGTCCACGATTCCAAGCTGACGATACAATTTTTCTTCAATCAAAAAATAATTTTGAGAAATTTGAGAATATTTCTTTTGAACTCGTATTCTTGATGCTTCAATTCGGAAAAAATAATACGATCTCGAAGGGCGAGACCTGCCCTTCGAGATCGTTATTTTTCCGCTAATTTTTCACCGAAACGTCCGTTGTTTTTCAAGACACGATGATTTTTCAAAAAAATCAGGAGAAAGAACGAAGGATTTTGATTTTTAATTGGAATTTTCGCGCGAGAAACGAGGACATTTCGCGATGAAAGTCGCGCCCTGCTGGGGCCTCGTTTCGTTGTTATATGGGCGCGCGAGAGCCGATAAGAAAAGTGGTCGTTGCCTGGCTCTGCTCAGACCTCGCGTATGCCGCGCGCACACACGCTGTCTGCGCGTTGTGTCTGTTTCTCCTTCCGTCGCTCGGCTCTCTCCGCGTGCCATTATGCATTCGCGGTGTACGCAGTGATCAGGATCGTTGCTGTGCGGCCGCCACCGCTATGGGGACCAACGATAGATAAGATAAACTCGGACGACCTCGCGAGTGACAGCAACGCCGCTGTACACACACGCAGCGTCTCTCTTTCGCCGTCCGCGCGCCTCTATCGTTTTCCCCACGAACTATATACATGCACGATGGGTATAAGTGCGACGAAATCGTTATCTCTTGTTTGTACGTGTGACTCTGCAAATACATCCATATGCGAAAGACACACACGCACATATGCATAGTTTCTGGTGTCCTCGGTGTGTTAAAATGATCGCGCGTTAATTATTAATCATTTTGAAAATATAAATTACGCGACATTCCTCGAGAGACGGAGGAGTCTCCGAAAATTAGTGAAATCGCACTCGAAACGCAATTTCCGAAGACAATTTGGAAATAAAAATTCACATCTTTGTAAAAAATTATTCAGGATGTATATTATCGCTCGAATATTCTCTCGATACTTTGATCATAATTAAATTACAAGAAAATATTGCCTTTTCAACGCCGTTTCGCTTCGCTGGCTGTTTCTTTCGAATCGAGATAAGAAAGATCGAATCCTCGATAGTTGAAGTGTAGAAAAAAACGAAAAAAAACATTCGGGGCAAAGTAAAATTTGCGATTTCGAAATTTCCGATGTTTCGAGTTTGTTGGGCGAAAATGGAGGCATAATTCCTCACGAAATCATAAACTTTGCGTGAATTCGTAAATATTCATATCCCCGTGTATTTCGCTCTTGAAACACACAGCGCGAAAACCGTGCAAAAAAAATGTCCCGCACTGACAATCGCGAATAAAAAATGCTCCCAACGTGTTTCTCGTCATTTGTTTCGTACGTTAAACCGTAAAACGATGAGTCCTCCGACCGTAATAAAATTACGGTGGGAAGACCCGGTGTACCAGCGGCGACATTTATTTGCGTATAGCCGATACAAAAATATACGAGCAAAATTATCAATAAATAGATAAATAAATAAATAAATAAAAAGTCGACGTGTGTCGTGCAGTATTTTCGTGAAAAATCGGGCCTCGAGGGGGCTTCGATGCTCGAAAACGCGCAACTTTTGTAGGGCTTTGGCGTTATGTACTTGCGGGGTATTGAGATACCTATATGGATCGCCTAAAAACCCTGTATTTGTACAGCATATATATACATATATATATGTATTTATGTATATACATATATAGCGTGTAGTATACAGGGGATAGGGCGATGTATCCAAGCCGCGACGCTCGCGCGGCTCATTGAACGCGGTCCATAATTAATGGGGAGGAGGGCGAGCATAAACCCTGACGCTGACGCTTCTATGCAAATGGGAAAGAGGACGGAAAAGAGAGAGAGAGAGACAGAGATGTAGCTGGAAACCTATGGAACATTCAACATGAATATATACAGTGTGTTATATGTTGTATGGAATATATGTAGATGCACATATAGTACATACATGCATTTCTCATTTTTCCATCCCTCTCTCTCTCTCTCTCTATATATTATATATTATATTTATATATATATATATATAGAGTATCCTACAGATCTGTCCCAGCATTTCTCTTTGGAGGTATTATTACTGTACTCGCACACGACGTAATCTTCGTGCGTAATCCATGTATGTGTGTACATGTTACAGTGATCGTTATCGCGTAACGACTAATTATTATTATTATCGTTATTAGATATTTGTTTCGCCAATTACGCGAGGGATAATTGGTGTGTTTGATGTTCTTTGAAAGTCCCATTCGATCCGACGGTGAAAAACCATCGAAATTTTTGTTCAGGATGGAAGGACAAAGGAGGGGGGGGAAGAAGAAGTTAGTATGGGAATTCCGAAGAAACGAGGGGTATATTTGAACACGTTTAAAGACACGAGGGATATTGGGAGGTTTTATGTATTTTTAGCTCTTTTTCGACGAGAAAATCGATGGGTGAGAAGCGACGAGAGCGACCCCGTGTTACGGATTGGCGATCGGTTATCGAAAGAATGAAGGTGATCGGCGTGCCACTGGATCTTGGACTTTTAATCGCCTTTGCACAGCTCGAGCTCGAATAAGATCGCATGTGCATGTGTATATCGTACGTACGCTCGAGATAACACAGCGCGGCCAATTACTAAACCTTACTGTGGAATGAAATGCATAAAGCGATAGGGAACGACGCGGAGTCTGCATGATAAGCTGTCGCGGCAGCAGCGTCGAAGCTTGAGAACGTATCAAGCGGACTGGGCTCGCCACCCAGTTTGCTGGGGGTCATTACGACTGTTCGCTGTACCGGACTCGTAGCGCCAACGGGCAATGCATCATTAATGGTTCTCTCTCGTGCCACTGCCAGCCCACGTTGCTCTCACGATATTCACCGAGTACGAAAGAGCGAAACAGAGAAAAAGAAGGCGAGAGAGAGACAGAGAGCGAGAGAGAGCTTTACTGCCAAGAGCCAAAAGCTCGCGTACATACAGGGTGTCCCAAAGCTGGATGCTGATAATGCAATGCATCGAGGATGAAATTTCAAGTCGAAAAGTCCTTAAGCACTTTCCGATCCGACGAACCCTCGTCGAGTTATCGATTGAGACGCGCCGGACCAATAGGACGCGCGCCCCTCCCCGCCGCTCGCTGGAGGGGGAAGAGCGCGCGTCCGCGCCACTCAAACTTTGACGGTTAATAACTCATCAGGCTTTGGTCGTATGAAAAAATACCCAAATACATTTCCATCCGAAATTTCATCCCTCGTGTAGATTTGAATTATTAACATGGAGTTTTGAGGAACCTTGTATGTTATGTACACGTATATTTGAAAGGCTCGTCGATAAAAGCCGCAACGCGAACGATGCCGGATGTTCAAAGATTCCACTTGAGCCCTTGTGCTCGTCGGCTATCGATTCTGCTGTGAACCGACGTCGCGCTTGGATTTTCATAATTTCCTATACTATGTATAGCCGTCGTTGCACCACCCGAACTGCCCGGATTTTCTACCTTCTAGAACCGATACATTATACATGCGACGTGGATCCGACGCCCTCTGGATACATACAGCTGCACGCGGTTTTCTAAAATTCCATAAATTTGTACTCTCTGCATCGTCGCAAAGCATATTTTATGGTTTTTCGGATGAGGTTAAATCAGACCCGCCACTTTTTTTCATCATTCCTCGCTCTTGGAAGACGAAAACGTCGCTTTTGATCGAATAAAATTTGGGAAAAAGACAGAAAATTGATGGAAAATGGAGCTTCTTTTAACAACGATAGATCGATCTCTAAAAATATGCAAAAACAATTAAAACTCTGAGAAATTTTTTCGAAAAGTGATTTACACAAATGTAGTTTCTTTAAAATGATGATTAAAAATTATCGCTTCGGAGCATTTTCATACGATCTTTTTAAGGACGCTCACAATGCATTTTCCACATCGTTATCAATGTTATGTTTGTCAGGATTCGTAATCGCATGGGATTAGGAGGTTAATTCCTGTTTCTACATTTAGTTGCATTACTACAAATATTTTCACGTGTGAAAATACAAATATTTTCACGTGTGAAAATACAAATATTTTCACGTGTGAAAATACAAATATTTTCACGTGTGAAAATATTTGTACGTGCAACGGTATAAATATACACGCGTTAATCGTAGAGCAAGGAAGGACAGTGGAACATTTTCCATGATTATAGGCTACGCGTTAGCGAGGTACGGTCTCGAAGAACGGTGTGCATTTAAGGGTTAACGTCGGATATTACGCGAGCATTATACACGCGTCAACAAGTTAGTCCACTTAGATGCACCCCCTTAAAAGTTTCGAACTGGACTATAATACTTTTAATCATATGTATGTAGTTTCTTCGGATTTACCCATTGATTTTCCGACACAATCATTTTCGCACAATACACGTCCATTTAAAGCTCGATTCGTTGACTGCACATTGAAAAACGAATTTTTATTGATTGCAAGCACGATGACGAAATCTCGTTAATTTTTCAAAAATTTAATACCTTTCATCGGGAAAATATGATCCAGATTATTATATTTTTTGTTCGATTTTAATCGATATTGTTTGTTTCAAACAGTCTATTCCGTTGAAATAAAATAATAAGATCACGAGCAGGTGTAAGTAATCTCCACCCTGGGGTGATGCGGTTTCCCGCATACATCGTAATATCCGAATTATTCCGAAAAACAAAATCCCTCGGGAAAATATGAATTCTCTTTCGCGTTTCCCACTGATTAAAAGCAAAATACAATTGGAATCGAATTTCCGTACTCACACCGTGGGATAATCATCCAACAAAAAAAATGAATTTTTCAAAAGTGTATCAACGTTTGTTCCGCGAAAAAAAATTACGATAAATCTATAACAATTAAAATTGTTATTTTAATCGATGAGAGGATTCACGGTGACAGATTAAATACTACTCTCCTCTTCCATCAACCCGTCCATATCATCGTTCGATGCTTGATGATAACAATGATTAATTTTACAATTAAAAAAAAACTCCAAAAACTGAAAGCAATTTTCTACAAGAATTCCCTCGCGAATTTTTCGTCGTAAACACCACCGAGGTGCCGTGAGGAATATCGAGCGAATATGCAAAAAAGTCCTGCGATGGTTTTCATTTTTTTTTTTCTACAAAAAATTACCCTTCCCTCGAAGAATCAGTCGAGAGAGAAAAACGCAGTTTTTACCGTCTTTTTCCCTCGAGAAAAGTCCATCTACGCGCGTAACTTTCTCTCTATTGTTTACTGCATATATACAAGCATGTCTGTGCGTGTATTGGTAACGAGGGAGGTGTCGCTGGCACTCGTGCCGGCGAGACTGTACTCGGTTCTATAATCTCGCGTGCAGATCGATGCCGAGATAAGAGAGCGGCGCGACAAGTCGCGGCTCGCGGACGACACGCACGAAATATACATTCGGAAATTGCAAAGAGAGGAAAAGAGATAGGCGGCGCGGTGTGCGCCGGAGAGCCTGTAGAAAACGGGTAAAAGCTCGACGGATTTTGTTTTTTTTTGTTTTTTTTTTTTTCATTTTTCTTTTTACACTCGCGAGCGTCATACAGCGGCGGCTTCATTGAACTTTGCGACCAACTCGGAGCGAGAAAAAACGTGACTCGTTTGTATAAGGTAAAACATACGAGGACGACTATATATAGAAATGCCTGTACATGCTCCATGTGCACGATATTTGCATAACGTTTCTAATGCGAGCCAGAAACAATGCGAAGACGCTGTAAATTAATAACCGTACGAATGTGCGTTTATTCACGAAAATCGGTCAAAAAAAGAATACCACATTCGTCATTCGGGTCCATTAAATTCATGAAAAAATCGCCCATAGGCGTTCCTCGACAGCAGAGGCAATCTTACTTTGATCCCGCGAACGAGAGAAACGTCAGCGGGCAAGATCGCGTTTGTGTTTTTAAATCGCCGATCGATCTTTTCGGAGAAACAAATTTTTTGAAAACCTCATGGACGAGAGAATGAGACTCATTTTTGGAAATTATATACGAATACACGAACTCGCGGATATAACGTTCGGGGTCGATCGTCGGGGTCGATTTAATTTGTCAAAAATAGCAGGAAAACGTAACTCGACGGCAAACGAGATGCAATTATAGTTTTATTTTGATTTTCGATCAATGAGGGCAACCTAAGCTTCTGGAGAGACCATTTTTGTGCTTACAAAAGGGGAAATTGATTTTTTTCGAAAAAAAAAAATTTATAAAAGATCGTTAGGCGTATGGAGGACAAAAATTGTTGCTGGAGTTTTTTAGGCTAAGAAATATCGAAACGTTAGACCGGAATTTGTATACTGAAAGGAAAAACCTGAAAATTTTTGAAAAACAAAAAGGTCTCGAAAAATGCACCGTGGAAGCGGACAAAAAGGCACCGTTTGATAACGTGTCTCGATTTATGAACGTTTTCGTATTTTTTAGATAAGCCAACTCAAACACAAGTGCCTCCTGTCACGAATCAACTTTTTATCAAATCTGTTCAAATGAAATCCCAGCGATTACTCGATTTTATTCCCAACATTTGTACACGCTTCTGGCATGCTCCCGACCGCATAATTTCAAAGCTTCGAACAAATATGCTTATATCACAATTAAAATGTAAATAAATAAAATCATCATTTTTTTGTGCCAATTTTCTTGAGCATAAACGATCAATGGTCCCCTCATCTGTTCTCAGCAGATAAATCCTATTAACCCCAACAAACGTTTGAGTAAAATAAATTCAAGAAGAATCAGGAAAATCCATCAAGACGAAAAATGAAAAATCTCAACGATCGCAGAGACAATATTTCGCACGAAAAAATCTTTTCAGATTTCGCTTTTTTCTCGTTGGCTACCTAAAAATAGATCGATCCGCGATCTTGTTAATCAGAACCGAATTTCAACTCGATATTTCGATGCCCGAAAAATTCCTCGACGAGATTGCAGGAGTCTGGAGAAAATCGCGTTTTCTTAATTTCCAAGCTGCGCTCAAACATTTTTGTTTCGTGCAACAAACCTCTCGAAGTATGATAAATTCTTACAACGACGTTCGCGCGGTGATGTGCTCAAACAATGCGTTATTTACGATCTTACATCGAGGATCGAACGTCAAAAGTTTCTCGTCCTTTTTCGCGCTGCGATATTACATATGTAATACATAAATGTGTATATATATTCGTGTGTATATACAAAGGGCAAATGCACATCTACGCAACTGTGATATGCATTCGCACGCGCACTCAGCGACGGAGGAGTCGATGGATAATAAAATCATCATTTTTTTGTGCCAATTTTCTTGAGCATAAACGATCAATGGTCCCCTCATCTGTTCTCAGCAGGTAAATCCTATTAACCCCAACAAACGTTTGAGTAAAATAAATTCAAGAAGAATCAGGAAAATCCATCAAGACGAAAAATGAAAAATCTCAACGATCGCAGAGACAATATTTCGCACGAAAAAATCTTTTCAGATTTCGCTTTTTTCTCGTTGGCTGCCTAAAAATAGATCGATCCGCGATCTTGTTAATCAGAACCGAATTTCAACTCGATATTTCGATGCCCGAAAAATTCCTCGACGAGATTGCAGGAGTCTGGAGAAAATCGCGTTTTCTTAATTTCCAAGCTGCGCTCAAACATTTTTGTTTGGAAACCCCTCGAAGTATGATAAATTCTTACAACGACGTTCGCGCGGTGATCAAACAATGCGTTATTTACGATCTTACATCGAGGATCGAACGTCAAAAGCTTCTCGTCCTATTTCGCGCTGCGATATTACATATGTAATACATAAATGTGTATATATATTCGTGTGTATATACAAAGGGCAAATGCACATCTACGCAACTGTGATATGCATTCGCACGCGCACTCAGCGACGGAGGAGTCGATGGAGAAGCAACGACGAGTGTCGAGCCAGAGGCGAATCGCCGAGCGTTCCCTCCGCGCGCTACAACGCCCCCGTCTATGTTTGCTCGTACGAGTGCTCATGATTACCAAGCATGTACGTATCGC
Source organism: Heteropelma amictum (assembly GCA_959613375.1). NCBI lineage: Eukaryota > Metazoa > Arthropoda > Insecta > Hymenoptera > Ichneumonidae > Heteropelma > Heteropelma amictum. The sequence goes on along the minus strand of OY390728.1, from coordinate 9,986,971 downwards.
AAGTACACTCTGTGTTCTAAGCTCGCTATACGCGTTTGTGAACGAGCGAGCGAACGGAAGAGCAAGAGTGAGATGAATCCGTACGTCCATTAGGGTGTCCGTTCTTTCCAGCAAGTTGACCTTTTCCACTTGAGTGAAAAAGGCTACTCTTTCCCGCTGAATGCATACGGGACCTTCCCACTCTTCGCAAATTTAATTTCCACGCTGCTTCTGCTCAAACTGCTCCGATTCAAGACGACGAATCTTCACGGAAAATCCGGCGCGTATTATTATTTTTTTTTCAACATATTTTTCAAAAAAAAAAAAAAAACTCGCCACTCGAAGAGAATCAGAATCGAAGGACCACCGATGATTCTCGACAACTTGACGAATGCCGCGAGAGAATCCACCGATATTCAAAAGCCGCAAAAATTACCGCGTGATTCAAATGGGACTTTTTCCGCCCGAGGGAAAATGACCGATCTTTTGAGGAGCAAGGGACACCCTAAAGTGTGTGTAAACCGTTCTGAAATGTAGATAGCGGCAACCCACGCGATTCGAGCCGCGAGTCGGCATGGCAATAAAGACCTTCTGATAGTCGGTAGTCGATGTAAATGGCGACCAAAGATCGGAATACGTTGTATATCAGCGTTCGGTCAGATACACAGTAGTTACAGACGTGTATAGACAGACGCCCACGTTTGCGGCGCGATATAACACACGATCGCGCAAAGAGCACGAGGTACAGTAGGTGAGGAATAATGCTGGGAGGATGAGGGATGCTGGGAAGGGGGGGGGGAGGATCGTGGGTGGAAATATACGCGCGGACGATGTTTCGCGTTTGAGTCTCGCGAGAGGAGGGCGCCGCGGTGCGGGCACTCGTCGGAAGACACACACACACACACTGCGGTGTTACGCGCGGCGTTAATGCGCGCTGTATGGAAGCACAAAATTTTCCGGAGGTCGGGCCGCGACCGCCGATCTCACAAGTATTCCACATGCACCTTTAGGGTGTTGGATTTTCGGTGAACATTTTTGTGCGAGGTTTTCTACGATTACACCCAGAAAAAAATCTATTATCTTCAAATAAAACCTATTTAATTTGAATAGATTTTTTGCTTGGCTCCTGGCAGAATAGACTTTTATTCAAATTCAACATATAAATTTATTTGATTCAACTAGTGTTATTAGTGTTATTTAAAAAGTATTGCAATGAGCCTGGAGTTAGTATTGGAAGTGGTTGTATAGGATGTGATGACCCGAACGGTCTTGCAGTGGTGGGGACGGTCCAGCGACGATGAGTGAACGGAATGGTGGCCCTGCCGCTGGATGGTCTCGAACCCGGGTCCTCCCGATGAGAGCGATGAGCGCTAACCACTGCGCTACGGCTACTTATGATTTTTTTCACTCGAATCGTCTATACCTCAGTAATGCTGGACCGTCACAAGGAATTGTAGCCACCATCGTAACTACCACCGCCATAGCCTTTCGGTTATTAATAACGATGCTTGATATCAGCATTCATGCACTGTACGAAAAATATTTCTTATAGTATCATTTATATTCGTGTAATTTAGTGATTAAGTATATCTCAATGTTAAATAAATATATATGTTAGAAGCGAATACATAGGCAAATCAAATCAAATAAAAATGTATTTGATCCAACAAAAAATCTATTTAATTGTAATAAATGAAGATTGAATAGACGAATCTATTCAATCATAATAGATCTTTTCTCTGGGTGTAGCCTTTCGGTTATTAATAACGATGCTTGATATCAGCATTCATGCACTGTACGAAAAATATTTCTTATAGTATCATTTATATTCGTGTAATTTAGTGATTAAGTATATCTCAATGTTAAATAAATATATATGTTGGAAGCGAATACATAGGCAAATCAAATCAAATAAAAATGTATTTGATCCAACAAAAAATCTATTTAATTGTAATAAATGAAGATTGAATAGACGAATCTATTCAATCATAATAGATCTTTTCTCTGGGTGTAGCCTTTCGGTTATTAATAACGATGCTTGATATCAGCATTCATGCACTCTACGAAAAATATTTCTTATAGTATCATTTATATTCGTGTAATTTAGTGATTAAGTATATCTCAATGTTAAATAAATATATATGTTGGAAGCGAATACATAGGCAAATCAAATGAAATAAAAATTTATTTGATCCAACAAAAAATCTATTTAATTGTAATAAATGAAGATTGAATAGACGAATCTATTCAATCATAATAGATCTTTTCTCTGGGTGTAGCCTTTCGGTTATTAATAACGATGCTTGATATCAGCATTCATGCACTGTACGAAAAATATTTCTTATAGTATCATTTATATTCGTGTAATTTAGTGATTAAGTATATCTCAATGTTAAATAAATATATATGTTGGAAGCGAATACATAGGCAAATCAAATCAAATAAAAATTTATTTGATCCAACAAAAAATCTGTTTAATTGTAATAAATGAAGATTGAATAGACGAATCTATTCAATCATAATAGATCTTTTCTCTGGGTGTAGCCTTTCGGTTATTAATAACGATGCTTGATATCAGCATTCATGCACTATACGAAAAATATTTCTTATAGTATCATTTATATTCGTGTAATTTAGTGATTAAGTATATCTCAATGTTAAATAAATATATATGTTAGAAGCGAATACATAGGCAAATCAAATCAAATAAAAATTTATTTGATCCAACAAAAAATTTATTTAATTGTAATAAATGAAGATTGAATAGACGAATCTATTCAATCATAATAGATCTTTTCTCTGGGTGTAGGAAAGGCGGGGCGTTTGACTTTGTTCGCGAGATCGTTTCGAGGTCCCAAGACGTGCTTTTTGACGTTTTCGAGGTGACTTCCGGAGGCTGAAAAACTCGAGTGGTCCATATTGTCGGTAGAGGTCCAAATTTGCACCAACAATTACTCCGCAAGCTCGAGCCGAGCGCGATAATGTTAAAGAGGCACGAAGGAAGCGAGAGAAGAGTATGCGATCGAGAGAGAGAGAGAGAGAGAGGGATTTCTGCGGTGGCGTCGACCCACGTTGTTAACGAGCTTTTTTTTTTCTCCGGTGTTCGATATCGCTGTAATGCGTCGGTGTCGTCGTCGTCGTCGATGTTTCGCTTCCAAACAGACCGGATACGAGCGAGAAACGATGGTGGAAGAAAAAACAGCAACGAGGAAAAACAAGAGCGGCAATTTTTTAATCCAATAATTCGCGCGTTACCGTCGTTGATCTTCCGGTGTCCTATTTTTACATCATACGCATACGTACGAGGATTTTCCCTTCACACGATTTTTCAAAGTCTTTCAAGGATGATCCCAAGATACAATCCCGACAAAACCGTAATATGCCTCGAATTTCGCGCACGCGGCGATGGTAGAAAAATCGGGAAAATACCAGCCGACTCGGAGCTACCGAATACATCGATTAGACACAAATTGGCAAAAAAAAAATCGGTAAAAACTTGGAGAATTTATTTTTTCATTTGCTCATAAAAGAACTTTGATTGTTTCTTCGAACGTAAGTACATTTTTTTCGAAATCTGTTCGTTTTTTTCGAAATTCAGAAGGACAGAACGAGAAGACGGAACGTTTGAAGTCGACGACTTTTCGATATTTTTATTTTCTACTGTATTCAACAGGCGTTCAGCGTTGTTTCCGCTGTGATTGTACTTTGAGGGCATCCTCAAACCGTAGAACGTAATGTTAAGGAAAATCGCGTAGAAGCGAGTACAAAAAGTGCATGTTTGAAAAAAGTTTATGGCATCGATTGATAAATCCACTGATGAATGAATTTCCACCTGAATGAATAAACATGTTTTTTCGATCTATATAATTATCCCCTGGTGGAGCTTGTTGACTATTTCCGACTTGAATACATGGAGATACGTGTAAAAATACATATGTGCATAAATTGGTATATAAATGTATATATATTAATATATATGTATCTGTACATCGATATATACAGATATACCGCGTAATAATGCTGCGATTGTACTTTGACGGCATCCTCAAACCGTAGAGCGTAATGTTGAAGAGAATCGCGTAGAAGCGAGTACAAAAAGTGCATGTTTGAAAAAAGTTTATGGCATCGATTGATAAATCTGGCAAAAAAAATGAGCGTACGCGTATTGTGTCGCGCAAGCAACAATGAATTTCCACCTGAATGAATAAACATGTTTTTTCGATCTATATAATTATCCCCTGGTGGAGCTTGTTGACTATTTCCGACTCGAATACATGGATATACGTGTAAAAATACATATATACAAACATTTGTGCATAAATTGGTATATAAATGTATATATATTAATATATATGTATCTATAAATCGATATACAGATATATCGCGTAATAATGCGAGAGCAGGAAAGCGGGATAGGCAGAAATACGATACGCGAGAGGAGATATAGGTGCACACGTGCCTTCTCCTCTTTCTCTCTTTCCCGCGCGTTCGTCGCACTCGTCGCGCGAGCGTTCGCTCGAGCGGATCAACGAGAGCGGGGAGTGAGGTTATGTATGCAGCGAAGGCCCCTCGAGGCGTTTGAATTTCTCTCTCTCTCGCTCTCTCGCTTTTCTCTTTTCGTATACTCTCTCTCTCTCTCTCTCTTGATATTCGTAGAGTGGCAGGCGGAACTGGCAAGGCCGCGCGCCCTCTCTGATCGTGTCCCCATCTCTCGGGCCAGGATATATACGCGCGCTTGGCCAGGCGCGCCGTAAGCTCTCACTCTCTTTCTCTCTCTCTCTATTCGCTCGGTTTTGGCTCGACGAAAGCCCGACGCGGCAAGGACCTGCTCGGTCGAATGATGTATACCTTAGGGTGGGTTCAAGAGAAAGCGACAATTTTTCGCGTTCTCGATACCCGAAAATGGTCAACAAAGTTCGTAACTTTGTAAGCCGTTGACCGTCGAGCTTTGGGGACATTCTGGAACATGCTTTTCGTAGGAAATTTGATGCTCCACAAAAAAGCTTCCCTGTGCTTAATCGATAGAAGCAACCGTTCGGGAGATAATCGCTGCTGAAGCTCGAATCACGTCGATTTTAATGCCCTTTAAATTATTAAGCTCAGAAATTTGATTATTTTTCAAATAATCGAATTATGGCAAGCAAATTAATGCATCAGTGATGAAAATGAACTTTGCGTTCACGTCTGCTCTGCACCACGCAAAAAATGAAAAATGAAAAATGACCTGCCTTTCAATCTAATGTTAATATAAATAATAAATCGAAGACTTTTTTCATAGCATGAAATTTCCCATAAAGATTATATATTGTAGAATTTTTCCGCGAGTCAATGGTGGGCGATTTGGAAAATTACAAAGTTGACAAAAAATTCCCACGTCATTCAAAAGTGTGAAATGCAAAATTCCAGCGAGGGGGCCCCTTAAGGTTAATATCAAAGGCACGCGAACTTGAGGCGGCGTTTCTTGCACTGCGGAGTAATCAATCTTTCGGTGTATTAAGAAAAAAATAGTCGTTTTTTTTGCCCACCCTAATATAGCATATATACATATATATACATATTATATACTCCGGTGATACGAGCGCAGGGGAAAAAACTCTGCGAGCGCCGATACCGCCGCGTTTTCTTCTTTTTTTCTCGTTTATTTTACTCCTTTTTATCTTTGGTTCTTTCGTTCTCAAGTTCGCTATATCGAGTCTCTCACCCTCTCGCCCTCTTTCTCTCTCTCCCTTTACATTCTGTCCCCCGTCGTTCCGCGTTTAATTTTCGATCTTCTTTTTTTTTCGCTACGCTTCTTCCTAATTCTCCATCTTTCCCTCGCTTCTCGAATCGCCGTTGTCTCTCTTCGTTCCATTTCCCGTCCGTTCGTACGATGCAGCAGAGGGAATCCGGCACAGCTCCGTAAACAACATCGATAACTCGCAAAAAAGAAAAAAAAACTTGACTCGAGGTCGTCGAAACGTTTTGGGGCGCGACACGACGTTTTTTTTTCTCCTTTTTCGACGATTTCTCGATGTCGCGACAACAATATTTTTTTCCTCATGCCCGACAGTGGCCAATTTGCATGGAAAAGCCTGTACTTTTCGAGACAGAAAAAAAACGGCGAATTTTTCCGACAGAATTTTCGACGAGCGTTTCACGAAAAAAGGCTCGTTTTTTTTGGTCAATTAAAATAACAGATGTTTGGAATGCAATTAACAGCATCCATTGGTACATTCAAGAAAGGTTCGACGTTGCTGATGATTCCGGTTTTTTCAACCCTCGATAAATGCATAAGTTTCTGGAATCAAATCACGAAAACTGGACGCACAGAGAAGGGATCTTTGTCGACGTTTGGCGAACCTCTGTTCCTTTGTTCGAAAAAAAACTGGGCGACGCAAATTCCATTCGTACGGAACTGCGGAACACGAAACTGTGCAACTCGTCTTCGAGATTCATACCGCTTACAACGAGGGTCATTGTAACGACTTTTCAATTAATTTAAAAGCCGTCGATTGCCATTTCATTAAGATGGAAGAGAATAACGTCAAGTGACCCCGCACACGTGAGGTCAATTGACCCCACGTGCGGGGTCACTTGACTCGCCGAGACAATCAACGCCGCATACGAACGAGAAATGAATTAATCGAAGATCACGAATTGCGTCGAATAGTCAAAGTCTTGGTCGTTCGTGTTTTTCGCGCGTTTCGAACGATTGGTGCGAATATGGACCACCTGTATTTTTTTTTATTTTCAATCCGAATCAACGGACGAAAACAGATTCCAGCGGTGGAAACAACCTTTTTCTTTCTTCGTCCTTGATATCTTCAAAAATATACAATAACTTGAAAATTATAAAGAAATATATTCTATATTATATCTCAGAACTTGGGCGGCCAAAATTATGGAGATTTATCCGAAAACTCTTATCCGCATGATGTATTCGTAGACATTCACAAAAAATTATCAAAATTATATAGAATTCCTAGGAAAAAATTTTTAGCGAGACAACTTTTTCGAAAAAATTGCTAAAGTTTTGACGAAAATGACTTCGGGCAATTCAGAACGATACGGATTACAGATTGATTTTGGTGAGAAATTCGTTAGCCGAGATAAAGGCTGAGATAAAACGGTGGTCCATATTAGCACCAATTCCCGTCTATATGTAGCTAAACGTTCTATACGTATCGTCGTTGCGCTCTCGTACGCGGGGCTCGTTCCCCTTTGCGCCTCGGTTCTCGCATTTCGCTTTGCGAAAGCCGATGGCACGCTGCCTGGCATCCTCATGCTTACCAAAGTACATATATATGTATATACGTATAGATATATATACGTGCGACTACAACACATGGCCACACGCGTTCTTGATGCCACCGAGAATGACGTTTTTCTTTGGTGCTCTTTTGAACACGCTCGACACACGCGCACGATGCAAATCCGGCCTCCGATACACACACTCGAGGCCGAGCCCGCACTGCCACTACTACTAGCGCCACCGAGCTGCGCTTGACAACCTGACGCTCATACATACGCGCCTTTTCATTCGTAATCAACGGAATTCAACCGCGATCATTTTCAATTTTTTTCCTCGCTATCTTTGAGTTCGGTATTTCGTCTTTGATTTCCGTAGACCTTCTTTAATAACAACGATAATACCAAAGGTGATCAGACGTGTATGATATTGACGGAAATTTCGTCCAAAAATGAGGTAATCTCGAGCGAAAAAAAATCATCGATCGGAGCGCAAAATATATATTCGTAAAAGCGTGTATCGTTCGAGCAACGAATTCGAAGACAGAGTCTGAAGGAACGAATGTCGCGCGGCATATTTCGCGCGCACATGGACGAATTTGAGAAAAAAGCATAAAGGCGTAACTGCGTATTACCTTGAATGCTCGAATCGTGCGAGTTACGACCGTTCTTTTTTCGCAGGAAGCTTGCTGTACATATATATATCTGTAGATACGTCCTACTGAGCTCGTGGTATTCCTTTGGGCTTCTGACGAGCCAAAGTAACGAAGGAGGCTTTGCTCGCACGAATACGAAGGCAGAAACAAAAGGTGAGAGAGAGAGGGAACGAGAGAGATGTACATGCAGATGATACTCGGCGATGCGCGACGAGAGAAAAATGCGAGGAGGAAGGAGGGAGGGGAAAAATAAAAGGAGCAAAGAAATTCACAGATAAATGACGAGAAGGACGAGACAAAGTATAGAGCCTGGTATAGGTATATGCCTGTAAGCTCTCGGCGCTCTGTCTTGCGCGGTTCCCGCGCTTTTCGTCGACCTAACCGACGTTAGCATATATACAAAATGCATACATGTATATATTAGGGTGGGCAAAAAAAAAGACTATTTTTTCTCTTCGTGGTACACTGAAAAATTGATTGCTCGGCATCCCAAGAAACCCCAATTCAAACAAGGACCCTCGATATCACCGTTAAGGGGTTTCCCACCACATTTTTTCCATTTTTCACTCGAAAAAACAATGGGAAAATTCTGTAATTTATTTTTACACAAAATTTCATGGTTTCGCGAGTCCCACTTGTTGAATGATTTCCGTCAAAGTGATGAATCAGTGATGAAAATTCAGCTCCGGATTAATAATTAGCGATTTTTTTCAATCTTTTTTTTTAAGTGCAAATATTCGTTGGATATTAATTTAAAAGTGTACCGAGTGTGTTGCGGAGCAGAGGTGAATTCCAGAGCTAATTTTCGTCATCAAAACATGAATTTGACGGAAATAATTAAAAATTTCCAAGACACACTTGAATTTCTCGAGGTAAATATAAAAAAAGTATCGAAATCGACACAATTTGAGCTTCAGCAGCGATTATCTCTCGAACGATCGCTTTTATCGACGAAACACAAGAGAGCGTTTTTGTAGAGCGTCAAATTCCCTACGAAAATGCGTTTCGGAATTTTCCCCAGACTCACCGGTGAGCGTCTCATAAAATCCCAAAGTTTGAATCCACATTTTTCCACGTTATTTCAATGGGAATTGAAAAATTGCGACAAGGGGCCTCTTGATGTTAATATTAAGGGCTCATATTTAAATTGGCGTTTCTGGAGGCGTCGTGCCATCAATTTTTCAGTATATCAAGAAGAGACAAAAATAGTCGCTTTTTTTACCCACCCTAACACATAATATATATATATATATACACATGCACGTGTGTATGTACGTTCTATATGCCTTGTTCGCATATATGTTTGCCTCGAGACGAGAATAATGGTCTCTGTGCTCACTCCGCTGGTCCGTGAAGCCCGGTAGTCTCTGCCGAGACCGACGACGAAGTTTCCTCTCTCTCTCTCTCTCTCTCTCTCTCTCTCTCTCCCTCGTTCACTCAACGCGTTAAATGTACATGAGTAATGACACCGCGTACAAGCCCGAGCTGTAAGGTAGATATACTAGACCACACATAGAACGTCGAGGAGAGGGACTGTGAGAGCACGAGATCTTCAGAGACGATTCTCGCTATACGTGTTCTATCTCCTCGTGCCGGATATATCGTGAATTTTCGTTCGTACGGCTGCGCGTGACCGTGTGAGAGCCGGGAGGTAGGTAAAAGCGTGAGGAAAAACGACAGTCACGCAAGTAGATCAAACGACGCTGGGCGGACAATTTTTTATTTCTTATCATTCCAGAGACGAGATATCGGCTTAATTAATTAATCTCAATTGCACATAAACGCAAGATTCCTACTATATGGAATAGTAAATTCCTGCAATAATTTGTCGACAATTTTTTCCCAGTTTCGGCCAGCGTTTCGGCCAGCCTTCGGTGGAACACGATACGTCGATAAATCGACGATCGAGTAAATTTGCAAAATGCACAAAAATGACTTTGATTTGACGAAAAGTCTATACGCACTTTTCGATCCGACCAGCCGTTGCGGAGTTATTAAGCGCCAAAGTTCGGCCAATCGGATGCTTGCGATCGCGCGCGGTACCGCAGGGAGGGGGCGGCGCGCGCGGGTCCGATTGGCCGTCAACTTTGACGATTAATAACTCATCGGCGGTTGGTCGTACGAGAAAAACACCGGAATACTTTTCGACTCGGAATATCGTCAAAATTTTGTCGCAAAATCTTTGACATCGATTTCTCGGATACCCCGTGTACATCACGTGTACTATGTATATATATATATATTTGTATTCCGATGATTAAAATTCGCCGCGTTGAAATTTACCTCGGCGAGAATAAAGACGAACATACCGCGTGTGTTCAAAGCTGCCGATTGTATATCTCCAACTTGAGAACATATACAGGCCTGCACATGTGTACCAGCATGTGTGAGGGTGTATATATGTGACTATCTATAGCCAACGAGACGATGTCTCGTTGGAAGCGTGCGTGTGCTCTCGCCTATTGCTCTCTCTCTCTCTCTCTCTCTCTTCGTCTCTCTGATATCTCGTGGGTGTGACAACGAGATTGGACGGCATGTCCTGGACGAGACTGAAGTTCCAGAGAGAGAGAGAGAGAAGGAGAGAAAGAGCGAGAGAGAGAGAAGGTAGATTTGAGCTCGTACACGCCGTGCGTCCCAAAAGTTTCAGATCATAAATCAAGCCCTCCGGGGTCGTCACATATCTCTGCTCTCTCTCTCTTTTTTTTTTCTCTCTCTCTTTATCCCCTTGTTTCTCTCTTTGTCCCTCAGGCTCGTCCACTCTCGAGAAACGCCGCGAGTCTCCCTCGCGTAAACGAGGCAAACGATTCGGCGCATCCTTCTCTCTCTCTCTCTCTCTCTCCCTCTCTCATCCATACACACGCGAAGACACGCATATATATGTACATATATATATATATATATATATATATATATATATAATATACAAAATATAATGCCCAACGAGCTATGCAAGCACGGTATCTACTACGTATGGGGAATTCAATGTAAAATCGAACGAATTTTTCCACCCAACTTCCAACAATCCGACGCACGAATATTTGCAATTTCTCGTCATTAACGACAATTACGTGGTTAACAATTCGTGAAAATTACAAATCCACGATAATTCACTTCGAAATTGCACCAAAAAATTGATCCGAGCGAAAAATGAAACTGACTCGTTCTTCGGATTCAAAGATGGGAAATTGAGATATATTTTGGAATCGAAAGATTCGAGATGAAACTCGAATACAATTAATGAGATAAATGGCGCGAGAGAGAGAGAGAGAGAGAGATTCTCGAGAATCAAGAAACAGAGTCGTCGTCCCGCCGGAACTGCGAGAGAGAGAGAGTCGTAACGAATGTCGGAAAAAAGAAAATAATTATGTGACCTTTGATTTTTTGACAATCTGCGCGATTTACCGGCATTCGTCAAAGTCGTCAACACGGAACGACCCATATGTATATAATCCGTAACGAGGGGGATAGATGCTCGCACACGCGGCTCCGTATAAACTCGCCAAAGTGTTGGAGAGCTTCGCAGGGTCGAATAAATACCCGAGGCTGTGCTCTCGCGCCGTATAGTAAACGCATATTACAGTACAGACTTTTATACGTATATATATTCGCGCGCTGGCTACTGCAGACGGCGCGTGCACGCCCTTGTGGCACGTTCTTCTTTACATTAATATATATATGCATATATATATATATATATATATATATATATACACCCAAATCCGCGTATATATATATATATATACACATATATATACATATATATATGCATTTATGTGTGTATATAAGAACAGTATACGCTCGACCGTCTACACGGGCTAGCTGCTCGCCTGTGTATTATTAATGCACAGCCGAGAAACGTGTACGTCATCGCGGATTCGAACCAAGCAAGAAGAGGAAAAAAAATCGCCCGCTCGGATGCAGTTTTGGAAAAAAAAAAACGCTGGGCATATAAATAAATGTTTGTTACCGCACGAATCAGCCGTTATTCGATGGAAAACCATGGGAAAATAATTGGCTGACGTTCATCGCGATCGAAACATCGTCGATGACGGATTTTTCGCTGTTTTTCCGAACATCAGAGCGAAATCTTCGTTCGTACTTTAGCTGAAATGAAGGTTGGCAAAAATTGCTCGGAAAGTTGCGTTTTCTTTATTTTAGATTCCTTTTTTTTGCTCGGGGAAGAACGAGGCTGAAAGCGAGATCGCGTGGATGAAAATACGATGGGAAAATTGCCGTCTTGATTCGGAGGAATTTTTTGGGAATTTCGTTTTCTCTCCTCCGGCGATGCGTGTGCGTTTATTCGCGCTCGCGAAATTCCCTCTCTTATCTCTCACACAGCTGGAAAAGTCTGTCGGTAGTATTACAGCCGGAGAGGAACATCCACTGGACTTTATATCTGTTCTGATGCATGGCGCGAATCGTGACGATGTATGGATATATATATATATATATTTCTCCAAATATATAACGCGTATATATCCTTATCTACTCGAACGAATACATAGATCAAATATATCTGGATAACCATATATAAACGCGAAAAAAGAAAAAAAAGAAAAAGTGTCGTATAAAAATACACAGCTATAAAAGCTCTCGCATAATCCGAGGGTGAAGTATCAGCCACGGATATATAAAAGGTGATCCTTTATATGGGGCATTCGATGCCAAATCGACCGGATCTTTGGCTCCTCATTTTTTTAAATTCCACATCAAGCTCCGGTAACGATACATGTTCCCAAAAGTGTCATGATCATCATGGGCATCGTCGCTGTCATTACCATCGACAATCGCCGCAAAATCTGCAGAAAATTTGTCTTTTCCGAGTTGTCTGAGTTGCTTTTTTTTATTCCCATTTTCTTAGTTCTCGTTTCTCACGGTCTTTCGTATCGAATTTCACGAGTGTTTTTGGATGAAAAAAAAAAAACCCGTGTATACATCGATAATACGAAATTTTCAGTTCGATCCATCAGCGTATCCCGCGAGGCTCACTTCGCTCTGCGACTATCGGCGCGTTTCTCGTTCCATAAACGACGAGAGCGCGCGCGTCCGTCTCTTTCGCTCCGGAGAAACGCTCCTGAGCAAGTTCTCGAGTTGGTAACCCCGCGGAGCTGCGTCTTACCTCTAAACGACCTTCCGCACCGGTGTGTGGCAAACGAACCGCTCGGCACGAGAGCTCGGATCCTTAACTCTGGAGAGTACGAGTCTCTACATGTCTTCTTACGATATATATATATATATATATACACATACATACATATATATATATATTATATATATATATATATATTGATGATATATAGATGTAGAGACAACGAGGGAGGCGGCTTGGGAAGAGGAAAAACGAAGTGCGAGCGAGAGCAAGATGGAGAATCGAGCCTCTCTGCCCTCCCCCCCTCCCCTCCCTCGCCCTCCACCGCCACTTTCCGATGTAGGAGGTTAAGAGGGTTGTACGCTCGAGAGCACTTTGCGAGAATGACGAAGATGGATGGATGGAAGGAGAGGAGAAGAGAATCTTGGCGAGAGGGGGGGGGGGGAGAGAGAGAGAGAAAGAAACGTAAGGAAAAGGCGCATGTGGCCGTGTGTATAGTGAAAAAAAGAAGGATGGAACATGTCGAGATCGTTGGAGACAAAGTAGAGAAAGAATCGCGCGAGCGAAACAATGTCCTTTTTCTCTCTCGCTCACGTCGTTATTTTCCACCGCTGCGGTGCGTTTTTACGATGAAAGATTTTCATCGGATTTTATTAATGATCGCGGTTGTGGGAAAAAAGTATGAATTTCCCTCCGCGTACGGATGATCGGGCAGGTGGGAGGAGAATTCGATCCAGAGCGAAGGAAAGCTAGCCGAGAAGTAAACTTTTTTTTTCGCGCACGTACATGGGGTCGTTTTTCAAAACTGGTCTGGATTTTTGCGACGACGAAATTTTGTCGAATTTCATCGACGATCCCCGCTGCGTCGGGAAAAGTTGGTGAACCTCGCGGCACTAGTACGGTTCGCGGGGGGGGGGGGGGGGGAAGAATCGTTGGCGCTCGAAAAAGAGCTCGGAAAGCTCGCGAAAGGATCTCACTTTTCCGTCTCGGACACACCCCGATTTCTCCGCCGCGCTAGTTTTCTTTTAACGGCGAGTTTTATCGTTTCATTCGAATAAAAAAATTGTTTTTCGGTTTTTCTCACATACAAAATGGTTTGCTGGCTCAAGTTAAATAAGAAAAGTTGTTGCAAATCGACTAAAGAACAGCATACTTCAAATTCAAGGTCATCCAAGGTGATATGTGCTTGCTCTATAATTACAAAAATTGCGAAAAAAATTTTCTCAAGATTTTTTTGGAAAACTCAAGAAATCTTCTTTGATGTTGCATAAAAATGTATGCAAAGTTTTAGAAGGCTTCACCACGTAGAAGCCAAGATATTCATTGATGAAAATGCAACTTTTAACACGCGCTCTTACGAGAGACTACCGAAAATTGTGATTTTTACCAATAAATATCTCAACTTCCACGTGGTAAAACCTTCCAAAATTTATAACACACATACATATGACATCAAAGAATATGTATCCAAATGTTAAAGAAAATCTTAAGATAACGATAAAACGATAGAACTACCTTAACTGCGAGTTTTATCGGGTTTCCTTAATGATCGCAGTCGCTCGAAGAGGAAAGTATGAACTTGTCGATATTCGTTCAGCGGGTGAGGAAAAAAATCGATGAAGCTCGAAAAATAAATCAAGACGCTTCCGAAAGAATCTCGTTTTTTCTCTCACGCGCGTCGCGATTTTCAAACGGAAAAGTGTGAACTCCGCGCCATCTATACGGTTCACTTTGCGGATGGAAAAAAAGTTCGTTAAGGTAGTTCTATCGTTAGATTCAAATCGAGAAATTGTTTTGCAGTTTTTCTCACATACAAAATGGTTCGCGGGCTTCAGTTAAATAAGAAAAGTTGTTGCAAATCGACCAAAGAACAGCATACTCCAAATTCACGGTCATCCCAGGTGATATGTGCTTGCTCTATAATTACAAAAATTGCGAAAAAAATTTTCTCAAGATTTTTTTGGAAAACTCAAGAAATCTTCTTTGATGTTGCATAAAAATGTATGCAAAGTTTTAGAAGGCTTCACCACGTAGAAGCCAAGATATTTATCGATAAAAATGCAACTTTTAACACGCGTTCTTACGAGAGACTACCGAAAATTGTGATTTTTACCAATAAATATCTCAACTTCCACGTGGTAAAACCTTCCAAAATTTATTACACACATACATATGACATCAAAGAATATGTATCCAAACGTTAAAGAAAATCTTAAGATAACGATAAAACGATAGAACTACCTTAACTGCGAGTTTTATCGGGTTTCCTTAATGATCGCAGTCGCTCGAAGAGGAAAGTAAGAACTTGTCGATATTCGTTCAGCGGGTGAGGAAAAAAATCGATGAAGCTCGAAAAATAAATCAAGACGCTACCGAAAGAATCTCGTTTTTTCTCTCACGCGCGTCGCGATTTTCAAACGGAAAAGTGTGAACTCCGCGCCATCTATACGGTTCACTTTGCGGATGGAAAAAAAGTTCGTTAAGGTAGTTCTATCGTTAGATTCAAATCGAGAAATTGTTTTGCAGTTTTTCTCACATACAAAATGGTTCGCGGGCTTCGGTTAAATAAGAAAAGTTGTTGCAAATCGACCAAAGAACAGCATACTCCAAATTCACGGTCATCCCAGGTGATATGTGCTTGCTCTATAATTACAAAAATTGCGAAAAAAATTTTCTCAAGATTTTTTTGGAAAACTCAAGAAATCTTCTTTGATGTTGCATAAAAATGTATGCAAAGTTTTAGAAGGCTTCACCACGTAGAAGCCAAGATATTTATCGATAAAAATGCAACTTTTAACACGCGTTCTTACGAGAGACTACCGAAAATTGTGATTTTTACCAATAAATATCTCAACTTCCACGTGGTAAAACCTTCCAAAATTTATTACACACATACATATGACATCAAAGAATATGTATCCAAACGTTAAAGAAAATCTTAAGATAACGATAAAACGATAGAACTACCTTAACTGCGAGTTTTATCGGGTTTCCTTAATGATCGCAGTCGCTCGAAGAGGAAAGTAAGAACTTGTCGATATTCGTTCAGCGGGTGAGGAAAAAAATCGATGAAGCTCGAAAAATAAATCAAGACGCTACCGAAAGAATCTCGTTTTTTCTCTCACGCGCGTCGCGATTTTCAAACGGAAAAGTGTGAACTCCGCGCCATCTATACGGTTCACTTTGCGGATGGAAAAAAAGTTCGTTAAGGTAGTTCTATCGTTAGATTCAAATCGAGAAATTGTTTTGCAGTTTTTCTCACATACAAAATGGTTCGCGGGCTTCGGTTAAATAAGAAAAGTTGTTGCAAATCGACCAAAGAACAGCATACTCCAAATTCACGGTCATCCCAGGTGATATGTGCTTGCTCTATAATTACAAAAATTGCGAAAAAAATTTTCTCAAGATTTTTTTGGAAAACTCAAGAAATCTTCTTTGATGTTGCATAAAAATGTATGCAAAGTTTTAGAAGGCTTCACCACGTAGAAGCCAAGATATTTATCGATAAAAATGCAACTTTTAACACGCGTTCTTACGAGAGACTACCGAAAATTGTGATTTTTACCAATAAATATCTCAACTTCCACGTGGTAAAACCTTCCAAAATTTATTACACACATACATATGACATCAAAGAATATGTATCCAAATGTTAAAGAAAATCTTAAGATAACGATAAAACGATAGAACTACCTTAACTGCGAGTTTTATCGGGTTTCCTTAATGATCGCAGTCGCTCGAAGAGGAAAGTAAGAACTTGTCGATATTCGTTCAGCGGGTGAGGAAAAAAATCGATGAAGCTCGAAAAATAAATCAAGACGCTTCCGAAAGAATCTCGTTTTTTCTCTCACGCGCGTCGCGATTTTCAAACGGAAAAGTGTGAACTCCGCGCCATCTATACGGTTCACTTTGCGGATGGAAAAAAAGTTCGTTAAAGCTCGAAACAGAGGCCGGGAAGCTTCCGGAAAACATCCAAGCCGAAGCTTCGTAATTAATTTTCGATTATACAGCGCGGTGAAAGAATTCCCGCTTCTGCTGTTCTCGAACTTTCCAAAAGCATCGCCCGAGCGTCTCCCAACGTAATCGCATACTCGAACGCTACAATTCGAAATAGAAAAACCTCCGAAAAACACGAGGGAGACGGATCGAAGGTCTCGCGCGTTCGCGACACAGTTTTCTCAAATTTCGATCGTCGAGGAATCAAACAAATCCATTTTTATCAACGTATAAATAGCCGCCGTACCGTAGCTACGAACAAGGCGCATAAACATGTATATACATAGTATACATATATATATATATATATATATATATATGTTTATATATGTTTGTGCGCATGTACCAATATATACACACATCCGTATTATATATACACACGGGATTGTCGGGTAGAGCACTTGGCGGCGCGCGTGCCAACGAGAATTCGTACTTTTACTTCCCTTGCCGCCCCTCCGCCGTGCGACCGCGATGTTCGTAGCTCTCAGTAATTCACCCGCGGCGTAGTCGTCGTCTACGCCGAGCGCGCGGCTTTCCACGCCATTTCGCCTTCACGCTGTATATCTGTACCGCGCCGAGCCTTCTCCGCCTCCCCCCTCCCTCCGCCGCCTCTCCTTCCACAGCGGCCCGACCGCACTTCGTCTTCCGTCGTTTGCCGTGAGAACCCGTCGGCTAGCGCCCCATCAAATTCTTCCCCGCAATTCCGCGCTTCGCCCGCCATCTATGCTCACACACGCGCGGTACAACACACACATCCAGACGGGCGAATACACAAGCAGAAGCGATACACGTCCTCGAAGCTCTTCGGTAGCGACGAACGACGCCTCGAGGCCTCATCGCCTCCGCGAGCCACCATGCGACTCGACGTTAAGGCCCTCTCTCTCTCTCTCTCTCTCAACCCACCGTTCTTCGTTTTTTTCTCGCTTTTCAGCTCCGTCTCTCGCTCTCTCCGTTTCTCCTTTTCTCTCGCCACCCCGCAGCCATTTCGCAAAACTGCCGCTGCCGAGCACGTCGACGACCACCCGCCGTACGCCTACAATCGCCGCGCATACCCGTTATGAGGAAAGAGAGCGAGCGAGAGAAAGAAAGAGCCGAGCGTTTGTGTTGCTCCTACGCGAAAACGTCTCTCCGCGTCGATGGAAGTTGTTTGATGGACACACGTACGCGGAGACGGTGGGAGATGGGGCAATATGGCCCACACGGTTTTCGTTCGAAGATTCTATATCGTATCGGGAGGGAACTGGAGTGTTTTTTTTATATACAAAGTCGTGTGAGGTGCGTCTTGCGATATTCAGACGCGGAAACGATTTATCGAAGCTTGAAACAAGAATGCTCTGAAAAATGTTTATTTCCCACGCGGGCGGACGATCGTTTTCGGGAAAATCTCCGCGACCGTCGGGGCGAGCAATTTTCGGTCGGCATTGTCGTCAAAATTTCAAAAATACGATGGAACTCGCATCGTACGAATGATCCCAGTGGTCCATTTTACCCCACATGTCTCTTTAGCACGATATTCGTACAGCGTACGTACGGCATATCGAGATACGCGCGGGTAGTGTAGGTTATAAGGTTATGTAGCCGGTACGGCATTGGCGAAAAAGTGTACACACATACGAATGATCATTTTCGGGAAAATGTCCGCGATCGTCGGGTCGAGCAATTTTCGGTCGGCATTGTCGTCAAAATTTCAAAAATACGATGGAATTCGCATCGTACGAATGATCCCAGTGGTCCATTTTACCCCACATGTCTCTTTAGCACGATATTCGTACAGCGTACGTACGGCATATCGAGATACGCGCGGGTAGTGTAGGTTATAAGGTTATGTAGCCGGTACGGCATTGGCGAAAAAATGTACACACATACGAATGATCGTTTTCGGGAAAATCTCCGCGACCGTCGGGGCAAGCAATTTTCGGTCGGCATTGTCGTCAAAATTTCAAAAATACGATGGAATTTGCATCGTACGAATGATCCCAGTGGTCCATTTTACCCCACATGTCTCTTTAGCACGATATTCGTACAGCGTACGTACGGCATATCGAGATACGCGCGGGTAGTGTAGGTTATAAGGTTATGTAGCCGGTACAGCACTGGCGTAAAAATGTGCACACATACGAATGAGAGGAGGGCATAAGCATCGCAGAACAGGAAAATCCCCCGCACGAACAGCTCCGTTACGCACAGGCGTCTATCAGCGCGAGAGCCGCCGCCTTCGCTACTGCTCTCGATATATGTCTCGGCACTCTTTCCCGTTTCGTTTCGTTTTTTTTTCCTCGTTCTGTATTCTTCGTCGCTTTCGCGTACAGCCATTTCACATACACACACACTCACACACGTAGATCGCTTCTCACTCACTCGCTACGAGTTTAACGAACCTCCTTCTCTCCTCCTCTCGCTGTCGCGTACATCAATCTCTCATCTCGTTTCGTCTCGTCCGCCATCTTTGTCTTTGTCGCACGCTGCAACACACAATCGCGAATCTTTCTCACACTGTGGATACCGCTTATATTTACCACCTTCGATTCTCTCGCAGTCTCTTACCTGACCGTTTTTCCTTTTTTTTGTTGCATATCTCTCTGGTTATATCTCATACCGTATCTACATAACATATATCTATATGTACGAATGTGTATATGTTTATCGCGTATAGCTGTCGCTTTGCCTCGCTTTGTCTCCGTCTTAGCGTGGAACTCGCCGATTCTCGTATGTTCCGTCATTGTTCGACTCGTGCACACTTGGCGGCGCGAGCGAGCGCTCGTAACGACCAGAGAGAGAAGGAGAAAGAGAGAGCGAGAGAGGAAGAGAGTTCCCAAGAGCGCGCGCGATACCCGCAGGCAAGGGCGCGCGTGAGCGTGAACGCGCCGAGCCTCCTCATCCTCTTTCCTCTGCTTGATTCTCATCCGTACTTTGCTTTCCTTCTCTCGCTCCCCCTGCTCGCTCTCTCTCTCTCTCTCTCACTTTTGCTCACGATCTCGTGTATATAGTTTGGTTCCCCCCGCAAAGCCCCGTCGCTTTGCCATCCGACGACTCGACAGCACGTCGCTCGTGCACAACACCCCCGCTCGCGTCCCCGCCCCGGCGCTGTTGACGCCAACCCCGAGGCTCCCGACGCCGGTCGAGCGGTTCCCCTTTGCCTCTGCTGTGTGCCGCGAGCGAGTGAGCGCGCGCGCGCGCCCGTTTCGCCGGCAAAACCGTTGTGGCGCGTTGTGCCGCGCGACTCACACTCCGCTTCGTTCTCTTTCTCTCTCGTAACATTATATACCCCCTGCAAAAGCGCGCACTCTCCCGCCGCCCCAGTGAACGCGCGTCTCACCAAAGACCGTCGTCGTATCTCTCTCCCTCTCCGACTCTCGGTCGTGTGTCTGCGAAGCGAGAACTAAACCCGCACCCGTTTGCCACCGCCGCCACAGTCCGTCATCGGCGCTCATCGTGCGAACATCGGATCGATTTATAAACACCCCAAACTCACACTCCCGTTTGACGGAATAGACAAAAAAAAAACATCGGCATCGTCCATAGAAAAAGACGAAGCTGATAAACAAAACACTCATGATCGGCAAAGTTCGTTGCAGCGCCGCTTCGGAAACGACGGAAAATCACTGAACCATCAACCGATTTCGCGCGAGTAAACGACGTTTTGAGGTTATGAGTCTTCGAGTCTTCGAACGACGTTAAAGATATCGAAGTTTTTTGGATTATCGTGCTTCGACCTGAAGACGGTCACGCGTACGAGTGTTTTTGTCGCTTTATCGAAATTTAAAAGAACCGTGGCTGTAGTTGTCACGCGAATACCGTAAACCTCGGAGCTTGCACCTGCGACTTTGGACTAATTCTAGTTCGGCTGTTGAACAGTTCCGGCGATTTTTCGCGAAAAATGGACGCGAGGTGCGTACAGATCGAGCGAAACAAAAATTGACTGCAAAGACACGGGGAAACCAGCGTTCGCACAGACCGAGTGAAAAAATCGAAATAGTTCGAGTGTCTCTGGCGAGAAGCAACGCGCGTTCGCGTACAGCGAGTGACAAGTGGTCGAGTACAAAGTTTGAGGCGCGTGTCGAACCACGTGGCGACACACCGTGGGGAGTAAATAAAAGCAGCGTTTCGCTGCTTTTCGTCAATACATCGAGTCATCCGGACACATCGCGCTATCTCCGTTTCGAGTATACCGAAGGGGCGTGAAAAAGGCGCGAAAAAGAAGCTTCATAAAAAAGTTCCGAGAACATTTGTGTTTTAATTCAAATAATAATAATAATAATCAATAATAATAATAAACGGATAATACAGTTGGTGGGTATCGGAGAAGAATCGTGGCTGGAAGATTAATTCGCAAAAGAATACAGACGCGGAAAATTGGAAAAACAATAATTGACACTCGTCGTAAGTGACGCGATGCTGAGACTCATCTCAGCGTTTTCGAATGATATTAGAGTGACGAAGAGCTTTACGTGTCCGAGGTCCGTTCGGGCCTGTTAAAATGACCGCTCGTCTTCACTCGCTCAGACATCAGGATAAGAAAACATCGGTAAGCGGTCAAAGGCAGAGCAATCAGCAGCAACAGAGTCAGCAGCCGACGTCACAGGGACCGAGTCCGGCTCCCAGCAGTCCCAGTCCGAGTCCAAGCCCCAGTCCAAAGCATTCGGACGGTCGTAGAGTAAGTTTTCACGTTTCTCCTCGTTAATCCCATTTTCGCAACGTTATCATCATGCAAAATCAATTTTATCGATTACCGCCGATACCGCGGGTATTCAAAACCGTGCAGTTTTGACGTGCAAACGTCAAGAGCCACGGATTTTTTCGAGAAACGAGCAATCTTCTCGCAAAATCGTTCTCGGCTTATTCTCCCTTAATTCTCTAAGAATTTATCGTAGATAAATACATTTTCGCGAAACAAGCACGAATGCACTTTTCCACAGTGCGAAAAGCCGCCAATTCGAAATTTCAGCCCTTGCATCGTCGAACTAAAAATCGACACCGACAAATCGCACTTACAGTGACGATGAAGCGAGGCTTTAACGTGGATCTCTCGATCGAGATGAAATTCATCGAGCGGAAACAGAAAAAAAAGAAAGAAACGAGAAAAAAAGTACACCATTCGACCGCCGCACAGCGTGACAAGCCCGCGCGTGCATATATCCTTCTCAAAAAGCGTTATCCCTTTCGTATCATCAGCCTCGTGACGATCAATTAAAATATTTTTTTGCCCCAATGTTTGATGCCCGTTCAACAGATTTCACGGCTTCAACGATGGGGTAGCTCTTCCCTTCTGCTCTCCCCCTCTCATTCTTTCACTGTTTGTTATCCCCGATGACGATATGAGTTACACCACACGAAACACGAAAAATTCCCCCCTCGTTTTCCTCATCGCCTTCAATCGTCTCTTTTCTCCTCTCAGCCTCGGTATATCGTTCTCTATCTCATTAGGAATTTGCACTCCACAAGGGGTGACTATAGGAAAACACACACACACACACACAGAGAGAGAAAGAGAGAGAGAGAGAGAGAGAGAGAGAGAGAGAGAGAGAGAGAGAGAGATGTATATATAATAAGGCACAATGTGCACAGGACATCGCAAAATACCGCACACGCGTTGTCACGAGCCTCTGTTATGCCGCTCGCACGTGTCGTCCCCTGAGCTAGCCTCTTATACCAATTCCCCTCTGCTGTCCATCTAATCCACGGAATCTTCTCCCCGTTATATCTCCCCCCCCCCCTCCCTCGCACCGCCGAAAATTTCATTCCCGATTCCCCATCATCGGGATAAAAGTCGCTCGTGTCGCCCCTTGGAGTACCTTCCGAGGCTTTCGCGACGAGTCATCCTGTCACCATGGTACACGAGGGTTGAAGAGGCATATACATGTATACGCGTGTGCGGGTGCGCGCGGATGTAAAATGAGAGTATTTAAAATACGCGGGGAGAAAAGCCGAAACTCGTGGTATGTCAGGCGAATAACACGGTTCACGTGCCTCCTCGAAAGAATCATACATCGTCGTAGTCCATACAAATATACTTATTTATACATCCGAGAGTATACAGGCAACTCCATGTGGAATGTACCGCGATATTTTTATTCGCTCGAAAATCATCGGAATCGATTTCTATAGAGTCAAGAATCTTGAACCATCCTTCCCGGCACAAACTTCGCACTATTCCTGCTGTTGTTTAGTTTCAAGTTGCGACAAATTTTTGAAAAACGTTCAAAAAGAAGCTCGATTTCGGGGCACGTCGGACGAAGAACACGGTTCCCGCGCCTCCTCGGGATTCCCACACCCGTGCGGCTCGTACAAACGTAGCTACTCGAACATTCGAGAGTATATGGGCAATTCCGTCTAAAGTACGCAACTTGACCCGAGAAATTCGCTAATTTACGTGCGTAGGTATTTTTTCCTTTGTTTTTATCGCAATCTCTCTCATCCCATCCCAATCCACGGTCTTTTTGGTGCTCGTTTCGAGCGACGCTTGTCACAATCGTGATTTTTATTCGCTCGAAAATCCTCGGAACCGATTTCTATACCGTCGAGAATCTTGAACCATCCTTCTCGCCACTCCCACAAACTTCGCACTATTCCTGCTGTTGTTTAGTTTCAAGTTGCGACAAATTTTTGAAAAACGTTCAAAAAAAAGCTCGATTTCGGGGCACGTCGGACGAACAACACGGTTCCCGCGCCTCCTCGGGATTCCCACACCCGTGCGGTTCGTACAAACGTAGCTACTCGAACATTCGAGAGTATATGGGCAATTCCGTCTAAAGTATGCAACTTGACCCGAGAAATTCGCTAATTTACGTGCGTAGGTATTTTTTCTTTTGTTTTTATCGCAATCTTTGTCATCCCATCCCATCAAAATCCACGGTCTTTTCGATGCTCGTTTCGAGCGACGCTTGTCACAACCGTTTGTTGTGGACACGTGTATATACTTTTAGGATTCAATTGCTCGATAGCACGTATACGTTTGTGTATACGTCCGGAGGATTCTATGGACGAGGCCAGTGAGATAATAAAGCACACGCAGGTTGCTCGTGCATTTACCGTATATCGTGTGCACACACACACACACACACACATATATATATATTATTTATGTATATAGTACATGGATTTATATGTACATACGCCATGTACAGAGGCAATGTATGGTACCAGCAAACCTTAACCGAACGTCGGACCCTTCTAATGTCAATTACTCGTAATTGAAGGTATTTACGAGCAAGTTTTAACGTAACATCGTATCCTACCGACGCGTCAAAGCTCCACGTGTGTGTAATCATCGTCGTCTCCGTCGTTATACCCCACTATCGACGTATTTCTCATCGATCATACCCGCGATTGTCGGATAATCCGACAACCGACGTCAATCTCGCGTTAAGCCCCGTTACGTGCATGTATATTTCTATATTTTTTCAATTCTTCTTAGTTTCAAGCATTTTCAGACTTTAGAGCCTGAAAATCGATGACGAATGATGATAAAATATTGAACTTTCTTTTTCAAAGTATGTATCCTCAATGTCCTGGATTAATCACGAAAAATACAGAGAAAAAAGGAAAGAAAATCGAGGTTTTTTTAGTCTTGTCTTGGAGGACGAATAAAGGTGAATGGCGAGGAGGAAAATTTAAAGATCGAACGGAGGCGTTTGGATTTTCGTTCGCGTACAAAGTGGGTCTTTCAAAAAAGTCGTACTCGAACACGTGATCGACGTCGTATCGCCGCAATCGTCTTTGTTTTTTGAAGTCTTCTTAGTTTCAAGCATTTCCAGACTTTGGAGCCTGAAAATCGATGACGAATGGTGATAAAATATAGAACTTTCTTTTTCAAAGTATGTATCCTCAATGTCCTGGATTAATCACGAAAAATACAGAGAAAAAAGGAAAGAAAATCGAGGTTTTTTTTGTCTTGTCTTCGAGGACGAATAAAGGTCGATGGCGAGGAGGAAAATTTAAAGATCGAACGGAGGCGTTTGGATTTTCGTTCGCGTACAAAGTGGGTCTTTTAAAAAAGTCGTACTCGAACACGTGATCGACGTCGTATCGCCGCAATCGTCTTTGTTTTTTGAAGTCTTCTTAGTTTCAAGCATTTCCAGACTTTGGAGCCTGAAAATCGATGACGAATGGTGATAAAATATAGAACTTTCTTTTTCAAAGTATGTATCCTCAATGTCCTGGATTAATCACGAAAAATACAGAGAAAAAAGGAAAGAAAAGCGAGGTTTTTTTAGTCTTGTCTTCGAGGACGAATAAAGGTCGATGGCGAGGAGGAAAATTTAAAGATCGAACGGAGGCGTTTGGATTTTCGTTCGCGTACAAAGTGGGTCTTTTAAAAAAGGCGTACTCGAACACGTGATCGACGTCGTATCGCCGCAATCGTCTTTGTTTTTTGAAGTCTTCTTAGTTTCAAGCATTTTCAGACTTTAGAGCCTGAAAATCGATGACGAATGATGATAAAATATTGAACTTTCTTTTTCAAAGTATGTATCCTCAATGTCCTGGATTAATCACGAAAAATACAGAGAAAAAAGGAAAGAAAATCGAGGTTTTTTTAGTCTTGTCTTCGAGGACGAATAAAGGTGAATGGCGAGGAGGAAAATTTAAATATCGAACAGAGGCGTTTGGATTTTCGTTCGCGTACAAAGTGGGTCTTTCAAAAAAGTCGTACTCGAACACGTGATCGACGTCGTATCGCCGCAATCGTCTTTGTTTTTTGAAGTCTTCTTAGTTTCAAGCATTTTCAGACTTTAGAGCCTGAAAATCGATGACGAATGATGATAAAATATTGAACTTTCTTTTTCAAAGTATGTATCTTCAATGTCCTGGATTAATCACGAAAAATACAGAGAAAAAAGGAAAGAAAAGCGAGGTTTTTTTAGTCTTGTCTTGGAGGACGAATAAAGGTCGATGGCGAGGAGGAAAATTTAAAGATCGAACGGAGGCGTTTGGATCTCCGGTGCTGGAATGATGAAGAACCCGCACCGGAGGGTTTCCCCTCCCCGCTGAGGTCTCCCTGTACTCAAAACCTCAAGATCCACCCGTTTATCTCGTATCTCGCGCATTTCCGGTGCGGTAATTTTCCTCGCCCCGTAGAATCCTTTTTCCCTTCTCCCCACACCGTTTTCTCCATCTTTCTCTCCACGCCGTGTATACCTTCGGACACGATCTTTACTCTCTCAAAAGCTCCGCGCGCTCTCATCGCCGCCGAGGTTATTTCGGAATGCGCGAGACGAAGCGCAAGAACGGAAAGATCGACGCGCGAAGAGAAACGTGCGGGCGGTGGAGAGACTGAGAGGAATAAGGGCGTATGTAGGAAGATGCGCGAGGTTTCGAGAGGAGAGAGTGGAAGATGAAGAGGAAAAAAGAAAAGATGCCGAGATGAACGGGTACTCGGTTAAAAGAGGCTGCGGAGAGCGACTCGAGGGACTCGAGCTAATGAAAGCGACGAGGATGCCCGCCCCCGCGCCGATGGAACCCGAAGCCGCGAACACTTTTTTGTCTCGCTCTTCGTACACCGCACATCCTCCGTCTCTCTTACAACCCTTCCGGTCCAGCACACGCTCCTCTCTTCATCTTTTATACTCGTTCGAATGCACCACACGCGGGCATACTCGCGTATTTCGCCTCGTCCGTCGCTCGACGGCCTTCCGGAGGTACGATCTCGACGAGCCCGAAAGAGTGCAGAGTGCGAATTTTAAGCAACGATGCACCCAGAGAAAAGATCTATTATGATTGAATAGATTCGTCTATTCAATCTTCATTTATTACAATTAAATAGATTTTTTGTTGGATCAAATAAATTTTTATTTGATTTGATTTGCCTATGTATTCGCTTCCAACATATATATTTATTTAACATTGAGATATACTTAATCACAAAATTACACGAATATAAATGATACTATAAGAAATATTTTTCGTACAGTGCATGAATGCTGATATCAAGCATCGTTATTAATAACCGAAAGGCTATGGCGGTGGTAGTTACGATGGTGGCTACAATTCCTTGTGACGGTCCAGCATTACTGAGGTATAGACGATTCGAGTGAAAAAAATCATGAGTAGCCGTAGCGCAGTGGTTAGCGCTCATCGCTCTCATCGGGAGGACCCGGGTTCGAGACCATCCAGCGGCGGGGCCACCATTCCGTTCACTCATCGTCGCTGGACCGTCCCCACCACTGCAAGACCCTTCGGGTCATCACATCCTATACGACTACTTCCAATACTAACTCCAGGCTCATTCCAATACTTTTTAAATAACACTAATAACACTGGTTGAATCAAATAAATTTATATGTTGAATTTGAATAAAAGTCTATTCTGCCAGGAGCCAAGCAAAAAATCTATTCAAATTAAATAGGTTTTATTTGAAGATAATAGATTTTTTTCTGGGTGTGTATGAAAACCGTGAAAAAATCGGGAAAACCTCGTTTCTCGTCGGACCAAAGGGATCTAACGATTTTTCAGCGAGGAAGGGGCAATTTACGAGCTTTTAACGGATCTAGAGAACGAATCGTTGTGCAACGACGATTTTTCTCACTGTAATATCGCGAATTATTTCATACGTCATTGCGTATCGCTAGAGTCGTTAGACATCCGCCCAAAGTCGAAGAAGGTTGAGAAACGTCAACGAGAGTACGCATGGAAGCCCCTTAATTGACGGTACTTGGCGGAGGATGGCATTGCCACGGATCTGTCTATGAAATATTGCAGACGCGCGGCACACGATGGGACTCTCGTACAGCACCGAAGCACGCGAGAGCCTCAATTACCTGTCATCTCGGCAAACGTTCTCCGCTCCACCCTTTCGTGCAATAATATCGATCGGACGACGAAGAATCGTCGTTCAATAACTTCCCCGAGTGCAAACGATGCCTTTTTTCCCCAGAATGCATTTTTCTCTTCGATTGAAAATTATTTTGTTCGATTTGATGCCGAGAATCTGAATTTTGCAGAAAAGAACTTTGAAAACGCGGTTACAAACATTTTCCGTCGCTCCGCGCGAGAGCCTGTGATGTTGGTTTTTTTAGAGACGTTTTTTTTGTTTTTTTTTGTCAATTATCAAGAATTAAGCAATTTCCCGCTTGATCGATTTTTCTACGATTTTTGTTTCGAATAATTCGCATTTTTTCCTCCGAAAAACGAAACACCCTGGCGCTCTGTGATCCTGCCTGGAAATTCACGTCGTGTAGGTCCTTCCGCGATCACAGGCACAGGCAAACACCTCGGTGGGTAAAATCGTCACGTACGAGTATGAGAACGCGTGTGCAGTTTGCGTATACCCGCCTCGTGCACCGCGACGCTTAAGGTAGTTCTATCGTTTTATCGTTTTCTTAAGATTTTGTTGAAAATTTGAATACGTATTCTTTGATGTCATATATACGTGTGTAATAAATTTTGGAAGGTTTTACCACGTGGAAGTTGAGATATTTATTGGTAAAAATCACAATTTTCGGTAGTCTCTCGTAAGAGCGCGTGTTAAAAGTTGCATTTTCATCAATGAATATCTTGGCTTCTACGTGGTGAAGCCTTCTAAAACTTTGCATACATTTTTATGCAACATCAAAGAAGATTTCTCGAGTTTTCCAAAAAAATCTTGAGAAAATTTTTTTCGCAATTTTTGTAATTATAGAGCAAGCACACATCACCTGGGATGACCGTGAATTTGGAGTATGCTGTTCTTTAGTCGATTTGCGACAACTTTTCTTATTTAACCGAAGCCCGCGAACCATTTTGTATGTGAGAAAAACTGCAAAACAATTTCTCGATTTGAATCTAACGATAGAACTACCTTAAAGTTAGGTCCAAAAGAGAGAGAGAGAGAGAGAGAGAGGAAAATTTCGTCTTCGTTCGCCTCCTGTCTCATCTCGTCTCGTAATAATAGAGGAAGCCTTCCCGCGTTGCCGCCAACGCCAACGTCGTCGTATTCGTCCAAACGGAACCCTTTCGGCGATGTACGCTCCGTTGCGCGCCGCCACGCGGATTCCACTAATAAATCACTATACAGCCTCGCTTCGGTCTATACTATGTGTACAGGTATACACGCGCGTGTAATAAAGTTCTATCTATATTCCCCTATACGTCGGTTTGGCGTTTATCGATCGGCGAACGCCGAAAGGTCGTTGGTTTCGTCCTTTCTTCGATGCACATACGCCCTCTATTTGCCGTTGACTCACCGAGGAGGATGCGTTCGTTCGCCTATCCGCGTGGCCGATGGAAATTGACGAGAGAGTACGGCAAAATGGTTTATAGGTTATGGTACGTAAGCGGCAAAGCCCGGATGTAGCAGACGTGCCCGTTCTCTTCGCGGGACGCCCCCTAGCGGCCTAAACATTAAACGTTTCTTCGCTGTTTGTTTACCCGACGTTTTTACTCTTCCTCTTATTCCGTCCCTCTCTCGCCCTCTCCGTCCCTCTTCTGCTCTTCATTTTCGACATTCTTCCGTCATTTATTCGCGCGTTTAAGGTAGTTCTATCGTTAGATTCAAATCGAGAAATTGTTTTGCAGTTTTTCTCACATACAAAATGGTTCGCGGGCTTCGGTTAAATAAGAAAAGTTGTTGCAAATCGACCAAAGAACAGCATACTCCAAATTCACGGTCATCCCAGGTGATATGTGCTTGCTCTATAATTACAAAAATTGCGAAAAAAATTTTCTTAAGATTTTTTTGGAAAACTCAAGAAATCTTCTTTGATGTTGCATAAAAATGTACGCAAAGTTTTATAAGGCTTCACCACGTAGAAGCCAAGATATTCATCGATGAAAATGCAACTTTTAACACGCGCTCTTATGAGAGACTACCGAAAATTGTGATTTTCACCAATAAATATCTCAACTTCCACGTGGTAAAACCTTCCAAAATTTATTACACACATACATATGACATCAAAGAATATGTATCCAAATGTTAAAAAAAATCTTAAGATAACGATAAAACGATAGAACTACCTTAACTGCGAGTTTTATCGGGTTTCCTTAATGATCCCAGTCGCTCGAAGAGGAAAGTATGAACTTGTCGATATTCGTTCAGCGGGTGAGGAAAAAAATCGATGAAGCTCGAAAAATAAATCAAGACGCTTCCGAAAGAATCTCGTTTTTTCTCTCACGCGCGTCGCGATTTTCAAACGGAAAAGTGTGAACTCCGCGCCATCTATACGGTTCACTTTGCGGATGGAAAAAAAGTTCGTTAAGGTAGTTCTATCGTTAGATTCAAATCGAGAAATTGTTTTGCAGTTTTTCTCACATACAAAATGGTTCGCGGGCTTCAGTTAAATAAGAAAAGTTGTTGCAAATCGACCAAAGAACAGCATACTCCAAATTCACGGTCATCCCAGGTGATATGTGCTTGCTCTATAATTACAAAAATTGCGAAAAAAATTTTCTCAAGATTTTTTTGGAAAACTCGAGAAATCTTCTTTGATGTTGCATAAAAATGTATGCAAAGTTTTAGAAGGCTTCACCACGTAGAAGCCAAGATATTCATCGATGAAAATGCAACTTTTAACACGCGTTCTTACGAGAGACTACCGAAAATTGTGATTTTTACCAATAAATATCTCAACTTCCACGTGGTAAAACCTTCCAAAATTTATTACACACGTATATATGACATCAAAGAATACGTATTCAAATTTTCAACAAAATCTTAAGAAAACGATAAAACGATAGAACTACCTTAACGGCATATTTCCCTCGATACTTGTCGCAAACGCCTTTCCATTATTCGACACCAGCGGCGCGATCCAAAGTGGAAAATGGGTCGATATTCCGCCAAACTTTTCGTCGTTTTTTTTTATGATGATAACGAGCGAGAAAGACCCTGTCGAAATCGAAAATCGATTTTCCAATTTACGCGATTTGTTTGATTTCGAGAAAATACCGCGGTGATGATCGTCGAATTGTCATCGTTGAGGGAAGAATTGCCGGGGCGTGCGGAATTCTTGTTGCAGAAAAAAAGAGGATCGAGTTCGAAGGGAAACGATCGTTTTTTTCAAACTCGATGAACAACTTTGAATTCGAATTCGCGTTTAACTTTGGCCCGAAATGGGAATCCGAGAGCTCAGCTCGGCCGAGAGCTCAGCTCGGCTTCTAAAAGTAACTCATTACCAACGTCGAGAAAAAAAATCGACGGAATGCCATTTGCGCGTGTCTAGTGCCATGCGTTTGTCATCGAAAGGGAAAAAAGGTGGAGAAAATGTGCAGCAGAGTGCTTCAGAGTCGAAACGCTCGTGCCGGGTGGTCCAAAAACCAAAATTTCTATGAAAAATAAGACGTAAAACGAGCGCTTGGAAAATTCTCATAGAAATAGGTATACGCCGGGTATGCGAAGGCAGAAATCCGTGAGAGGCGATGCTCGTTTTCTCTCTTTTTGCAACGTGGCATTCCCGCCATACACTTGCCGTCTGTGTCGTCTCTTTTCCGGCGACAAGGAGAGAAAGAGAGCGGCGAACGACGTCGGCATTCTGCCAGACTTCCCGGGACTCTCGTACCGCAGATATGTGCCGTACAAAACGCGTGTCTCCTTCGCGCGAAAACCTCTCCGACGAGACGAAATGGCAAGATGGTTTGAAAAAAAAAGCAAAAAAAAAAAAGAAAAAATACTACAAATTTACGAGACGGCTTCTCAAAGACGAGCGACGGGCTTCTTCGGCCACGCGGAACGTTCCCCCGTCGTTTCTTCCGGCTCTTTTTCTCCCTGACATTTCAAAATCGAAATTTTTCGAAAAAACCTCTTGCCCGTGTGAAAAATTCCAATTTCTATCCGTCACTTGAAAATTACGATCGAAGACAATGGAGGGTCCACAATTTCGATGATTCGAATGATGAAATTACGAGTAGTCGAATTGCGATTGAGGCTGTGCAATAACGTTTCATAAAAGTGTCCTCCGATGGAATTTTTTCAGGCCAACAAACCACTGATGGAGAAACGACGGAGAGCCAGGATCAATCAGTCGTTGGCGGCGCTCAAGGCTCTGATACTCGACAGCGCTCGTCTCGAAAACACGAAACACAGTAAATTGGAAAAAGCGGATATACTGGAGCTCACCGTGCGACACTTGCAGCGTCAAAGATCACTGACGCAGCCTGGACTGTCGAGGTACAAGGCCGGATACCAGGATTGCTCCAGAGAGGTAAACTAATTTGTCTATTTACTCGTCTGATGAAAAATTGCCGGCTGAATCTGGAAAAATTCGATGAATGTTTAAAAACGAAGAAAAATCGGTATTGCCCAAAAGTCACATTTTTTATCTCTAAATTACGGAATTTTTTCTAAAGCACAACTTTTTCCCACCTAACCGACGATCAATCAACGCTTCACGTAAGCGCAGAGGCAATGAAGAAAGAAATAAAAACAGAAAAAATTTGACGCAAAATCGACGTTATCTGAAAAGCCGAAATTTACGTGCCAATTGTTTTATGGGTCATACTTGAACTCGGGAACAACAAAATTCTCTCAAACACCCATGTGCTTTGCGATATCGTCGTAAAAGTATAAACTACGCGGATGGACTTGTTTTTTTTTATGGTTTTTTGAGTTTATAGAGAAAAGTGAGAATCGCGAAATGTCCGACGAGGGTAGGGAACGCGATGTATTAATCGCTGAAATGCTCGGGCGTTTCGCGGGTCGTTATCGAAACGTGTTCGACCGTAAATGCGAGAAGGTTCGATGAATCTCTATACGTAGTACGAACGCGTGTGTTGTATGTTTCTGTATATACAGGGTGACCCAAAAACTCGATGTTGATAATTTAGAGTCGGATTCATCGTGAAATTCCGAGTCGAAATGTATTTCAGCGTTTTTCCGTACCCACAAAATCCAACGAGTTATCAATCGTCAAAGTTTGTCGCGCGAGAGCGCCCTCTGTTGGCCAAACTGTTTTAATCAATAACTCGACGAGGATTCGTCGGATCGAAAAATACCAAAAGACTTTTCGTCTTGGAATTCCGTCTCCAATGCGGCATTAAATTATCAGCATCCAGTTTCTCGACGCCCTGTATACGAGTGTTACGTGGTTGTCAAACAGTCCCGGAGCGACTCGTTCGCGAAAGAGCCATAATCGAAGAGCATCGCTCTTTAAATCCACGTATATTTCTAGGTCTTTCGCGTATGCGATCGCGTCAAAGCCTTAAATTCCCGACTTTAATAGAGAGAGAGAGAGAGAGAGAGTGTGAGTAAAAAAAAGTATAAATTGGAGGATAAGAATGTGTGGGAAAATAAAAAACGGTGAGAACAGAGCGCGAAATCGCTTTTGCCGTCGCGTTTCGTCTCGACTTTTTTTTTCCTCCGACTTGAAAAAGACCTCGGGAGATGATCGCGGCAATGGAAAATCCAACTTTTCGAAATTCGTAACCGGGTTAATGTAAAAAAAAAAAAACAAAACGAATATCCCTCTAGAATCCCTGAATTTCGGATAGCAAAAATTATTCAAAACTTCAAACGATCTTTAAAGCTGGAAAAAATCTTTTCTCGTTTCCGGTCTCTCGTTTCTTTAGTACATTTTGCAAACTGCTTCATTCCATTCTCCGGAAGCGACTCGCCGAAGCCCGTGGATCAAAATCCATTATCGCGGGGCTTGATTTTTTTTTCGCTCACGTTTCGAAAATGTGTTTGGCAGGTGAGTCGTTATCTGGACGCGCCGGACATAATAACCGGCAACACGTCGCCGATGGATCCAGCGGTGAAGCAGAGGCTGCTCCGCCATCTCGACAGTTGCGTTTCCGAGCTGGACCTCGATCTAGGTTCGAGGCCGGACAGCGGTCTGGGAAGCAGTCCGGGTAGCGTGAACGACCGGGTGACCGGCGTGACGAGTCCATCACCGCTGGAGCATCACGCGATACCGACGCCCCACTGCAGCACGGCGCTGAATCCGTCGATGATAAAATCGGAAATACCGGAAATGGAGACGGCGCGACCGGACAGCAGTACGACAGCGGGCGACGAGAACAACAACAGCAGTCGTCCGAACTCCGCGTTCAGTCAGGTCAACCCGGGGATCATAGACCCGCATAATCCGTCGGTAATGACGATCGAGCAGGCCTCGACTTCCGGTCAAAATCCAAACATGCTCTCGGTCGTCCAGGTGATACCCTCGCGTTTGCCGGACGGCCAGGTCGTCTTTCTCCTTCCTAGTCATTACGTCCAGTTGGCGGCGGCAGCGGCAGCCAACGGAATTAGCATCGGTCCTAACCCGCCGACGGCCATTTGGGCAGCGACGAACATGTCGCTGTTGAAAGCGACCGACAAACTGGCCAAGAGGCCTCACGAGCCGGAAATCGGTCAGGATTGGTCGCAGGACGGCTCCAAGTCGTCGAAGAGCCCGAGGATCGAGCAACCGGAGCAGCCCCTGGACTTTACGACCTCGAAGAAGCTGCAAGCCGCGAGATGTCACTCGAGCGACAATCCGAGCCTCATTGCCGCCCAACGGACCATCGAACAGCCGCAGATTCTTCAGATTCAACAGCAGCAGCAGCAGGAGCAGCAGCATCAACAGCGGATCAGCGAAAATACGGAAATTTCCATGATACAGGAGGAGGAGGACGACGACGACGACGACGCGAGACCCTCTAGTCAAGCCGGCAGTGAAATCGTGAGAATTTCATCGCCATCCCCCGTGTGCCAGCCCCAGCCGGTCAAGGACGAAGAAAACATGTGGAGACCCTGGTAAATCGTTGTCAACCCCCGAGCCCTCTCCTCTCTTCCTTTATCCTCCTTCTTCCTCGATTAGATTCGTTTTTCCGCAGGATCCATCTCCGAGACGAGAAACAAACGACTCGGCCTCGTCTGGAAGGTAAAAAAAAGAAGCACTCGAGTGAGAAAAATCCCTGCGGGGTTGGCTTCTTTTTTTCGCGTTAAAAAAACAGAAACAAATGTCATTTATCGAATCTCGTCGGGTTGCCCACGGTCTTTGGACGAAAGCGAGGAGAAAAAAAAAACGATTAGCCATCACCCGCCGCGATGTTAAGGTAGTTCTATCGTTTTATCGTTTTCTTAAGATTTTGTTGAAAATTTGAATACGTATTCTTTGATGTCATATATACGTGTGTAATAAATTTTGGAAGGTTTTACCACGTGGAAGTTGAGATATTTATTGGTAAAAATCACAATTTTCGGTAGTCTCTCGTAAGAGCGCGTGTTAAAAGTTGCATTTTCATCAATGAATATCTTGGCTTCTACGTGGTGAAGCCTTCTAAAACTTTGCATACATTTTTATGCAACATCAAAGAAGATTTCTCGAGTTTTCCAAAAAAATCTTGAGAAAATTTTTTTCGCAATTTTTGTAATTATAGAGCAAGCACACATCACTTGGGATGACCGTGAATTTGGAGTATGCTGTTCTTTAGTCGATTTGCGACAACTTTTCTTATTTAACCGAAGCCCGCGAACCATTTTGTATGTGAGAAAAACTGCAAAACAATTTCTCGATTTGAATCTAACGATAGAACTACCTTAAGGAAACCCGATAAAACTCGCAGTTAAGGTAGTTCTATCGTTTTATCGTTATCTTAAGATTTTCTTTAACATTTGGATACATATTCTTTGATGTCATATGTATGTGTGTAATAAATTTTGGAAGGTTTTACCACGTGGAAGTTGAGATATTTATTGGTAAAAATCACAATTTTCGGTAGTCTCTCGTAAGAGCGCGTGTTAAAAGTTGCATTTTCATCAATGAATATCTTGGCTTCTACGTGGTGAAGCCTTCTAAAACTTTGCATACATTTTTATGCAACATCAAAGAAGATTTCTTGAGTTTTCCAAAAAAATCTTGAGAAAATTTTTTTCGCAATTTTTGTAATTATAGAGCAAGCACATATCACCTGGGATGACCGTGAATTTGGAGTATGCTGTTCTTTAGTCGATTTGCAACAACTTTTCTTATTTAACCGAAGCCCGCGAACCATTTTGTATGTGAGAAAAACTGCAAAACAATTTCTCGATTTGAATCTAACGATAGAACTACCTTAATATGTAAATGATGGAGGGACAAGAGTGTGTGGAAGCTGGATGGAAAAGTGTGGTGTTTTTTTTTCTTTTTCGTTAACCTCGCGAACAAAGCCAGCACGTTGAAAAGGCCTGAAACCCTTGTATTATTCGTCCCTCGTTATTACACACACACACACACACTTACACACTGACACATGCATTTGTAAATATTAATCCCGCCTCGATGATACAAAAAAAAAAAGAACAAAATATTGCTATGTATATTAACGAAGAGTATAGATTTATTTTGATGTTATCTAGGTATATACTACGTCCGGGGGATGCGAGAGAAAGATTGCGAGGAAAAATGATCGACGTTTGAACGGGGGAAAAAAAAAGATAAAAATTACAACGATTTTTCGAAAAAAATGGTCGCAAACGATTTGACGAAATTTCGGGATAGTTTCCCGCCGTTTTGGAAAATTTCGCGATTATTTTCTCGGGAAATTGTTTGTCGTTTGTCTTTTTTGTTTTTTTTTTGGAAATTCGAACGTCACTCGGCCTCTGGTTACGTGTGATATAAAATGAAAAACGAATGAATTACAAAAGAATGCATCTGGTATGCTTGAGTCTACGGTCGTTTTGCGAGAGATTCAGGATCAAGAATGATCGCGAAATTCGTTCGAAATCTAATTACCGAAATATTACGCTAAAATATCTTTGGGATTCGATT
Source organism: Heteropelma amictum (assembly GCA_959613375.1). Classification (NCBI taxonomy): domain Eukaryota; kingdom Metazoa; phylum Arthropoda; class Insecta; order Hymenoptera; family Ichneumonidae; genus Heteropelma; species Heteropelma amictum. The sequence continues at coordinate 9,950,384 of OY390728.1, read as the reverse complement.
CCTTACTCAATGTACTTAGTTACGCAGTCCAATATAATAATGAATATATTGAACCGTACGAAGAAATCTGTGACTCTGTCTCTTTTATTTCAACCAAAATTCCCCCTTGCAATTTTTGCGAATTTATTCACAAAAAGATATCGCATAATTTTCTTCTTTTTTTTCTAGCCTTATTCTTATTTTTTCGGTGCACATTTATTAAAAGAATGGAAGGTAGTTCCAACGTCATATAGTGAATCATAAACCGTCGATTTTTCGTCGACGATTTTCAGTCGATCGAGAGTCCCACGAAAATCATCATTTTTTTTTAATGAAATTCTCGTGGAAAGACCGGAGCCGATAGAGACGTTTTTTTTGTCGCAATTATCGCGCGCTCATCGAAATCGCCTACGCCACGACTGGATCGTATATTTCTCCTTCTTCGATTCCGACCCGCCCGCAGTTTCGATGTAATTTTTTGCCGCGTCATTAAATTTTTTGCCGCTCTTTTTTCCCTGCGACTCTCGCGGGACGCTCGTTAAGGACGTACCGCAATGAAAACCGATTACCGATCGTTAAGTCAACCTATTCGCGCACGAGCCGGCCGTTACATCTTCGCACGGAGCTCCACAAAAAACACGGACATATTTATAACGTCACACAGAGGTACGTATGAATATACGTGCAAGATTTCGTTCGATTTTTCTGACCTTCATCTTTTTTGTCCCGACTTTGAATAAATTTACATCGTTCTTCCATCGAAGCTCTCTTCCGAGCCCCGCGAACGACGAGTCACGCGCATTTTTTTGAAAAATTGTTTCATCGGATTTCTCACATTCGTCCTTGCCTATAAAAATCATGAAATGTTGATGAATTTCATTACGGCTATTCTTCGAAAAATCAGTTACTATTCGGTGCGAATTTTTTTGCGGAATAAAGCAACGTGGATTTTGCGGATTAAATTGTCGTTCAAATAAGATGGTTCTGCGCGAAATAACGTAAATGAAATGAAAAAGGAAGATGTAATGAAAATATCAGAAAATTTGCAATTTTCTATTTTGCAAAAGATTTGAAAAGTGCCGGGCGGAGAATCTAACGTGAAGTTCTCGGTTTGAAGCTGTCAGATTTTTCACTCGCGATCAATTTCCATAGTTTTGTTAATGTGTCTGACCAAAGCAGGATTATACTACTGCGACACGAGTCAGCACTCTGGCACGACCCTTCCTCAAAATTTCATTCCCGAAATTCTCAATTTCATTTTTCATGATTGATCAAAGACAAAAATCCCCTTGAGAAATGTCACGGATGCAATCATCATGTTGGAAAAACAGTGAAAAAGGTCGGTGATGATCAGACGAGCGAAAATCTGTCTTTTTTTTATTCGTTAAAATTTTAAAATCGTCACCGTCGTGTTTGGCTACATATTTTTTTCAATTTTTCGTCTTTAAATGTCACGTTATTTACCGATAAATTTCGACGTTTATCGACAATTTTTAACAAATGCAATTTATTCGTTGGACAATTTATTTTATCCTCCTCGTATTTTTTTCTTCGTATCTTCGATCTGTTTCTTTTTTCTCAGACGGATTGTAACGCGTACATAATTTAAAAAAAAAACCTTCTTACCATCTCAATCCTTCTGCCACCTTCTGCGTCTCGTTGCAGCGTAAATATCGGCAGGTAGGACACCTGGAAGCAGCAAATTATAGACCGGCGAAAATTGATAGGGCCATTGAGTTCCCCTCTGCATGCAGCATCGGATGCTGTCAAAGATTTTCTGCGTGCGCGTCGATCTTTGTTCTCTTGTACGCCAAAATAATTGTCCGTGCAATTTTTTAATACTTTTTTCATAGTTTGCAATTTAAAAAAATTTCTTACAATTTTTTCAAAAAATTCTCCATTTTTACGTACCCTCGTGTACAAAACAGGAATATGGGAAGGCTCTCCCCGAGCATTCGGTCTTTACGAGAATTTATGCGTTTAAAATATGTTTTTAAAAAAGTTTGAGAAAGTACAAAAAATTACTGAAGCATCTCGAGTGCAACCGAGAACCCGTACTCATCTTTCTCGACGCTTTGCCTCTTTTTCCACCGTACGGAGTCCTCATTCCGGAGAAGCCTCCGGTATCGTTCGTCAAATTTGCAGAACATGCCTCCACCGATTACGAGGATTCGCAAAAAAATGCGAAAGCTTGAGAAGATTCCTTATCAGAAACGTGCACGAGGCGTTCCGTGCCAACTAAACCAGCCTCGAGTTTCACATTTCCCTCTTGATTAATTTTTTCCACGCAGTTCCGATATCTGACATCGTCAATTTGGGAATTCGACAATTTTATTGCGACATCCATCGAATTTGCAAAAATTCGTCGCGCCGTAGCGAAATAATTGAAAATATGATGCAATACATCAATTAAAAAAAAAAATTTCTCACGATAGCTCGAGACAGCACGTTTGTAAATTGTTTGTCAAAAGATAATGATAAAATGTGTAAAATTCAACAGGGCCTCTTTTTTTTAATGGAGTCTAATTTTCTGAATGACAGTAGTGATTAAAATTTGTCAAAAAAAAGTGACAATAATGGAAGTGACGTGGTTAGGAGCTGATCGATTCCGTGTAGAATTCCCTGTATAAATATTGTACATACTTAGCGTAATACACCGTAATACACTTTCCTCAAATTCTTTCACATATTGAACCATCACAATGGGGTAGAATTAAGGAGTTGCGTCGGGAGCAACCGCGGGTATATAATACAGCCGAACTTTTTTTTCCTCGACGTTCATGGAGCTTAATATATATTATTATTGGGCTCTTAAGGTGATCCCCTACTCAGAGGGCGTGCGAGATCGTTTCGCGTTTTCGATTTCTTCACTGTTCGCCTTATTGGCGCATCTTGATCAGCATTGTTATTAAGTTACTGTTATTATTCGAGTGATCAGTAGCATCATCTCGGTGCGATGAACTTTTCGACTTTATTACCAACATTCATCGTTGAAAAATCGTCGAACCATCACGTCGAACGTTGAAACCTCCACGTCTATAAATTTTCCTTCGAAAGTCGTCGAAAGACGTAAAGAAATATCGGTATAGAATTTCTCTTTCTTATAAAAAGTTGATGAGGAGATATAGATCGAAATGATCGAAATATCGAAATATCGCTTGCTTTGTTGTCGTTTTATTCGTGTCGTGATTGGTCTGTGATGAGCGCAGCCGCGAAATTCCTGCGAGACTGTATTCGCGCGGTTTTTTATGCTGTTTTTGACAGTTGTCGACTCGTGACATTAATCGCGGTTAGCAAAGGTTATAGTTCTACGATAATTTATTCTGTGAAAAAGAAATCATCCATATCGAGTAAGTAAGAGTACTATATTTCACAATTGAATTTATATTGTACTGAGAGAAAATGAGAGATAGTCCGGGAGAAGGAGAGTGAATAAACTAAACTAGCTTCTCTTGCACATTTTTTCAAGCGATCATTTTTCTCCCTTCTTTCTCCCTTGCACATTAATGTTTTATAAAATTTACAAAAAATGCTTCTTCGATCAGACGATCTCGCGAGAAGCGTTTTCCTTCAAAGTAGTGGCAGATAAAAAGAACGATCGACAACTCCATCAAAATTTAACCACGCATAGAGGAAACAACTCTAAACAAGATGTTTCATGTCCGGTTTTCGGAAATTTTTGTTCTACAGCCATGTCGGCACAGTACTACCGCTCGACGCTGGCCCGGAGAGGCTATCTTTCCGCTCTACAGCAATGTCGGGCGGGTAAACAGTCTCGCAGGCGCAGTACTAACGCTCGACGCTGTAGTACTCGAAAGTAGTGGCAGATGAAAAGAACGATCGACAACTCCATCAAAATTGAACCACGCATAGAGGAAACAACTCTGAACAAGTTGCTCCATGTCCGGTTTTCGGAAATTTTTGTTCAGTTTTTCAAAAATTCCTTGCTTTCCACAATTTGCTACTTATGCCGAATTATAATGTGTTCTCTAGGGGTCTATACTTAATTCAAGGCGGAGCGCCGTAGCGCGAAAACGCAGCCGGTCGCGCTCGTGTCTTGTCCCTAGTTTTATAAAATTTCGCACGAGCTCGAAATATCGAACGCGAAAATGAAAAAAATAGCCGCGTCGGCGTCGAGTTTCCCTCGGAGACGAAATTTCCGTGATATCCCGCCATTTTTTCCTTCCCTCCCCTCGTACCTTCTGTAAATGTTGTTCCAATATCGCGGTGTGAAAAAAAAATTGAAATGGAACTCTGCAACGACGGCGGGAAGGCACGGGAGGAGGGTCGCAGCGAGACGAAAGTACACCAGCTCCGAGCGCAATATAATTCAGAATTGCTCCTTACTCCATAATTAACTTGAGCCAACGTCGAGAGAACTAGCTCCGTCCCGGTTAAGGGGGGGCAGCAGGGTTTCCCTCACTGTACACGTAGAGGTTCTCCAATGCCTCCTGCAGAAACATCCCCTTCGTCTTTCTATGCCCGCTCATCGCGGTCCCCCCTCCTCCCCCCCCCCCCCCCCCCCCGCCCGTCTCGGCTCTCGTACTTTAACGCAGAGCTCAATTAATTGAAGTGGAATTGAAAATCGTGCCACTGATGCGTCTCCCTCTCGTGCTTCACCCTTAAATGCTTTCGTCTATGTGTGTGCTCGCGTTCGTGTGTATTTATGCGCGGAGACCGGGTGTATACGTGTAACAACATCGGTGGATGGAGGAAAACGAATTTCCCAAGCGACGTGGCACCCTCGCCGTCACGGAAGGGTGAAAAACTCGCGCTATTCTCGGTTTTTCAGCGAACGCGTATATTTCCCTCCTCTGCGTACATTTCTCACCCCGTCTCGTGCGGCTCGCACCAACACGTGGTTTTCTCTCGCGTTTGCTGCTCCCACTTTGCGTCTCTCGTCTCTCGTTGTTCGCCCCGGCACGTACGTACAAATGTTCACCTCGGAGATGAAGAAATTTCAGGACCGTCAGCTCGGACGAATCCGACGACAACCGGAAATCCGAACTTTGCGACTCGAAATTTTGCACCGTTACAGAAAAATGTGTCGTGCGAGCTTCCGAAATTACTCGTGCATCCAAAGTCTCGTTGTTGAGATTGAAAAGGAAAGATTCATCAACGTTTTTTTCCCGAGCGTGTACAAATAATTTCGAGTATGGAAATACGAAAATTTGCAATTTTAGTGCGACGTAGGAGCGATTTATTTTTTCATTTCCGCCTTCGTCAATTTGGGAGATATTTGAAAATTTGAGAATTTTTTCTCACCTCTCGACGTGTTTTTCCGCAAAGAGTAAAGTCTCCGACGGAAGAAGAGGAACATTCGCAGGTGGAATTTATAAAAGCAGTAAGAAAAAAAAAAGGACATTTGGAGAATACACGTCGTGTCGTGACGTTGTTTGCAGCACCTGCGTTGCATTTTTTTTTGAAACTCGGTAATTCACGTTGCGAGACAAGAGACGAAACGTGTTACGGACGAGAGCCCAGCATCCTTTCCCTCTTTCCTCCTATCTGCTGCTCTCTCGAACTCGCACTCCGCTCACCCTGATTAGCGTTAAAGATCACAGGGCACTCGGGGCGTATCCCGACACCGTGGCCGCGTTATATCCAGCCACGTACAGCGAACGACCGCCGGGGGTCCAATTTACTCTGATTATGGCAGGTGAGCGTTATCTCTCTCTCTCCTTCCTCCTCTCTTGTCTCTCGTTCCTCTCGAAAATTCACAACCATCGAAAACTTGGCACCACTCCGCGAGAAGCTCTGAAAAAATGTCTCTCAATGATATCGGGTCGCACCCCTGTACAAATATCAATAACTACCCCGTAAATTACGCCGGTCGATGGCTGAGAGTGGGAGAAAAAAAGGAGCAGCGAAATTTATGGCGAATTTTCAAAAAAAAACAGAAAAACGAGCTCGAAATTCTGGCAATTTTTCCTCAGGGGTATTTTTATGGTTTTTCCGATTTTTTTACGTTTACGATTTTGTATCTGCGAAACACGCCGACTTTGGAATCGTTGGATCGATGAATAGGGGAAAAAAAATGAGAAAAAAAAAGGCGGAGACGTCTACTGGAATTGTGCAATGAGAAGAGATCATCTCGCCGTGTGTCGGTGAGTTCCCCAATTCCCCGTCGGCAGGATCTGGTCTATAACCAGACTGCACATAATACCCCCGGCATCAAACGATTATATCGCTTCTTTGATCCCGCCGCATCTCTTCGAATTTTTGTTTGTCGCGTTGCTCATCTTCGTCTCTCTTTTTCGCTCTCTCCCGATCGCTGTTCCTCTTTTTTACTATCCATCCCTCCTCCCTTCTTCATCCTTGTATACGCGAGAGGAAGCCAGTGGCGTTTTTCTCGATCCCACGTGTGTGGGACGAGAAAAAAAAAAAGAGCGAATTCAACGAGATTCTGGTTAACCCTAATATCGCGTTCTCGTCATCGTCGCTCCTCGAAACGAGTCTGCGCATCCTCCAAATGAGAGGCGGATGCACGTACGATAAATAAAAAAAGAATATGAACGAACAACACAATCGAGTCGACATAGAAACTATACTGTGCTCGGAGGGACGTGTTGGTTCGAAAAATAACGATGATCATCGCGCGAAAGAAGAAATAGACGCGAGAAGGGTGAAGAAAGAGAGATTTTTCGAGCCTCGTGCGAGATTATTTTTTCGTTATTAGATGTCTTTTAAATTTTCTTCAATCATCGTAATTGCATTCTCTCGATGTTTCGAAATCGTAATGTAATTTTGCGTGAATTTTTTTTCAATAACAATATTTAAAAAATTCCAACAACGCGACGTTGGTAACAAAAAAAATGGTACAAAATCCGCACGTGAAATGTGAGCTATCGCCGTTTTTAATCCTCCGCTTAATTATTTTCTTTCGGAATATATTTTCACGTGAGTTTTTTTTTCTCTTCGAGGGGGCGAGCGGTTTTACAAGCTTATCAGGCTTATTAATTTTTACAAGCATGCGTTAATAAATAACATTGATCAGAGCTGATTTGTTACCCCGACGAGATCACCGATCTCATCGCGCTCGTTGCTTCTCGTGCGATTTTTTTTTTTTTTTTTTTAATAAGATCCATCGCTACAGGCTTTACCCTTTTTCCTCGCGAAGCTCCTCGTACCTTGACTCGGGATATTTAATGACGATCATTTGCAATGATTCTCCGATCGAGCGTATAATCGTCGAGAGCCTCCTTCAGATGGAATCTCATTCGATCATTAACAACTTTGTGGAGGGAGGACGAGAAAGCGAGAGAGGAGAGAGAGGAGAGGAAAGAGACACGAACTTGACCAAATTACACAGGAGCTCGGGGACGATACGAGATGGCAGCGACTTTAATACATTTTTCCGCATGCGAGTCTGAATCCCAGGGAATTTCGCTACTCCCTGGGTCATTCGCGTAAATCAGGTGAGAAAAAAAAGCATGGAAAGCGAATGGAAACAAAAGTCAAAATGACGGAATCGAGCCGAGTGAAAAAATCAAATAAAATAAATAAACCCCAAAGAAATTTCGTACATGTTACGGTGTTTCGAAATGGTTCAAAATTATTCTTTCGATCTATCATTGTATCGCTTTTATCGAAACATTAGTCACGTGAGCCTTCTGTCGATGCACGAAATTTTGTTTTACGTGTAATTACGATTTTCGAATTTTCACCTCGTACGAATTCTTCCCCCTTTATCCGTCCGTTTTACGTGCAAAATGTTATCGGTTATCCGTACGAAATGCCGCGATTCAACGACGCGAAAGATGCGAAGAGACGCTGATGTATCATCCCCTCGTAACAGTTTCTGCACATTCCCTCTCCCTTATCCGTTACAGCACCACACCACCCTTCTCTCAACCCCTTTTCACCCTTCCGTCTCAGCCTCTCGCGAACTTTTACTCTCACATCCTTTATCCCTTTCCAACGAAAACCCTCCCAGCACCCCGCGTTGCTTTATAGCAGTTAACCACCTGTTACACAACGCTCGGATGTGCTCTCGACTCGCGAACCAACTTTTTTTTCGCTATATTCTTTTTCGCGAAACACGCAACTACGTTCTATGTATCTTTCGCGAGATTTATACAAGTGTGTATATATTATGTATGCGTTTATATACATATATGTGTGTACTTTTGTGTCTGGGAGGAGAGTGGGTTTCATCCCCATCTCGCCACCCCCGTTTCTGTCCTAGTAATACACTTCTCTCGTCTGTAGCGAACCGACTCGGTCCGGCAGAAAATGACGAAAAATTTTGGATTTCGAAAATGATTTTTGATGGTCGATATCGATGTATTTTTTCCCGCTGATTACGAAACACACCGATATTTCATTGAAAACGCGATATTTCCGTCCGAAAATGCGATAATACGAATTTTATCGATTAATTACTATTTTCTCATTGAAATATCGAGTTTTCGGGAAAAAGTCGGAGGGTTTCGTGATCAGCGGAAAATTTCCGATCGAATAAGGTCCAGAAATATTGAAAATTTGAAAAAAAAAATTTCGACTCATTTTTCGCCACTTTTCCAGAATCGTCGAAAAGTCGAAATTTCAAATAGTCATAACTTCCTCCCTAATAAAGCTACATAGATTTTTTGGGGGTGTTTTGAAGAGCCCTCGAGTAGACTTGAACAATGGTGGAAGTAAAATGTCGATAGCTAAATTGCTTCACCCTCAAAATCGATGTTGAAAATTGGCGAAAAAAACGCAAAGGGGTATGTATGGGAAAATTGGCGAAAATCGGAGGGCCAACTTTAAAAATCTGCCAAAAATCGAAAAATCAAGATATCTGGACAAACCAAACGGCATTTTGAAGCCTCATCAATTGCCAAGAGATCAAGCACAAGTCCGGGTGTCCATCTCGAACGAAAAAAAAATGGCAAACATTTTAGTGAACCAACTCAGTCCGGCAGAAAATGACGAAAAATCTTGGATGTCAAAAATGATTTTTAATGGTCCATATCGATTTCTTGTTTATTACTGCATTACTCCTAGTGTTTCACTATACCAGTTAAGAAATTCAAAAAAAAGTATACCGTCAACTCGAGAATACTTTTTCAATTATATTTTTACAACGGAAGAAGCCCCCGAGGGATGGACCGAGCCGAGAAGTACAAAGTTTCGCTTCGGACTCGACACCCTTCTTGCACTCAAATACCTATACTTTCCTTCTTCAAATTCTCCACCGTGCATTTCTTTTATTTTTCTTCCCAATTTTTTGCAAAAGTCTCGTTTTATCGAAAACCACATCATTATCGATCGACAACTCGTTTTTATTTCGTGTTCTCTCCCTCCTTCTTGAAACATCTTTATTCGCATTATTTTTACTTTCAATTTCGACTCAACGTCGGTCCTCAAGGTGTTCGCTCCGAATGGCTTCGAGGCTCAATGGTACGCGAGCCTCGGATCGATTTTTCTGAGCCTCGTGTAAGATTTTCGTCTCGTGGTTCTTTGCGTCGCGTCACCGCTGCGATTCAGCCTCAAATGCCTATCGATCAGACCCCGCCAGTTGGCCGGCCATATTACAATTTCCTTTTTCGGATTTCCCTTCACTTTGAAGAGTATCAACGGCGAGTCTCGCTTCAAACGACTCGACGAGTCCTCGGGCTCGTCCTCATTGAGATTTCTTTGAAATTTCTCATCTTTTTTTGGCGCATTCACGACAGAAGAGTCGATCTTGTCAAATTGATTCGACCATACCGACGTCGTTAAACTCGGATCTTCGTAATTAAAATCCTCGTCATCGGCGTCGAAGCCTTCGTACATGTGATCGAAGTAATCGCCCTCTTTCGCAGAGGCCGGAAGTTGCTGGGAGACGCGACTGTGCATCGAGCCTTCGCTCAATTGATCCTCGAGTCCGCCGCCATTTTTGTTACTCGGTATTTCTTCGACCCGCAATGTCGAATTTCCATTGGTTATTATCGTAAATTTTCTTCGTCCCGATAAATTTGACAGCTCGCTCGAACGCACGTCGACGTTCCCGCTCGACCTTCGGCCGGATACGTTTCCTCCCGGGGAAGAATACTCTGCGAAAATATCCGTCAACACCTCGCTGCTGTCCGGAATCGACCCCTCGAGGTCGTGAAATTTTGTCGAATAATCTTGATTCATCTCGTCGATAATCCCGTCAAAGTTTTCCCGAAAAGCCGGCATCTTATATTTATCCAAATACGGCGGTATTTCGCTGGTGAAAAGTTTCACGTTCGTCAGATTAGCGTCGTTCAGAATCTCCTGCGAGGCGAGCCAAGTTTTGATCGCGGCGCTTCTCATCTGACGCAGACGTTCGTGATATTCCTGAGCTGCTCTCAGCCAGTCCATCATCTGCACGCTCCGTCTTGATCTTGATTTTTTCCAAGGACTTTTCGCGTCGTGTACCATTTTTTCATCAACGTGCAACTTTTCGTAATCCTCGGGCTTTTCAAAATTCGCGAAGAACGATGGCTCTTCGTTCGTGGTCTCAACTTTCGAAGGCCAATCGTCGATCGTCACACCACGCTTCTTCCTGTTGGTTATCGGACTCTCCCCTTCATTTTCCTCCGGATTCAACAAAGATCCGGATAATTCGGATTCAAAGATGGCTCCGTCTTTTTCGCTCGCATCTCGCGGTCTCTCAGTGTGGTCCAGATGTATGGAAGACATCGAATAACCATTTTCCGCTTCTTCCGGACTTTCCTGGCGATTCATGGTCCAGCCGTCGATCGGCAAGATGAGAGTCTCGGGAATCTCCGAGCCGGAAGTCGACGATCCAAACTCGGAATTTCCGTCGCTGACGTCAAAGAGATTCAACGAAGGTCCTTTTTCCCGCCAATTCCAGGTGCCTTTATCCTCGCGCGTCTTGATGATTCTCATAGAACTCTCTCCCACCGCTTGATCATTCATCATCGAATCTCCCGAGCTTACCGACCTGGGAATTTGAGTTTCCAGCAAAACTATCGACTCCCCGACCTCGGGAGTTTCCGACTCGAAATTTCTCGAGCGAACTCTCGCTTCCTCCTCGACTCTTCTGTCGGTCCTGTCGACCGGAAATGCCCGATCGAGAACAAGATTCACCGGCCAAAGAGATCGTTCTCCAGGGTAATGCGAATTAACGTCCAAGGTGGATAGCTCGCGGGAAAACAATCGAGGATCGCTGTGACGGTAATTCAGAAAATCCGCTCTGCTCGAGTCACCGCTCGAGACGAATATCGGAAATTTTCGTTGCCTCTGAGGTCGCGGCAAAATTTTGAAAAATTTCAACGAGCTCGAGCCGCTCGGCGACGACTTCCGGTGTCTTTCGTCCGGGTACTTTGGATCCCTCGCGAATTTGCTTCGCCGAGAGGACATCGATGATTCGATGATTTGATTTTCGACTCGTTCATTCGCGCGGCGGTTTCCGGTCCTCGATGCTCTCGGAGCTTCGAACGCATCGGGCCTCGTCCGAATCGTTCTCCGACGCTGACCCGCTCGATTCGCCAACCTCGTCGTATCTTTGATGGCAAAATGGCCATTTCCCTCACCGTCGGGGTCAGGACGAGCGTAAGGCGTCGCGTTCGACAGGCGAACGACGTTTCTCTGTCCAGGTATCTTTGCATCCCTCGCAAGGCCGTTTACATGCTTTTCCCTCGTTTTTTGATCTTCAACGCTTTCGTGCCTTTGGTTAACGTCGATTTTTCGCTTCATGTCGAACACGGCGTTCTCGATGACTATCGCTCTCGCTTCTATTCTGTTCAATTGAGCTTTAAAATCGTCAACAGTCTCATTGAGAATCACCTTGATTTCCCGATCATTATCGGTCTCCAGTGTTACCGGATTTTCCGGAAAAGTGAATTCGTAACTATTTTGAATAAACTGCGCTTTTTCGTCATCGTTCGACCGACTTCCGGTCGTCTCCCCAAGGGTATCGAAGCTCGGGGCTTTTTCGTCCTCGGTAATTTCCGGAGTGACGTGATTCGTCACATTCTCCGCTGTCGGAACTGTCGTAACGTCGTTGTTTTCGGTACTGCCGAATATTTCGGAATTTTCATCATTGACGTGTATTTCGTCGGACTTTTCGTCAACCGCGTCATTTTTCGCGTCAGCTTCGACTTCTTCGAGACTGACGTTCGTCATTTTTGGCACGCCGGTTATCAGAATATTTATTTCCGATCCAGTCTCGTCGCTATCCGTCGCTCCGACTGATGGGGAATCTTGAGGATATTTTTCGATTTTTCTAGCGATCAAATATTCATTAAAATCCTCCATCTGCCACGGAGTTTTATTCACGATGTCGTAAACTGAAATTCCACCAAATTCCTTTTGAGCTTTGTCATCCGATTCCCTTTCATTTGCAGTCTGTCGAATTTCAAATTCGGTTTTTTGAGATTCTTTGTCGGATTCTCGCTTTTCTCGCAATCCGGATTGTATTTCCGAAAAATTTTGAGTCTGACGCCATGGACCGGAGATTTGCTTTTTGAACGTCAGTGATGAATTAATTCCCATATCTTTGATGAATTTTCTTTCATTGCTGTTGACAAACTCGATGGCGTCTTTGAAACGCTCCAAGAGAATGGCAACTTCGTGGTCTTTGATGATCGAATTTTCCTCATTTTTTTCGATCGATTTTATCAAGAGATTAAAATCTTCGAGCGCTCGATAGCCGAAGATAAATTGAAATTCTCTCGCCGCGATTATTACGTTGACTAAATGTCCCGAAGGATCGAACGATATTTTTCCATTCCTGTCCACGTCCTTCTTTATATTTTTACCGAAATTCTAAAAGAAATAAAATTTTCGTCGTTTTTTGATTAAATCTCCTCAATCTTTAAAAAACATCGAAATTGTCGTAGATTTTACCTTATTTTGGCCGGAAGCAACTGTAGATAGAATCTCATTGGTCGAATTAATTGACGAAGAATTATCAATGAACCATCGAGATGCATTTTTTTCAGCATCGCCCATTTTTTCTTCACCGCCAATGTCGACATTTATTTTTTCATACAATCTTTCGCAAGCAAAATTTCTGCAAATTAAGCCCTTCCTGCAGCTCGTAGTCGCAAGTATCGTCACGTTCGTTATCCGATTTTCGAAATATTCCGACGAACGAACCGCCAATTGAGAGCCGCAGGATTCCCCGCGATCTAAAACACGATCCTTGATTAGCCCCACAAAGATAATCGATTATCAGCCTCGTAATACAATAAAATCAAGCCTAAGGATACTTTTATTCCGAAAAAACGCAGATTTTTCCATAATTTCAAAATTTTCGACGCGACGTACAAAATTTTCAAAGAAAATGCACTATCGCGACGAAGAATAAAAGCGGATTTACCGCGGACTGTAAAATTCCCAAAAAATCGATAAGAATTTCGCCTACGAATAATTTAATGAACAATAAAAATCGATAATGAAAAAAAAGGGTTTATCAAACTTTTTTGGATTACCTCGAAATCGAACGCAAGAGTGGCAACAACCGCACAGATCACCGCAACGATTTGAGACTGCACCGTCGGTGCATTTTGAAAATTCACCACGCGAGCAATCCTCGCAATGATGCCGCGTGCACAAATGGAGCGCGTTGGTCTCTTTCGCGTCTGTCGATCGTTGAGAGCACGCCAACGACAGAATTAACGATGATTCAATCGCGCACAATATGCCTGAAACTTCGACGAGAGATTAAGAAAAAAAAAACATTTTTTTTTTCAAATTAAAATACAAAAAAAAAATGTCAGAAAAAAGTTGATAACAAAATTCCGTCATTCCACAGAGGTATTCTTACCCGGTATCGAAATGACGCAACGCATCTCTTTTTCCATCCGCAGCGACGAGACTGGGCGAAGCGAATAATCAAGAACATTTATACGATCGAGCACAATGCTCGTCGTGCTGGGAAGTTTGAAAAATGTTTGAAAAAACAGATCTATTGTTGCGCGACGCGCGATGTCATCAACATCCGAGGTGATCGCCGGAAAAACCGTATATCGACTTGGGACACTTTCCATCGTGTGTCATCAACAAAAAAAAATCCCCGACAGAGGCGATTCGTTGAGAAACGAATATTAAAAAATCGGCAACATCTCTCGGCAACGAGTGAAAAATTGATTCACTCCAAAAGTCGAATTAATTTATAACGAAACTATTTTTCGAGGGAAAAGCATATCGCAATGGGGAAAATTTATATTTGTTATCGTTAATATCAGGATCAATTTTAAATCATCAATATTAATTTTGTCATCTTTATTATTACGAAGCAGAGAGAGAGAGAGAGAGAGAGAGAGAGGGAATCGCTGAACGCACCCGAAAAAAGAAATCGTGAAAAAAAAGAAGAACGAAAAGCTTCAGTGACAGAATTTTCGACACCGTTCGACCAAAAAAAAATCATTTCGGACGATAATCGATTAATTTGTAAAATTCTTTTGAAATTCGGAAATTAATGCAACTAAATTCCAAACCGCCGGGGGGAATGCTTGAAAAATCGAGAAGCTTTCTCTCGAATAATTAATTAAATCATAAATCTTGCATAAACGTAACGATCGTGATTCTGAGATAAATCTTTGAAAATGAGTGAGGCGGAATTGATCGAAGAAGCGAAGGAGGAAAACCCTTCGGAACCCTTACCGGACGTCCCTACCGCCGCGGAGCCTGGTCAGCCTGCCGATTCCGAGGAGGCCTCAGCCGCACCACAAGTATCGTGGAGTCACGTTTCTCAAAGTCAAAATTTTGACTTTTTCGAGTGTGTAAGAAAAAAAAACGCGATGTTCATCCACGATTAAACGATTTTAATGAAAATTCGTAGACCCGTCGACGACCCGTGCACTATCAATTGAGGAAATCGAGGAAAAGAATGCGATGGTGCATCGTGCAGAGAGCCTCACCGGCGATAAGCTCTTTGAAACAAAGTTCACGCAAACGTTCTTCAAGTTCATGAAAAATCTCAGCGACAAACGTTGCGTCGAAATTTTCAACATGACCATCGATTACGGAGATCGATCGGTTCGATTTTATCAAAAATCTGCGGAATTCATTCACGACGTCACGTCAGAATCGTGAAAATTTAAACTCAATAAAGGTTCAAGCGAATTTTTCGAATTATTCACCAGCAGCAGTCTCTTCACGGTTATTCTCTCAATGCGAAAAAAAATTTGGAAATAAATTTGGCGCAAGTTTCTTTTTTTCGTAAGATAAAACAGCGTTTTTATAAATCGTCATGGATTTTTCGTGAAAGTTTCTTAGAGTCAGAATGAAAAATTGCTAATCCCTTCTCGAGGAAAAAAATGTACACTTTTTGTAATGAAACACTCTGTTCTTTTTTCAAATTGAGTTACTCCCTCGATAACACAGAGATCGAGCACGTATGAGAGAGGAAGAAGCAGAGCCACCTCTAGTGAGGTTTGGAAAACACGAGAGAGAAAAAAAAGTTGTCTCGACGTTAACATCACTCGATAAAATAAATTTCGGCGCGATAGAAAAGAGAGTTGCAAAAAGATACATCAAAAAAACGTTGAAAACGAAACTCATAAATAGCTCTCTACAATTTTTGCTATCGAGATTCTTGCACGAACGATTTAAACAAATCCTCAGACGGTCGTGTTACGAAAGAAGAAAGAAAATGCCAAGATACCAATCGAAGATAAGAAAGATGCTGCCATCGAGAATAAATGAATCGACGATAGATAAAAAAAATGATCAAAGATCGAGGAATAAAGACAAACCGCCGTGTTTTACCGTGTTACGATTATTTTTCGTAAAAATCTTTATTTTCATCGTGTTTTTCGGAGGGGGGAGTGCATTTTTTGGAATAATCGTAAACGACTGATAATCTATTATATACGTATCGCGTTTATTAAAGATTGATTAATACGATAATTAAATACAATAAGGTTGTGCATCGCAGTTTCATACAAAACGTTATGCCGTCATAAATTCGCATAACGATCAATGTATTTCGTCTTGATATATTTACGCCTCGTGGCACCGTTTTTTTTTTATTCTTTATTTCATTTTATTCATTTCATTTTTCTTCTCGATTTCTCATTGTTTTTTTTAATCGTACGATTTGTTTTTTTTTATCGAAACCGCAAGGAGGGATACACGTCTAGATCGATTGATTTCGCGATCGATTTCTACGTCCCCAAAAATTCTCAGCGGCTCTCCCGTCCCCTTCGTCTCGCTCAAGCTTCGCTCATTTCCGACGGCACTTTGCTTCACAGCTTCTTGTACCAGAAGAGATAGTGTTCACCTTCGCTTATCTCTAGGTCATCGACGCCTGAAAAACGAGGAAAACCAACAGCGTGAAGCTCGACCTCTTTTTCGAGGCAAAAATATGAAAATTTCATCGAACCTCGAAGAAACAATATTTTTTTTAGCACCCGAAAATCGTCACGAGGCGGTACGAAATTGCCGAATTTTGAAAAAAAATCGTGACGGAATGACTCATTTTCGGGCGTCCCCAGGGTTTTCCTCCCTTGATGCAGAATTTTTGGTTCATTCTTTATTGAAATAAAATTTGTTAGAAAAAAGAAAGTGAATTATCCGACCTCCGAGTGCCACCAGCTGATTGCCGGAACCTCAAAAAAACAATACTTTTTTTAGCACCCAAAAATCGTCCCGAGACGGTACGAAATTGCCGAATTTTGAAAAAAAATCGTGACGGAATGACTCATTTTTGGGCGTCCCCAGGGTTTTTCTCCCTTGATGCAGAATTTGTGGTTCAATTTTTATTGAAATAAAATTTGTTAGAAAAAAGAAAGTGAATTATCCGACCTCCGAGTGCCACCAGCTGATTGCCGGAACCTCAAAAAAAAAACAGTATTTTTTTTAGCACCCAAAAATCGTCCCGAGACGGTACGAAATTGCCGAATTTTGAAAAAAATTCGTGACGGAATGACTCATTTTTGGGCGTCCCCAGGGTTTTCCTCCCTTGATGCAGAATTTGTGGTTCAATTTTTATTGAAATAAAATTTGTTAGAAAAAAGAAAGTGAATTATCCGACCTCCGAGTGCCACCAGCTGATTGCCGGAACCTCAAAAAAACAGTATTTTTTTTAGCACCCAAAAATCGTCCCGAGACGGTACGAAATTGCCGAATTTTGAAAAAAAATCGTGACGGAATGACTCATTTTCGGGCGTCCCCAGGGTTTTCCTCCCTTGATGCAGAATTTGTGGTTCACTTTTTATTGAAATAAAATTTGTCAGAAAAAAGAAAGTGAATTATCCGACCTCCCGGTGCCACCAGCTGATTGCCGGAACCTCAAAAAAACAGTATTTTTTTTAGCACCCGAAAATCGTCCCGAGACGGTACGAAATTGCCGAATTTTGAAAAAAAATCGTGACGGAATGACTCATTTTCGGGCGCCCCCAGGGTTTTCCTCCCTTGATGCAGAATTTGTGGTTCAATTTTTATTGAAATAAAATTTGTTAGAAAAAAGAAAGTGAATTATCCGACCTCCGAGTGCCACCAGCTGATTGCCGGAACCTCAAAAAAAAAACAGTATTTTTTTTAGCACCCAAAAATCGTCCCGAGACGGTACGAAATTGCCGAATTTTGAAAAAAATTCGTGACGGAATGACTCATTTTCGGGCGTCCCCAGGGTTTTCCTCCCTTGATGCAGAATTTTTGTTTCATTCTTTATTGAAATAAAATTTGTTAGAAAAAAGAAAGTGAATTATCCGACCTCCGAGTGCCACCAGCTGATTGCCGGAACCTCAAAAAAACAGTATTTTTTTTAGCACCCAAAAATCGTCCCGAGACGGTACGAAATTGCCGAATTTTGAAAAAAACCGTGACGGAATGACTCATTTTCGGGCGTCCCCAGGGTTTTCCTCCCTTGATGCAGAATTTTTGGTTCATTTTTTATTGAAATAAAATTTGTTAGAAAAAAGAAAGTGAATTATCCGACCTCCGGGTGCCACCAGCTGATTGCCGGGTGGCGATGCTAAATCCGGCGGCGTCGGTAGTCTGTACAACAGCCAGTAGTGATAAGACATGGGCTCTTCCTTGTAGCCGGCCAGGGTGTGCACGTAATGACCGTTCGGCCATTCGGAAGCGGAAAATTGAAAGTGCGGTGACATCTCAGCAGCGAGCGTCATGACCCCGTAAAACGTTTCGTTTTTCGGCGCGGTCACGGTCAAATGATATGTCTCGTTCGTACCGACCCAGAGTGTATAAGATACGTTGACCATCTGAGGAATCAGGCTCACGGGAGTCACCGACTCGGTGCTGATGTTGCTCGAATTGCTCCCGATCGTCGAGGGAATGAGATTTTCTCCGCGGTTGTCCGGAAACGTTACGTCTTTGATGTGCAATTTTCAAAAGTACCAAAAAAAAACAAAAAAAAAAGAAAAAAAACATGGCGATACACGCAGATCGACGATCGTTTCCAACCTTCCGACGGCAAGATCGAGAAATTTTCGTACACCGAACCGAGCGACGGACGATTTTAGCGATAGCGATTTTAGAATCTTCTCGAAGTATCGCAAAAAAAGTGTATCGCAGAGTCAAAATTTCGAAATTCTAAGATCGTCAGTCCCTCCGCACGGTGTCACTGAACACTCGCGGCAAATTTCAAATCCGATCAGATTTACCGATGTCGCTTGAGAATTTTTCGAAATTCCGATTGGCGGGTACGTTTTTTTCGAGATATTGGGATCTGACATGGAGGCGTGGCCAAATTCAATATGGCGCCGACCGGGGTGCAGTCGCCTGTCAAGACCACGTAGTAGTAGGCTTATCGTGTAAACATAAGGTATAAATATGAATGTGCAGTAATGGTAGTTTTAACTATTTATGATATTTGCCAATGGTCTGGTTGCCAATGGTTTGGTATACACAACGTGCATTTTTCGGGGGAAACTATGAAAAGTCAATTCACCGTTTTTTTTTAAAAGAACTTTCACATCCATTTACGGAACATACAATTCTTTTTTTAGATGGTTTGCGAGATGGAAAGGCTACTTCTGTCATTTTTTGTTCAATTTCTCAAAACTATTGATGTTAATTATTACGTTGTAATGCGAGCGATGCACCCCGGTTTTAGTTTCAAAATGTGCCACCAGATGTCTCACAAATTTTGTCAGATCCCAATATATTTTTTTGCTTCGTGAGAGAGAGTGAGGGAAACCTTACCGATGCTCGTCGTCAATTTAGGTGGCGAACTGTCCGTGAGACCTTGACCGCAATCGAGGGTTCTGATGCTGGCGAGGCTCCTCGGTGCCACGCCGAGGATGGCCTCCGCGGTCGCGTGGACGTTGCCGTCGAACGAGCCGTCCGGCCTCTGACGACTCGACAACCAGTTCAGCGCAGCCGACTTGTTCCAGTTGTCGGCAGGCTCGTTTTCCACCTCCTCGAGCGCCTGCATCGCCAGGGCGGTCGTGTGCAAATCGCCGAAGCTGCCGTCGAGCTTCTGCTGATAAGCCAGATCGAGGGACGGCTTTCTCACGAAATGATGGAGATTCCGATGTCTGTGATCTTGAACGATGCAACGCAACGCCAGTATCACCATCGCCACGGTGTCTGAAAGCGGAGGAAAAATCGGCCGATTTTTCATGTTTTTTTCTTCACACAAATCGATCAACTTCATCTTGCTCGAAGAAAAAACACATCAGTCGATTGAATCGATGATTTTTTTTCTATTTACGTGACGATAGACGATGTACGAATAGCTTTTCAAAATTCCATTTGTGAAATTTGAATTTTCATCTCTGCGTTGTCGATGAAGAGCAAAAGGGTAAAGAGCCAACGAACAAACTCACCGACGTTGTGATATTGAGCCGCACTGGCGATGTCTATTAGTCTTCGTATTTGTCTCTTCCGGACGTGAGCCTGTGCGCTGCATGCAGCGAGAGTCGTGAGGGCGAATTCGTAATCCGTCGTTGGCTCGTGATGCTGCAAAGTGCCGATCAGATCGTGGCCGTGAAACTGTCGCGGGTCCATGCAGAGAGCGTTGAGCGCCAGGGTGTAACGAGCCAGATGAACGGCTGAAAAGCCTACCTCGTGATGCCTGAAGTTTCAAAAAATACGGAGCGTACCAGAGACGCGTTGTGGACTTGAAAAAACGTTGAGAAATCGACGATTTTTTTGGCTATGTTCTTCATCGATTGTAACAATCGAAGAAAAACAATCGACGAAAAAAAATGCGTTTGTAGAAAAAAAAAAAAACTCTTCCGATCTTGCAGGCTTGATCGGAAAATAATGAAAACGTAGTCTGATGGCGCGAAAATACGATTGAATCTATGAAATCTTGGATCGATTCAACTTTACGGTAGAATCCCTCGTGACTTCCGGACAAATAATTGAATAAAGTAGCAATCAGAGCTCAAAACAATTTTCGTCTTGTCCTCTCTCTCTCCCTCTCGTACTTACGACCAATGACGATGGAGCTTCCTCACCACTCAGCTTTTCGTGAAATAGAGTTACAACTCTACGAGAAACTTTCATTTATAGTGCATCAATCCAATTTCGCTTAATCACAGATTCAAGCTTTATTCTTTAGGACCTCGATCTATTAAGCACGTTAGATAATACAGATAAAAAGGCTTCCTTGCGTAATTCATCAACGAAAATACACGTGAAGGTGCTTGTCCCATCAAAAGTGAGTTTTATCAAGAATTTTATACAATTTAACGATAATTTAAAAATTGCGATCGAAAATTGAACATTTTTTTCGAATAATTTTCATTTTTTTGACAATTTCCCCGCTAGCTCCGAATTATATATGAATTAATACACCAGGGAGGGTTTGGGAAAATCTCTACAATTTCCACCCCTCAGTTTCGAACGAGTAATAAAAATAAACAACATATACATAAATCGGTAATTCGATAAATAATAATCGAATAAAAAACACACTGGATATACCGTTTATTTAAGGCCTAATATATGCTTCGATTGTGTCGATTTATTTGGAGCTGGAACTCAAAGTTTTCAGTTGAAAAAGATGAAAGAAAAAAGGAGTAGAAATTTTTTTTTTGGGGATGGAAAAAAGGTGTTCCTCGGTACCGATGCTACGGGGTCAAGGTCGTGCTACGTCCTTCACCGCGTACGCGAAAAATCAACGAGACTTTACCTCCAAAGAAGCAGGACTATTTCCAATTCCATCTGTTTTCCACTGAGCTGCATTTCGACCGCAGCCGGCGAGGGTAAATTCTCATCGCGAGAAAGATTGGCTAGCCGAAGAGCGAGGAGAACCCTGTGTGTGTCGTTTCCCCAACCGGCGTCTTTGTCACGTTGATTCCAGAGCCACGTAGTGGCACGCTCCAAAATTGCCTCGGACTCGGCCTCAACCGCACTTGGCTCCGGTCCCATTCCTGTGCAAAATACATCGATCCATCGACACCGTTTTCGTTAAAACGATATTTTCACAGCGAAAAAACTTGGCGCGAGATGCGGAGATCATGGTTTGTCTCTCGTATTTTTATTGCGCTCACCCTCGCAGCGGGAAAATAAAATGCATGCCCATCCTGCAAGGAAGAGGGTGGACTTTGCCGCGTTAGCTCTGCTCCACATTTTCCTCGTCTGTCTTTTGCTGAAATGCAAAAAAAAAACAAAAACTCTGCGATAATTCATATTTTTTTGTCATCGTTTTTTACTCGAAACTCGTGCTTGCGTTTGATAAATTTTGCAGCTCCGATCGTCGCGTCGCGATGGGCTTTAATTGGCCGTTGCGTTTCGAGCTTTCGGGGGCGAAAACTTTGGCCAAGGGAGAATCAACACCATCGAGAAAATCGATCTGACCTCGATACACGAAAAGATTAATCCCAGCAATTGTCTAGACACGAGAAAATCAACCACACCACCCTCCTATCTTCCCAGCCGCGGAGTGCTCGAGACTGCAATTTCACGAAACGATTTAAACGCGAAATCATCTATATACGTTTGTGTCGCGGCGTTTTGTCTCACTGATAACGCCATGTCGTGCCAAGAATATCCCGGATCGTTACTGTGCGAAACAACAAGGAACACAAATATTTCATCATTTTCCCCTCCCCTTTTCCCATTTTTTTTTTATTAATCTCGCGAATTAATAAAGCGAAATCATTTTTCAAGCAGCAGCAATCTTCAAATTACCGTATGACAAAATTGAGTATGTGCATGACGAATTCGACGAAATTCACAAAAGTCGAGATTTTTGAAAAAAAATTGCAAAAAATGTTGAGATAATCGAGTCACTTAATGGGAAAAAAGAAAACAGTTTCAATTTTGATCAAGACGATTTTGGTTGCGATATTTTCCGGATGTAGAATTCCCTCAAAATTCTCATTCTCTCGACACTCTGGATAAATCTTATTTTCGCTAGGGTCCAAAACGTCCTCAAGATCGCTTCGGCGACGAGGATAATGCCTAATCTTCCGAGCTTCAACCTCAATAATCTCGACGCCGCAACCCCTGATACAGCCAGCATCCCTTGCGGTAGCTATAAATCAATTTATCACTCAATTAATTCGATTCCCTCGTCCATTATCCGAATCGATGTTCAATCCAGCGAGATAATTGCCGCTATCTCCGCAGAACCACGAGTGAGATTCGGTGTACCGAGGGATGCTGGACGAAAAGCGAATTTATCGTACCTTTTGCGGTATCGAAAAATCGCCTCTCGTGCTGTATAATTCGTGGGTTTTCAGGTGTTTTTTGCGTGTTTTGCGATGGGAAAAAGGTGGTAAGACGCAGGGGTAGAAACGTCGGGACTTTCAACACACACGGGACCATGCGATATTGCGTGGGATCGATATCATGGCGCCTACTGTCGCCCCTCTCGACTATACCGTTCCCTTACAGCAACTTCTCTATCCGTACCTGCATTGGACAATGGTACTAGGTACTACATCCTATATACCCTTATATACACGTACATGAACGTGTAACGTGTACAGCTTAACACACCGGCGTTTCTATCTCCCCTGCAAGCACGCGACATCTATATGCCACATCCTGGCACGCAAAAGGACAACAGAAACACGATCCAACGCGTAAGATCGTGCCTTTCGAGCCCTTGTGCCTGTCAGACATCAATCTGCCTATATACTTCCATGTACCGAGCTTTCGTGTAAATATCGATGTACATGGGGCATTCGAGAGCAAATCGGACCAATCGGGACGAGCACTACAATGTTATTTTTCTATTTTTGCCCATTTATCATTTCTGTTCACCGGAATGTCATCAGAAATGTACGAAAAGATTGTTATTTTGTGCTAAAATAAATCATCGTTATTTTTTTTCAAAAATCTCGTCTCCTGTCACATTTTCTTGGAGAAAAATTGTTTTGTCAACGACCTGCACCTGCATGAAAGACATGCCTTGACTCGGAATGCCCCATACATATTCGATGTTTCATGTAATAATTTACAATAAGCCAGGAGGAAAAAAGAAAAATCTCGTTGAAGCCCACGTACATCATTTATCGTCAGAATTCATTTTAATCTCCGACAGTCCGTAATGAAACCAGTACCGGAAGTCTAAAAAAAGTTTCGCGGGCAATATCGTGTGCAGCTTGGTTGAATCGTTAATAATTTTCCCTCTCGGCGTTGAGAACATCACGTCCTTGATGCTCAAAAAATAATACGCGTTAATTGACGAAGAGACGAAAGTTGCGAGCTTCTACGTCATTTTTCAAAGTTCACAAAATCCGCCCTCTGCCTCGTGCAAAATAAATAATAAAAAGCCCCTTAAACCGCAGGATTTGACGTTCCAAGATCGACATTTCGGAAAACGGCGCGAGACATTTATCACAAATGCTGAGAAAGCTATTAAAAGATACAATTTTCATCCGTCCATTTTCAGACGTTGTCGCCCACTAATTGGCTATTTATAGATGCACTCTGACGGCCTGCTAATTAAAACCGGCGTCTCACGTGAGCGGACGCTTTCAGCCTTTTTACAGGCAGTGTCTGTCATCCGCAAAAACCGGCGCGCGGTGATAATTCATTATCGACGTCTTCAAAAAACGTCATTCAAGCGCAAAATCGTATTCTAAATGTTATTAATTCACAAAAAATAAACAGAATTCGTTAAAAAAATATCCGCACGTTCGTATCCGTATCTCGTCATCGCCGAGCAAACTTCACCCAATTTCATCAAATTTTCATAAACTCCGTAGCGACAACGGCGAACTTTCAACCTGTTGGAGAGTCTCGAAGATCGCAACAGGGGAGAAAAGTCTGACCAACAAGCGCCCCGACTACTTCGAACATTCCTAACCGGAATTTTTCAAGAATTTTTCCCACAATTTTCGATCGTCTCTCGCAAACTTTTTAATCGAATGAAAACCGAATAAAAGACGATGATCGATAAAGTTTGAAGACCGGAAATGAAATATGCACCTCGTACTCACGACTGTCCGGAGAATCTTCGACGATCGGCCGAGCGTAAAAATCTCCTCCTTTTTCTCCAATTTCCTCCGAAGAAAACCGCGCGTGATCTTCGAATTTTCCGATCGGCGTGTGCCCGTGAATTTCACGCCGGAAGTATGAAGCGTGCGTGCGAGGCTCGACGTCTCGTTGTCAGCGTCAGGACGACAGCGGGCAGAATGAATAACGAGAGGAGGAATTTTTTTCGCGATGCTGTTTACTTGCCGATAATGGTACTCGTACGTTTGATGACGATCTGAGGGGTTAGGGATGCTGGGAAAGATCATACACGCGGTATCGATGTATATGGATGTATTGGCATATACGACAATGCATATATGTATCTATGTATATGTGTATATGTATATATATACCTTATGGATGTATATAAGTGCACATGTATGGGTTTTTCGATCGAAATGACAAAGGACGAGGGATATGTACTACCGTTCAGTGACAGCGCGTCACAGAGGCGTCGCGGCGTCGTCACGATGCGCCTACCTCGTGAATGCGCAATGCAGACTAAAAACCCAGGGAACTCTGGCCGAGGGGTTCGAAGACCTCCCTCCCTTATTGTCGAGGCGCGCGCGCGCCCGCGTCTCTCTACCCTTTGCCACGTTTCCTCCTCTTCTTTCATCATCTTTCATCTCTCTTTCATCCCTCGCTGCTCTCACTTCCGTATCTCCGTCTCGTAGTTTACCCTCTTTCGTTCCGTTCTCCCGTCCACTCGCCCCATCCCCATTTCACCCTTTATCTCGCGTTTCTCTCGGGTACCACCGTATTTCGGTCTCTTATCGTCTTCTTCCTTTTTCCCACCGTTCTGTCACACTTTCTTGCACCCGTTTCCTTCATCCCTCATTTTTCACTTCCTCTCTCTCTCTGTCTTTCTGTCTTTCTCTTCTGTTACTCTCCTCGTCGTCTCATCACTCCTGGCTGTCTTTCCTCCTTTGGTACTTGTTTCACTGTGAAACTTTCTCTTTTATATCCTCTCTCTCGGTCTTTCTTGCGTTGTTTTTTCACCCTCTTACATTTCACTCTCTAATTTTCCCCTTTTCTCTCTCTCTCTCGCCCTCTCTGTTGTACCCTCTTTTCTCTCCACCCTCATCGTCCTTTCATCAACTCCCGCGGAGCGTGTATGTGCGGCACGAGTCGATTCCCGCGACCGAGCAGCGACCCTTTCGCTTTTCCATCCGGTTTTTTCCGCCCTCATCCCCCTTGCCCTCTTTCCACTTTTCCTCTCCTCGGCGCACGCTTATTCTTTTTCTCCAGCTGCACCCTCGTACGAAACTCGAAAGGGAGACTCGCTCTCTCGGTCTCTTTGTTTTTCCTCGTCTGTAGATATTTTTCTTTTTTTTTTTTCGTTCCGCACGCCGGAAACACTATCTTGTCAACTATAAAAAACCGAAGAGGTATAAAGAGAGCGAGCTCAAATCCATGCCGCGTCGAGCCTCGTCTAGTGTCATACCGCGCCCTTGCGGGTCCACGATTTTTACCGGAGTCATTTTCTTTTTTGTATCGTCTCCCCTTCTTCTTTCTTTTTTTTTTGCTATCCTCTCGAGCTTCTGGCTAAAGAAGTATAGCGTGATATCGTACCGTCGGTTTTCTATATCCACGTACTCCCATTGTCTCGAGCAACGAGACGAATGGGCTAGACTATACGTTTCGACGAGAGATTTGGTCCACGTGATACAACCTGGGAGGGGGGAAACAATCGAGAAACAATTCTTCTTTTCGGACAAAGCCGATTTATCGCATGGCGGCTTTTTTTTAATCGTATATCATTTTTGTGCTCATAATGACGAACGGAAAAATCGTGTTTTCAAAAAATTTCACTTTCAAAAAGCATCTTTGTATTTCCGTCGATCGTGTGTCAAAAAAAATGGTTTTTTTTTCTCAAAAGATGGTTAACTTTGAATTTACTTTGAATGAATTTACTTCAAGGTGGTAGAAGAGTCAAAAAACCTTGGGAATTAAAGGAAAAAGGGGGGATTGAGATATATGATAGGAATTCTACTGAACGATTTTTTTAAAGCATAAATTGGACGAAAAAAAAGTGGAAAAATGGGCAAATTTCAAAATCATGGAAAGTTTTATTGTTTTATCGTATAAAATCGATGACGTCTGGATTTCTCGGAAGCCCCCGGGATTGTTTGAGCCTCGTAACCAAGGGCTTTTTCCGTTAGTCATACGTAGAGTACCCGAGGGGGTTGTTCTTCGCGTGAGTCATTCTCCTTTCCGCGCGAACGCGAAATCGGGACGTCTCCACCGCGTCGTTTCATCAAATTTCTCGGAGAATGAATCTTTTTTTTTTCCTCGTTCGATCCTCGATACGGATGGAAAAAATTGTCAATACGCACAATGAACGAAAAAAGTCTCGTTCCGCAGGGTAGGAAAATCAAAAAAACCGCAGGATTTCGAAATTTTACTTCAATTCCCAAAATCAAGAATTTCGAGAATGTCATCAGCGAGGACAAGGAGCGATCATCGCATTTTTTGAATATTTTTCGGTCAATAAAAATATTTCGAAAAAAATGCCGTCAAAGCGATCGTTACAGACTAAAAGTTATTAAGGTAGTTCTATCGTTAGATTCAAATCGAGAAATTGTTTTGCAGTTTTTCTCACATACAAAATGGTTCGCGGGCTTCGGTTAAATAAGAAAAGTTGTTGCAAATCGACTAAAGAACAGCATACTCCAAATTCACGGTCATCCCAGGTGATATGTGCTTGCTCTATAATTACAAAAATTGCGAAAAAAATTTTCTCAAGATTTTTTTGGAAAACTCAAGAAATCTTCTTTGATGTTGCATAAAAATGTATGCAAAGTTTTAGAAGGCTTCACCACGTAGAAGCCAAGATATTCATTGATGAAAATGCAACTTTTAACACGCGCTCTTACGAGAGACTACCGAAAATTGTGATTTTTACCAATAAATATCTCAACTTCCACGTGGTAAAACCTTCCTAAATTTATTACACACGTATATATGACATCAAAGAATACGTATTCAAATTTTCAAGAAAATCTTAAGAAAACGATAAAACGATAGAACTACCTTAAAAACATCGCGTATTTTGCGAAACAGCAGAGAGTCGATTGGTTTGTCGCAACGTTCAACTCGTATGGAAGAGAATTTGCCCTTCGACGTAAAAATAAATATCAATGAGAAAAAAGTTCTCGAAAGTTGAAAAAAAATTAATAAATAAATAAACGGTCTTGAAGAATAATGGAGGAAGAGCCAAACTCGGAAGCTAGCCGAGAACCGGAAGGAGTCCCGAGCGAAACGAACCAACAGTTGAGTCCCGATTGGACTTTCTCCTGACATCCCTCCTGGAGGACGATAAACCTCCGAGAGAATCACTAATTTTGTACAGAAATATCGTCGTACATCGACGATGAGCCGAGAGGCTCACCAGCGACCCAAAGTTGGTCGCAAAATTCCTCACGCAAAGTCACTCAAAGCATAAAATGTTTCCCATACTCAGGACACAGGAAACGGTGATTTTGTCATTTTTCGAGAGGCTTCGATACTTCTGCAGATTGTATTGGCGGGCCATAGTCGCCGCTGGATGGCCCATTGTGCTACTGCCAATTTTGTTCCTTTTCAACACCGCAGTATGTGCAAAAAAAAAGCAATTTATAAACCAGGCAAATCGATCCTTGCCAATTAACATTAGATTTCGAAAAAATCCATTCGAACCGTCAGTTTTTCCACACTTTATACGAAATTCAGTCAACACTTTCGCACCCTACTAATAATTAATACCAAAATACACGTAAAAATATCCAACGATTAAAAAAAACTAAAGTTCCATCATTGATGATAATAAAAACTTTTTACCCTTTTTTTTACCCTCGCCCTGACGATTGCCGTTATTTCGGATAGTGCTTTTTTATCAAACTATCCTTCGGTATTTATGAATTTTTTGAAAATTGAATATTCTATGCCTACCGGTTGTTTTTCGATTTTTTTTTTAATCGAAAACGCCTATGGAATACTAATTATGGAGATTTATTGGGTCACCGAATTTGTACATTAAAAAAAAATCCATTCGAACCGTTAGTTTTTCCACATTTTATACGAAATTCAGTCAGTATTCTGGCATCATACTAATAATCAATACCAAAATACACGTATAAATATCCAACGATAAAAAAAAATAAAATTCCATCGTTGATTTTCAATCAAACTATCTAGAATCTATCCCTCTATTTACTAGAATATTCAATGCCTACCGGTTGTTTTTTGATTTTTTTTCTTAATCGAAAACCTTTGTGTCTTTCATTTGTCTCAAAGGAAATAAAATGCGCCTATGTAATACTGATTATGGCGATTTATTGGGTCACCGAATTTGTACATAAAAAAAAAATCCATTCGAACCGTTAGTTTTTCCACATTTTATACGAAATTCAATCATTACTTTCGCACCCAACTAATAATCAATAACAAAATACTCGTAAAAATATCCGACAATAAAAAAAAAGTAAAATTCCATCGTTGCTTTTTTATCAAACTATCCTTCGGTATTTATGAATTTTTTGAAAATTGAATATTCTGTGCCTACCGGTTGTTTTTTGATTCTTTTTCTTAATCGAAAACCTTTGTGTCTTTCATTTGTCTCAAAGGAAATAAAATGCGCCTATGTAATACTGATTATGGCGATTTATTGGGTCACCGAATTTGTACATTAAAAAAAAATCCATTCGAACCGTTAGTTTTTCCACATTTTATACGAAATTCAGTCAACACTTTCGCACCCTACTAATAATCAATACCAAAATACACGTAAATATATCCAACGATAAAAAAAAGTAAAATTCCATCGTTGCTTTTCAATCAAACTATCTAGAATCTATCTCTCTATTTACTAGAATATTCAATGCCTACCGGTTGTTTTTTGATTTTTTTTCTTAATCGAAAACCTTTGTGTCTTTCATTTGTCTCAAAGGAAATAAAATGCGCCTATGTAATACTGATTATGGCGATATATTGGGTCACCGAATGTATACCCTTGCCGGTAACTTCGCTGATACCCATGGTGCTGTTTCCTTGTTTCGGTATACTGAGTACGGAGCAAGTTTGCGTCTGCTACATGAACGACACGATAATGGTATTCGTCGGTGGTCTCGTGCTCGCGATAGCCATTGAACACAGCAATTTGCACATGAGAATCGCTCTGAGAACGATGACCGTCGTTGGATGCAGCCATCGAAAGCTCCTCGCTGGAATCTGCGTCGTAACGACGTTTTTGTCAATGTGGATTTCGAACACGGCAGCTACAGCGATGATGGTACCGATAATCATCGCCGTGCTCGAGGAGTTGGAAAAGGTTGGCGATTTTTCTCTCGCTTTTCTCTTTTTTTTCGCCCTTTTCCTTGAAATTTCTCGAAAAGCTTGACCAATCTTTCGTTTCTTCCTTGAAAACTCGACGAATTTCAGCAAGGTTTGTGTCGCATGTTCGTCGAAGGTGACACACCCGACCCGGAAGATCCTACAAAGCTGTTAGTCGAAATTATTGTAATTCAGACTTTTTTACCTACAGTTTTTACTCCTCATCTCGTTTCACTCCTTTCTGCAATCTTTCGCTGACGCTATTTTATCTCATTCACATTCCTCGTTTGCAAAAATACATTTTATCTTCTCGAACGAAAGTACGACGATTTTTTTAAAATGTAAATTCAGTGAGAAATGATTCAAAGAAATATGATGAGACAGTTTCGATGATTGAAGGAAAAATCGATTTTTGTAATTCCGTCTTTTTACGACAAGAATTTTTGGTGACTTTTGTGAATTTGCGGTGTTTTTTTTCTCTCGCGCAGCGTCATGAAACCGACGAGCATAACGAAGGCTTACCTCTTGGCCACGGCGTACTGCTCGACCTTCGGTGGTGCTGGCACCCTCGTCGGTACCGGAACCAACCTGACCTTCAAAGGAATCTACGAGACGACCTTTCCGCGAGCCGAGCCGATAAGCTTTTCCCAGTGGATGATCTGGGCCACGCCGCAAATGGTCGTTAACGTATTTCTCACGTGGCTCCATTTGCTGTCGTACTACATGGGACTGTGCAGGCCTCGGAGCGAGGACGCGAGAGCCGCAAAAATAGGCCGCGACGGAGAGATTCTCGCCAATCGCGTGAGAAACGAGAAATAAAACTTGCAGAATCCTCCAATCGAGATACTCGAACGGACGCTCTTTGATCTTCAGATAATATCCGAAAAGTACAAAAACCTCGGTCCCATGAGTTTTCAAGAAATTTGGATTTCCGTGCTCTTCGTGATTTGCATCTTCCTCTGGTTCTTCAAGTCGCCCGGCTTCGTCACGGGCTGGGCGGATCTCATCACAGACCTGTAACTGTTACGAAACGATAAAAAATCAAAAAACCGTGAATTTACTAGTTCCGCAAAAAAACCGAAAATTCGTTTGATTGGATTTAAAAATTTTCACAGAGAAATCAAAGATTCGACGCCGGTGATACTCGTAGCGATAATTATGTTCGTTATTCCGAAGGAATTCGTTTGCAAATACGCCCTTCGACGCAAAAGTGAGTATGTTCTCACTGTGGGCTTTTTGAAAAAAAAGAAAAACGTATATTTGTCGTTTCCATTAGCGAACAAGAGGCCCTTACACGCTGGGGAAGGCTTGATAACGTGGAAGGTCATCGCAACGAAGATGCCCTGGAGTCTGATGTTCCTCCTGGGTGGCGGTTTCGCCATCGCCAAAGGAAGCAATTATTCCTGTCTGTCGAGAAGAATCGGAGACTCTCTGATACCTCTGAAAAGTTTGCCGCCCATCGTCATACTCGTGATCGTTTGCTTGTTCATCGGGACCGTCACGGAAGTGACGACCAACGTTGGCGTCGCCAATATCATGCTTCCGGTCATTGCCCAAATGGTAAACTGCGAAAAAAACAAAAATAACATACATCAATCGATCAACGCCACGAAAATACCAGTCGTAAAATTGAATGGAAGAAAAAAATTAAAATCATACCGCGAATCCTTCAAAATGTTTGAGCACGTACGAATCTGGAAAAATGTTCATCTTTTTCAAATTAATTTTTCTTTTTTATTTCAAACAAAACCGCTTGTCGCACGAGTCGAAAAATTCGGAAAAAACCAACTTCTCAACGTCGTTATTGTTTGAACATTTTTTAAAAATACTTTTTTCAGATTTTCGCAGAGTTGAGGCTCAAAGTGCCTTGAATGTATTTTGAGATTGCTAAAAACTGTGAAACCCTTTTGTTGCCGCAGAGCGTAGCGATAGAGCAACATCCGCTGTATCTCATGCTACCAGCGACGCTCTCGTGTTCCTTCGCGTTTCGACTTCCGGTTGGGACACCGCCGAACGCGATCGTCGCGGTCAGCGGTAACTTGTCGATGAAGAATTTGGTCGTCGGCGGTTGTTTCCCGGCTGTTTACAGTATGTTGGTCATTATCGCTATGTTTCCAACTTGGGGAGTCTTCGTGTACGATATCGGCGAGTTTCCCGAATGGGCAAAAACGCCGATCAACGAAACGCACCAAGATTGGCACTGCGAGTGAGCGTTGAATGATCATCCTCGACGTAGATATTTTTTTCATCTCGATACAACAGTGTGAGATTAATCGTTAAAGCCAATTGTATATAAACCAACGAGCGAGATGGATAATAAAAAATAAACAAATCGAAAAAAAAAAATGCAAGCTGCTCAGAAAAACTTGGCGCCGTTAATTCTTTTCTCAGACATTTCGAATTATTCACACGGTCGATCGTCATCGATTTTCGTCCGTTCCTTGGATAAAAACAAGGTAAAAATGGACAGCACGAGTATCGCATAATTTCGCGAATTAACAAAAACTCGATCGGTACGAAAGTTTCGTCGTTCTATATTCATCGAAAAAATTCGAAAATTCGAAATATTACGCATGGAAATGTTCTTTAAATACAAATAACTTCGATAAATCAATAATTGAATATGTGAATATATATTTGTATCTGATGTTTACTTTTTCTTTGTACAATCGATAGTTTACAGTCTGATTAGATCGAACGTTTTTTTCGCCGGGAATTCATTACTTGGCGAGAAATTGTCAGAGATCGCCGCAAATCGGGAAGAATACGAATTTTCGATCAAATCGAAAAACAAAAACAGGCTAATGTTCCGAACAATCTCGCAAGCGTATCCTCACAGAGGACAGGGATAATATGTACCTCGTTACAGGTATTAGTTCGAAAATTCCAATGCACGAGACGATTCTCTCTGTACATGTTGGTATCAACAACGAAAAAAAAAAAAAAAAGAAAAAAACATCGAGGAATCGTCCCTGTAATATCGGCCGATCTTTTTTTCGATTTTTTTGTTCCCACTCAAAAATTCACGCCGTCGTTTATCGACGTGCGATGCTTTCCTCGTTTTTTCTGTTTTTTGTTGCTCTCATTTAATTGTCTTTATTTTTTTTGCTCGAGCCATTCAAGTCGGCTGAGCTTTCATCCCCGGCGAGCTGGGCTCGCTCTTTTTCGGGCTCGAATTTATCTCCTGCTGCTCCAATCGTCTGTGACGCCTCATCGTCGAGAGCACTCCGTTGAAGCTCGCTGTTTTCTTCTTGGCGCTGCCTTTCGGCGTGCTTTCGCCTGTTCTGCGCACCGGTAATCTCGGCGATGACATTTCGTCCATAAAGTCAAAGTCTGATTTCTCCTCGGGCCTTCAACAAAATTTTAGAATTTTAGAACAAACTTTTAGAGTTTGTTATGGTTTTTTATTACGTTTTTGTTACCCGTAATGACAAATTTGGAGTTTTATAAATGACCGAGAGGAAATTAATGATTACTTGTAGTCCTGCAAACCATGCTCCTGGAGTTGATTGCTGGTAGGCAAGGGAGAAGGCCCTCTTCTGCCGGGACATTTCCACTCGAGTTCCAAGCATTGATTATTGCACTCCAAACCCCCTATCAAGGCCAATATATCATCTGGCTTTATTGCCCATCCTTCCTTTGAAGAGAATCAATGAAATAAACTAAATAATTACACTTTTATCGCGTGAGAAACACAGCGGGACCTCGATGCTTCGAATTTAAAAAAAACTGTCACTTTTTCACGCAAAGTTATGTATTTATTTCATGAAGAACGATATCCTTGACTGAATATTTTCATTAGACGCATTTTATATAGTGGAAGAGTCGATTAAAACTCGGAAAGTTGCGAAAAAATGAAGGAAAGTTTCAGAAAATTATGGTCGAAATCGTCGTTGATATTTTGTAGACGTCGATAGGGTGAAATTCTATTTTAATACTCGAATAAACACGTGAAATTCCGGAAAAGATATATTCTGATTTTCTTGCAGAATTTGCAGATGCGAGAAATAATTTACCGATTTATCTGCGGAAAGAATTTTCGTTCTGTACCAACCTTCGTGTCGACCTCGTATTTCTCGTCGTCGGAACACTCGACCGACCATTCTTCCTCGCTACGTTCCATTATCAACAATGCTTATTTACTTGTATATTTATTTACAAAACAACGAAGCACTATAAAACTATTTGATGAGGTTATGTCGGCTACGTCTCATTTTGAGGTTATGTTTCCTTCTATTATACCGAAACCCGAAATCCTCGACTTTAAACACTCGTTGGCAAAGCAGCATCAATCATTCGCGTCAGAGTTTCGTTAAATTTTTTCTCTTAAACACTGAATAATGAAACGAAGCGATTATAAATTGTACGAAATTTTATAGCTTTTGAAAAAATGATAACAAATCATATCCCATCGTGAATCCGCGTTGCGTCGGAGATTTTATATTTTGTCACACCGAATCAGTCGTTCCGTGTTCGCGGAGGGCTCCGCATTGCGCAGATATCTCACGCGCCGGCCCTCTAGCGGAATTTTCAATACACTAAAAATGTCTATTAGTTTTGAAAAAATAATTCACTTTGAAAGCGAATGTTTACTTTTGCGACAGTTTTAAAGAATATTCCAGAAAGTGCAAACAAATCGACCCAATATTTCGTATCTGTTTCAATAGCCCGTTTGATCGCACAAATGCATAACATCGTTATAAAAATATATATTATACAAATTTCTGGCTGGTATTTGATGATTACGATTGATTAATGAATTTTTCTCTCGTTATTTTCCTCGTTATTTACATTGATTGTGAAGAATTTTCAAAAAATCGATATGACGAGTATTCGACGCTCAATAACAACACATCAGTTCGCCAAACTTTTAACCATCTTTCCAAGATCGAATAATTACCATCAGACGCTACAAGAAATTGTAATAAATTTGCCGCTTTATGCCGTAGACGCACCTTGATGCAATAATTTTGAAAAAGTGTCTACATACACATTTTACTATCTTTGATCTCGTTGGGGTGAGTGCGCGAGTCGTGAGTGTCGTCCGAACGTTAAAGCGGTTAAAGCCAAAGGTAATAACTTCGAACGGCACACCCACCGTTTGTTTACGTAGGCTGTGGCGGCATGGGACGTTCCGAGTGAATTCAACGCGAGTTTGACCCCCATTGCCCCAAGATTTCGATCGTTTAGCAATTTCGAGCGCTTTTTTGAAAATTTCTCTCCATCTTTTCATTTTTTTCAAAGTTTTCAAGATTTTCACGAGTCTAAAAACATTGAGTCATCGGAGCCAGGAATGATTCTCCTTCTGATTAAAAAACAAAATCGAAGGTAGCGAGAGATGGACTTTTGTGCAATTATAACGCGAAATGCCCCACGTATGCACGCCTGTTTTGCTGCACAACTCGAGAAAACATTTTATATGTTTTTAAATTAAATGCATATCGGAGCACATGAAAGAAACAGGTCGATATTGACTGCGAGTACTTTTAGTACACAGATTCCGCAATAATACATATGAAATAAAACGTGCATAGGCGAAAATGATTTTTTCGTATTGGAGAATCTTTTTTCAGTGAAATAAAATGAAACCTTGAAGCCTCTTCTCATATTTCCAACCGTAATTTCGAAAAACATAGTTTCGATCGAGCAAATACCCGTACCATTTGTCGTCCATTTGTCAGAGGATAAACAAAACTGACGAGTCTTAAAGCGAACTCGTTTTAACATTTATTTATACGAGTATATAGTACATGTTTGTAAAAACGATAAAAACCCTCGCAAAGCTCCTACTGTACGCGAGTTCCGGGATATTTTATCATTTTCATTTTCAATTTAAACACGAGGATCCGTCTCCTTTCGTTTACACTCGTCAAGCCTTTGTCAAAATCAACAAAGCGAACTTTTCGCCTTGGGCAAACTCTCGAGTATTTTGTCAGACTACTCGGAGAATGCATTTCCCAACGAAACGTTATTATTATTGCTCTGGAAAAATGCGAATTTTTTCGGAAATAATTTCATCTACGTAAACAGTGTTAATCGATACTTTTTTTTTTCTTTTCTTCGAGTATCGATTCATCTTGGGATTGACTCGAGGAGAGAAGGAAAAAAAATCGGTCACAGTGCCACATGGAACGATGTTTTCAATGGATAACGATCATTCCAACGTTGAATTGTCAACAATAATTATCCACGTTGGAATCTGACACGTATAAATATGCGTACTCCAACGTGTTGAACTTTGCCTACTCGCTCTTTTTGCTCTTTCTCTCTATAAAAGCACGAACGTTCTGAAGGTTCAGGCTCATTCGATTTCCACGGCTTGTCGTGGTAATCTGTGTCTCCTTTTCAAGATCGACGTAAATTGGCGTGATTCGATAGTACGGTTTTTCGCGCAATTGTGGACCAAAAAATGAATCGACTTTTCGCAAAGATCGCGGTTTTTCAACAAAATGCACGTTACATGGACGGCGATTAAAGAAGCGATACCACGAGCTAGTAAGTTTATTATTTTGTTTTTTTTTTTAATATTCAAAGTAAAAGATCGATTCTCGATTAGCCATGTTCCACTCGGTTAACAACGAAATTTCAGAAAATCTTTTGAGCGGCAAGGAATGTAACGCGAATTTGGACAAAGGTGAAACGATGTCCACGACGGTGAAAACCGATCTTTATGAAGCACTCATGCCGATTTATCATTTGAGCAAGATTTTCGGACTACTTCCGGTGAAATTCGTGGCGCACTCTACCGGAAGATATATCGGCAAACTTCGCGTAATTAACATTTGTTACAGGTAATTTTGAAATCAATTCCAACATTCGACGAGATTTTCAAAACACGATTTCAAAATGTTTTTACGGTATATCGATTGGAGGGGAGAAATGATTATTTAAAAAATCGGTTTCGGCAGTATGGGTCTGCTGTTCTTTCTCGTAGGAGCCCTGATATGGGGCCTTTGGCGTGATTCACGAGACGGATGGGAATTAAGCATAAGATTAAAGTCACCGACGGCAATGGCAGTGAGCTTCGGTGATGCCGCTGCTGTCGTAGTTTTGGCTTCCGTTAGTGTTCTCGGGGCACCATCGAGATGGAAATTTTTTCAAGAAATCATCGCGCGTCTGGTCGAGGTTGTTGAAAAATTAGGTTTATGATAAGAATGAAACGGCACTTGGGTATATACGGGGTGTCGCAAAAATCCATATCAATAAATTAAAGCAAGATTCGGCAGGAAATTCCAAGTCGAAATGTATTTTAGCATTTTTCCATACGACCAAAACCCAACGAGTTATTAATTGCCAAAGCTTGAGACAATCGGGCGCGCGAGCTCCCGCCACCTATCGGCCCAACGTGTTAATCAAAAACTCGACGGGGTTTCGGCGGATAAAGAAGAGCTTGATTACTTTTCGACTTGGAATTTCACCCCCGATATGTAGCATCAAATTTTCAGCATCCGGTTTTTGGACACCCTGTATATAACAACCGTCGATTGAACCGGCTAACTTCGTACAAAAGCAAGTGTCTGTATCTTTACCACTCGATGCGTCTCTTTTTCAGCAAGTTTCTTGACGAGTATTTCAATGTTATTTTGTTCTCAGGCGGATGGAAAACTCGGCTTTGTCGCCCCGAAGAAAACTCGAAGATTCTCCGTCATCGTGACCTCGGCTATTCTCGTTTTTCTCACTGCACTTTCCGCTGTCGATATCTATTCGTGGGAGATTCGAACGAAAACGAATCGAAAAATGCCTGACAAAGGTCCGATGAATTATTCGCCCATCTACGTTATGTACATGATAGCTCTAATTGTCGAAATTCAGTACGCTTTATCAACGTACAATCTTGGCGAACGCTTTTCAAGATTGAACAAAAATCTCGAGGCTCTTCTGAAGAGCAGCAAATACGACGATTACACGAGAAAAGATTACGCCCAAGGTGAGCACTTGAGAGCAACAAAGATCACGAAATGGCGTCTCGGACAAAAGAGGACTGCCGTCGAAAATTCCGAATATTCTAAATGCATTTTTAACGTTTCAAAGTTGGCGATTCGAGAGAACAGGTGAACATAGCTGCTGTAATGAAACCGGAAGTGGAATATCGAAAGAGCGTTCGCGTATACAGAACGCCAAAAATTTCCGATTGGTTGGTCAACGAGGAAGGTAGAAAAACACGAGTCGCTGAGACATTTTATTCGCAAACTTTTAGAGAACTTTGGAGAACGATATATTCGATGATTTAATTGCCTGCCCGTGAAGACAAGTCTAGCCGCCATATTGGTTTTTGATTTTTTAGAAACACGCAACATTTCTGACGCTCTCTCGCAATTGATAACCGTACATTCGTCCCTCTGCGACGTTTCTTTGCTCATAAATCGAGCTTTTGGCCTACCGATTCTCGTCGTCACCATAACCTCACTTCTTCATCTGATAATCACTCCGTACGTTTTATTGGGTCGCACGAATGAGATTCAGTGGTTCTTCATCGTGATACAATTACTGTGGTGCGTTTTTCACGTTGCCAAGATGCTGATGGTCGTCCAACCGTGTTACTCAACCTCGACCGAGGTAAAGCCACATTCGTTCGAACATCAGTCGATAAAGACGAAAACGACCAATCAACGCGCGAAAAACAAAAATAATTCATAAAGAAAAAAACGCACGATTTTCAAAAACTTGCCATTGCGAAAGTGCGCCATCAAAGTGTCTTTGAAAATGTCGAAATGTTGTATCGTTTAGGAAAAATGTTTTCGATTCACAGGCGAAAGGAACAGCGATAAAAATTGGTCAATTGCTCTCGATAAGTTCGGAACCGGATGTGCGAAAGCAATTGGAAATATTTTCGCTGCAATTGTTGCACAGACCCGTGAATTTTTCGGCATGCGGTTTGTTCTCGATCGACAGAGCGCTGGTTACTTCCGTGAGTAAATCGACGAAATCACACGGAAACGGGTTATTTTTGTCACGTTGGAAAAAGTATGATTTTTCTTCTACTTTCGGTTCGAATAATTCCTTTATTACATTTCCATTTTATAAAATTGACCCGCGAGACTTCCCGCCGCGCGCGCAACGACGAGCAACGAGACTGAATGCTCTTTTTCTTCTTCGTTCTAACGCGCCACTCGCAAAAATCACGAAAACCTCACGAAACGAAAAACGACTGTAAAATTTTCTTCCGATCTCGACAATTTCCCGCAACGTAATATAAACGCGTCTCGTCGCAAATGCCGTTGGTCACTTTTATAAAATATTCGTTTGAAAGAAAAATGTACAATTTACAAACAGAGCAAAAAACAGTGAGGAAAAACAAGCTTTTTCGAACTAACGACAAGTTCTCACTCCCGACGACTTTGATCCAATTATTCTTCCGTTGAAAAAAGAAAGACCATCAAAAACGAAGACTTTCGGAAAATGCTGCGATCGTTCTTGTTTTTTTCTTTTTTTTTAGGATAAAGTCCATTTTTTTTAATCAACAAAATCTCGAAATACGAGCTGTCCCCGACGAAGATCGAAGGGAGAATCGTTTTGTTCCTTTTTTTTCTTCTGTTCGTTATAGATGGCAGGCGCGGTTACGACTTATCTCGTAATACTGATACAATTTCAAAAAGCCGACGATACGATCGATGCTAAGAACATACTGAACGAGACGCAGCAGCTGCTGAAGGGCGCCACGCGCGGCAATTCAACCGCTCAAAAACTCATTCCATAGACAAACTTCCGTTGCTCTTGTTTTTCGACGACGAGTTTCGAAACAAGCATCATGGTTTTTTGCGTACAATCCAATAATCATCTTAAAGTAATAATTATTCGTTATTAATTACAAATGTACCGTCGCGCGTAACATAATTTAAACGTAGAAATAAGATGCATAACAGTAAGGACGATAATAATAACGATTTCGCTTTATTCGCAACGGCGATAATCAGGCGTGTGACACAACGTGATCCGAACGCAAGAATAAAGAAGAGAATCTACGAGGGTGGACAAAAAAAAAACGACGATTCGTCCTATTTTTTGCAAAAGTTCCCATCAACGCAAAAACATCCATCCTTTTTCGTTTTCTCCAGTGAAACGTGTCATCAATCGAAGATTGATGAGCGAAACTCATTTTCTCGTCTCGGGCTCCGAGTACCCTTTTTCTTTAATTATTCATTACATTATGTACAATTTCGCGGAATTTGCTGATGTTTTTTTTGTTCTCAAACGACACGATAATCATCGAGCTTCGCCGGCGTTTTTTTTAACGATCGCCGGGCGAAAAAGACGCTCTTTTTTTTTCTCTTCGATCTTCGAGACTCGGAGATCTCGGGATCGAAAAAAAAAAAAAGAAGAGAAAATTGCTTTCTCGAAATTTCATCACCGATCGATCGAGACCACGTGATATCATCTCGTTTCCGAACAACGCTGGAATTGGAAAGATCGACAATGATACACAGAGAGAAAAGCGTTCGGAAAATTCCTCGTCGACTAACGGAGACACGAATGAACAACGTAATATATTCAAATTCGCCAAAATTTTCATTACACGATACACAACGTTCACAACGTATCGACGATACAATTTAATTTTTATTTCCCTGTTGAAAAAACCTCTTCACCCCACCCCCCCGCCTGTGTCCCTCAAATTTTCAAACTTAGCGCGACCAATGTTTGAGAATGTTTGACAACCGACGATAAAAAATTCAAACCGTTAATCAATAAATTAATTAATTATTCCGAACGAGCACGGAAACGAATTTCTGTCACAGCCTATAAATCTGAAACGAAAAAAGTGGTCAATCCGTGTGCCACGCTAATTTCCCTTTTCCCACGCGGTGCCATTCGTGCGCAAACTTTCACCATGTATTTTAAATCTTCGTATCCCCTTTGACGCGATAAAATCCTAAGATCCTACGTGCGACCTCGTTTCTTTTTTCTTTCGTTCCTTTATTTTCATCGTTTTTTTTTTCAAAATCATTTTCCCCCCCGCCTCGGATCATTGATAAATAATACACAGGGGGGGAGAAATCAGAGGGGTCTGAGAACGATCGCTCAACCTCGTATACTGATACAACGTTTTTTCTTCTTCTCTTTCACCGCGATCTCTCTATACACATTGTCGTACAAATCATTAATCTATCAATAAATATTAGATCGCTTATTGGAGAATCTAACACGGATTTCGCGCTTACATATACAATTTCGTGTTTGTTTGTGTGTGTGTGTGTGCTGTATACTCCAAGGACGGTGGCGTAAACACAATGTGGATACGAGAGAAAACGTTTTCGTACGTTGCGACTGGAAAATTTTGAAAATTACGATTTCCGAACAAAAGCGACCAAGCGAACAGTACGGCAAACGAGAATATTTCTCGAAGATAATCAACGAGAGTAAACAATTCGTCAAACATTCATTGTACAAACGGAGAAACAATAATTATTTTTCCATTAAATAATACGCATTAAAATCTATCATCCACTGTCTTTATCGAAATTTTGACAATCAATTGACACTTTTGAGTGAATAAAAGCAAAAAAAAACATAAATTCATGAATTTTTTTCTTCCAAATGATGAGATTTTTCTTTTTTCATTTTGTTAAAAATATTCAAGATAATGGTAGATCGCTCACTGGGCTGTTTTTTTTTTGGAAATTTTTTAATTCCGAATACCATGGGACTGTTGCGACTCTGACATTAGCTGGATATCGTAGAGCTCTGAAATGGTCGAATCGTACGGAAATTTTTCCCACCCACCGCACGTCTCTCTGTTTACGTCCGCGTGTGTAATTGATGAGTTTTATCGTGTAAGGTATGTTTATCGTTTTCTCTTAGTTTCATCAATATGTATACTGTGTATATTCCTCACTTACAAATTATGTATAAATCCGCCACCGACGTTTTCCGTCCCTCGCGCACTTCCACATCGAGAATGGCCTTATTCTTTCGCTTCTTATACCCCGGTGACAAGTTCGTCTCTTTTATTTTTGCGTTTAACGAAATGTTTCAGTTAACAGCGCTCGCTTCAGGCGCAGGCTGAGGTCTCTTTTGTTGCGTCGCCTGCATCGATGCCTCGCCGCATCCGCTCTCTTTGCTCGGCAAAATGAGTTTTGCCTTCGAGCCGTTCGTCGTCGCGTTATCGATCGTGGGGTGGATTTCTGAATCATTGTCGATGTATCTCGTCGCGTGATGTCGAGTGTTGCACTGACACGGACTAGTGTGATGATGCAGACGAGAGAAACACTCGCTGCATACTCTTACGGGATTGTAAAGCTGCTCGCTCGGCAAAGGTGTCGAGTTTTCGGAACAATCGGCGCAAAAGATCTTGCCGCAACATCTGTCGATATTTTTAGCCTTGTAATGTTAAACGAGATTGAAGGTGGAAATAATAAAAATTGTTCTTTTCCGCGCGCGTTTAGAGTTCGAAATCGATAATAAATCGATAATAAATAATAAATAAAAATAATAAATAATAAATAATAAATAATAAATAATAAATAATAAATAATAAATAATAAATAATAAATAATAAATAATAAATAATAAATAATAAATAATAAATAATAAATAATAAATAATAAATAATAAATAATAAATAATAAATAATAAATAATAAATAATAAATAATAAATAATAAATGAAAATAAATAAATAATAAATACTAAATAAATAAATATCACGCGCTTTTCGACGGAATCTTTGCCATTTTGACCGCCTCGTTTCAAGAAATAATAATGTAATGGATAAAGTATAATAAAAGATGGATAAATAAGATGAAATGAGTTGTACAAGCTTTGGCACGTTGGATGGTAGCCAAACTTTAGCGAGTGACTGTAGCGAGGCAACTGCTCGAATCGAAAATATGACATCTGTGAAAAATCGCCGGGTGTTTAATTTACCTGCAGTGATGCTTGCGCCTCCCCAACCAGAATTCCGTGTCGCAGCCCATACATCGATTTACAGCATGATCGGGTACCCACAAAGTTGGCGCTGGACCCAATTCTTCAACAGCCTCCCACGACATGTCCGAAGGTACCGAGTCGCCATGATCGCCGGTGCTACCTACGGAATCCGGCAGCGAGCCCTGAAAAAGCAACGCGAGGAGCCCACTTGACTTTTTTTCCGAACGGTGAATTCGTCGATGAAAAAAAAATATATATATCCTTCTTTTCAGAGAAAACAAAAAACACGTCGTTTCGTTAAAACTCGGGGAATTTTTAAAAACACTTTAGTATCGCAAAGAAAGTACGCGCATGCGGCATTAATTTGCTTCGATAAATAGTATTCTTCGGGATAAAGCAGGATCTGTCACCTTTAACAACAACAAATTATCTCCCTGAGCTAAAAAAACAGTGAAAAAATGTCATCTCGTCAATTGTGATCTCTCGTTTCTTTTTTTTCCCCCCGAATTAAAGAATTTTTACGACTCGTCTCTCTTTGTCCTCTTTTCTAACGGCGAACGACGATCCAAATGATCCAACTTTTCTGTTTGATTCGATACTCACGATATCGTCGATGCGATCGTTATCTGCGTTATGATTGCAGACTTGCTTTATCAGAGCCAGTCTCGTTGTACGCAGCTCCTTTTTCAGTGCCTCTTCCTTGAGCTAAATTCAAAGAAAACGAATATTTCGCAAACTTGAGTATCGACCTTGGGACCATACATGAATTAACTTAAGATGATCTTGTGACATTGCCATCGAATTATTCGTATTTATTAAAATCAAACGCTTCAATCAGGGATGTACGAGGACTGAATTCGCGAGCGGGCTACTCGACTTCGAACTCGATGTTCCTACATTTTTTCATTATCGTTAATTTACTCTTTGTTCGCCTCTCCTACTTCGTTCGTTCCCGAAACTTTGCTCTCTCATTTTCGCTTGTTTCCTTCTGCTCTCTTTTCATTTCTTTTTTTTTTTTCCAAACGCTTGGAATACGTACTTCCGAGAAAAATGTGAGCCATCGCAGAAATGGCTTTTCGACCGTGGATTTTCGAAATTTGTTGTAGCTCTCTGTCCTGCGCAATCTCCATACATGCGATCTACCACAGATTTGAGGAAAGTCAAATAATGAGCTGCGATAATCAAAGAATCGACAACACAAAAAAAAACACGAGAGTTTCGATTGCACAGGTTTCATCGTTTATGAAATGAGCGACGATTAACAACGATCTGTCAAACTACGAGATAATCACAGACAAAAAATCGACGATCAACAGAGTATTTTTGTTGTTGTTATTTTGTTTTTATTTATTCACAAGCGAGTAGCCAGTGGAAGTATCGTAAGGGATACGATCGATCAGCGGCTAACGAAGGTATGATCAAACGAACCCCATGGGAAAAACGGAAATACATCTTCCGGAAAGTGTGAAAAGATTTTGCTTCGAAGGACCCCGAGTTGATATCGAGTATTGCAAAAAAGACAAACAAGATGTGACTTTTAAAGGAATATGACAAAGAAAAATAGTGCAAAATTGCTTTTCGCTGAAATCCTACCGAGATCGCGTTAAAATTCTCTGATGGTCGGGTCGAAAAAAATGCGTTGCATGAACGAATGTTTTTTTTTTTCCATGGGGCGTAAAACTCGTGGGTACTTGCACATGCCTGATCTAAACGAATCACCTCAGCGGTACTGACGTGAAACAAAACCTTGCGACAAATTCTCGACGGGAGGATGGTGAAGAAAAAATTGAAGAAAAAAAAAAACGTAAAAATCGCAATGTCGAAAACGCACCTTTCGCTCGGTGATTAT
The DNA here is from genome assembly GCA_959613375.1 of Heteropelma amictum. Taxonomy (NCBI): domain Eukaryota; kingdom Metazoa; phylum Arthropoda; class Insecta; order Hymenoptera; family Ichneumonidae; genus Heteropelma; species Heteropelma amictum. The sequence continues at coordinate 9,906,068 of OY390728.1, read as the reverse complement.
CTGCTGTACCCTCAATTGTACGTCGCAGTGAATTACGGGCAAACCGTCGACGTCGTCGAGTCGGTCGAGATTTTCGGCAAAGATCTCTTGATGGACCGGAGATGCTGGACAAACGCTGCTCGGTGTTCTCGAAATCAGGTGGACGCTGGTGTCGCTTATGTCGCTGCTGTTTTCTTGCTGCGAACGATTGCAAGTGCAGGCTGGACGCGACGAAGTTATTCCTCCTTCGCTCCAGTTGGCGTTCGATTCTTGATTCGCCATTTTTTGGAAACTGCAAAAGCAAGAATTCATTCGTTTTAAGGGTGAAAAACAAGAAAAAAACGAGAATTCGGCACGGAAGACTGTAGCGACCTCTCGTTTCCGCCATTCGCGGTGATATTCGCCGTATCGACGGTCGGTATGAGAGTATCGGTCGAGCTGTCGACGGATGGATTTGCCGGCGACGCGCTGGACGCTTGATTAACACCGTAACCGTTTATCCGAAGATCATCCTCTGCTCCGTCATCGGTGATCGTCTGAACCTTGCTCTCGTCGTCCGTGCCATTCGTTTCAGTCTTTTCGGATTCGTTCTCGAGATTTATCGAGTCGAATTTTCTGGAAATTTCAATCATGAAGCTTTCGTGTATCAAAAGAGTATAAAAATTTGGTGCAACTTTTGGTAGACGAGAGACAGTGAAACGATGAGGAAAAATCGTAGGGTGAATGATTTTGATGAATTTCTCACTTTTCAATGGAAATACTGGGATCGCTGAGTCTGCGATGTAAATACGCAACGTGATCCTGGGCGTGGATGAGATCGCCGTAGGAGCGCGTTTTCGTCATTTGTCCTTGTGGCTCCTCGCTGTCGCCACCCTCGATATCGATCAGCGATACTTTTTGCTTATCGCCAGGATTGTTCAAAGATACCTCTAGAGAGCCGAGATAAACTTCGGACCACAGTACGAGATCGCGAACGTTGCAACTCGGCCATATAACCTGCAGCAGCGAGGAAGGATGGATTCGTTTGTCATTTTTTTGCAAATTTTCTTTTTTTTCTATATCGAATTTTCGGAAAAACCACAGGGAAAAAGTTACCCTGTTCTTCGACGGCGAGTACAGATGATTCACGAACGCGTTGGAATTGAGAAAACGCCAGACGGAGAATGTACGCTCGCGCGTCTTCAATTGCAGTCTCTCCTGCTGAGTGTTGCACAAAAAAGTGCCGAAAAGCTGGGAATACGCGTGTTGGGCGAGTTTTACCTGCGAGGAAGAATAAACACCATTTTTTCGCGGTAAAGCAACGTCAACGAATTAATACAACGGTTATTTCGAAAAACTGCATCTCGTCACTTTTTTCAATCGTTCCAAACGTGAAAAGTAGAACGAAAAAGCTCAACGATCAACGATGCTTTTGCCAAAACTACTCTCGGGGATAAAATTGATTGATTCGTTTTTTTTTTTCAATTTCGGTCAGCGTTGCTCGATGCGACAATCGCGTTATTGCGAATTTGCGAATTATAACGCTCGGGAGAACGCGAATGAAATATTCAGCGGACAAAAATTCAACGTCGACTTTTTTTTTTCTTTCTGCGAGAGAAATATAAACGACATTGATTGAAATAAATGAATAAATTGATTACGAACGATGTAAGCCGGTGACATTTGAAAGCTGCACTGGAACTTGGAAATGAGTTGATGAACGCAATCGAGCCATTGAAGAAATACGGGACATCGCTCGTTCGGATCTTCGTAACCGACGGTCTGGCCGCAACGATCGGCGAATTTATGTCCAAAGTCTAGCCACTCTCTCTCGCACAGTATTTTAAAGCCCTGGAAGCCGTTTAAGCGCACGTGTAATTTCAACTTGACTCCCGACGATAATAACGACATGACAATATCGATTTTCCCCGCCCTCTATCCGGTTAGCCAATTGCTCATTTTCCTTCTCTCTTCTCCTTATTTTTGTCCCTCGCACACTCTTTCTTACCTCCATCGTGCGATAATACGGATCGAGCAATATCTGAGCGAGAGCAACAATTTGCGGTGTTCTGTCCCAACCGTCGCTGCAATGCACGAGAACGGGTCTTCCTTCTCTCTCGATCGCTGACGCGACGGTCACGGCCGCTCTCAACAAACCCGACATGTGTTGCAACCATCGAGTTCCTTCCAACAGGCTCAGCCAGCTTTAACGCGATGAAAGAGAAAAAACAACGAAATAGTAAATCACGAATATCGCGATGGTGCTGCTTTTTTCTTGCTCGGACAGGAAAACGAACGTTTTGGGTGTTTTCTGACGCAATTACATTTTCGATGAACGTTTTCTCGAAAACCAGTTTTATCTTGTTTCCTGTATGCTTCTTGTATGCTTACTTGGGCTGATCCGCGTCAGAGGCGCAAAGTTGCCTGACGGCGTGAAAGCTCTTTCGTATCGAATGAATGTTGGGAAGATTCATAAATTGTATATCGCAGCTAGGATAATATTCGGGGCATTCGCATCCACCTCCTCGTGCTCTGTTTGCCACTGCCGTCGTGTACGATCTCGCGTCGACTATCAGTACTTTCTACAATGATAAAAACATCGAATGGAAGATTGAGGAAAATCGGCATTGGAGGCACGATTCTGAAACTTGGAAATTACGAACTTTGGTTTTGCTCGGTGCGACAACATCCTCGACGTTGTCCGAATAGCCAGTAGACGAATCGATTATCGTCGATTCGCCCGTGTCGTAGGAACATGCGTCCGACAGAGCCTTGAGAAGATCCTCGTCTTCGGGCTCTCGCCAGCCGAGCCAACCGACCTCGGGTTGGCTGCTGCGCGCGATAACCGCACCGTTGCTCACGTGTCTGAAATAAAAGTGTCGATTCACCGCGAGATGTTTAACGCGCGTGACGCTGGTCGTACGTTCGAACAACACATTTTCAATTTTTGTCATAATTTGTTTTTACCTCCAAACCACGGCGGGTATGCGTCGCGAGCTGCGAAATTTCGCAACAGCTTCGAGTTGTTCGTCGGTTATGCAAGCCGGTACCAAAAGTTGCGGTGGATACGACGGGCAAATGCGATAATCCTTGTTCATTTGACTTATGCGCCAGGTACCGTGAAGACTGAATCCCAATCGTTCGACCTGCCATTTTGTCATACATTAACGAATAAACTTCACGTATTGTTGAATATTATCAATATCTTGAATATTTACGAAAAAAAAATGCAGGGCATCGAGGTAGCAGAATTTTTCGTTGTATTTTTCAATCAATCGCACGAAAAACATAATGACGAATGAAATGGAAAAAATTCTCGTCGTTTTACTCTAATTAAATGCAAAGTGCCGTTCTCCCGAGATAATCTGACGAGAATCAAGGTCCACGGCTGATGAGAGACGAAACCTCGTCGAGTTAACGCAGTTACCGGAGTTTTTCAAATTACCTCGGCGTTGAAATTCGCCTGATACGAGCCGTTGTCTTTTCCCAGCCTTGGATAATCTTTCACCTCCTCGATGGACCATGCGTAATATCCAAATGCGAATATATCCTCGATACTTTTACGAGGATAAGTCACTTTGTGCAGTCTCTTGAACCACTCTAAGCAGTGTTCGTTGGTTGAGAATGCACAGCTGCGAATTTTAATTGCCTTTTTATGATAAACGTACAAAAATAATGTTTACGCCTCGTTTTTTTCTTCTCTGCATCTCTCGCGATACAGTTGTCTGCGAAGCTTTGAATTTTTCGATAATCTTTATAGAACCATCGCAAATTCCGACAGTCGGCGCTCATAATCAAATTGTAATAATGAATAATGAATTTTATTCCGATTGAAATCCAAAAAACAAAGCGAATATCAGGAGTTGTCGAAATCTCCATCGTTGGAATAAACACGTTTCTTTTCAATTTTCATTTAAATTACCCTTTTTTCATATTTCTTATTGTCGTGAGTTTAACGATGTTAAATATATCATAATATTCCTTAGTCGTGAGTGTTTTTTGACGCTCGAATTGCCTCGAATCACGGATAAAGCAATCGCGATAATTATTGTATTTTAATCGTCGGTTGGTACCTCAGAGACCGAGCGTCTTTACATCCTATGTGGAGATAGAAGATTTCTTTGACTTCGAGTTGTTCGATCAATCCCAGCGGTATGTTGTAGCACGCTCGATTCGTCTGCAGGTAAAATCTGTAATTCGAGAGCGCCAGTATCCCGTCGGAGGTTCTTCCGAGGGCAACGACCGATTCTCCGCTGAGCGGAGTAAACGGAATGCTCAGCGAGGTGTCGTCGCACTCAAAGTGTGTCGGTTTGGGAAACAATTCCGACGCGCGTAAATGACAAATGGATTGCAAGCTCGTCGGCTCCTCGGAACTCTCCATTTTGATCTGCGTGCGTCGAGAGAAGAAAACAATAAAAAAAGTCGAGATAAACAATCGCCGATGGAAAGAACGATAATGAATTTTCGTTAGATCGCGATTCTTGATTGCGGCGATAGGTTCGTTTTCGTTATAAATCGATAATGTTTCAATTCCAAAGGTCGTAAGCGCGAATAAACAAGCTTACCGGAGGCTCGGACTCTGTTTACGTGATTTCGGCAGCCCTGAGCACGAAGCGAATTCCGTTAACCCTAAAATCGTACACGCGATACATGCTATCGATGTACATGTATGGGTAAATATAGATATAGACACTATGAATACTCCGGGGCCATTGTTATTGTCAGCAAACGAAATTTGTTCATTTTAATTCAAAACGAGAATTTGGAATCATTGCACCGTGATTATTGTAACAAAAGCGCTTGTACTTTTTGTTTTATCGCTGTCTGTCTCCCCCGCGGTGCATCTGGCAAATCAGCCTTTCCTAACCTTACATATTACGATAATCATCATTATTCAAAATAATAATTATTATTATATCGTTGTTATTTATTAGTACTATTGTTATTGCTGTTGTCGCTGTTACCATTATTATTATTTATCATCATACGTAGACATGTCAAGGAAAAGAAAACATTGGAACGATTTTCCACAAAATCATTGAATTGGTCGAGTTGCCGAACGCACCCTCTTCTTTCTCTCTCTCTCTCTCTCTCTCTCTCTCGCTCTCTATGTCTCTCTGTGTGTTGTCAAAAGGAGCTCAACTGCCTAATTAGGTTCGTGCTACATAAAACAGCACTGACATCTCTATATACGATTTGCAAGTGGAAAATCCGATCGACGGACAAATGGATATCGTGACCTCGAGAGGAAAAATCATACGGCGACAAGAGCCTCCTGTCCATTGCATTGGATTCAAGAATAATTAATAATGATCGGAGATTTTTCGATATCCGAGAAGTCAACTGAGAAAAAAGTTACGCCGGAAGCGTTGAGAGATTTTCAGCATGCATGCATTATTGGGCCTCTATTTCTGTCCGTGTATACGATCCGAGAACGATTTCGAAAGCGGGGACAAGGGCACAGCTCGAGAAGATAAAAAAAAATGTAGTCTCATGGTCTCTCCCGAGCGCAATAGTGTTCCCTTTACATGTACAACGTATACACATGGGAAGAAACACACGCGACGTTGGTTCTCTTGTGTAAAAAAAATTGTGACTTTGATATAGATTTGTATATATGTGTGTGTAAGAGATATCGTGCAAATGTCAAAACACGGCAAGATATACATCGAGTATATATAACAGTTTGCATCGTATAAAATGATTCGCGTTGAAAAAAACACGATAAAACTTACTTTTCTCGCGTAAATTGTTGCCGAACAATTCAATCGGCTATTGAAGAAGTCCTTTTATCCGGTGGTCACACAACAAACGCACTTTTCAAACAGTCACGAGACACGCGTAATAAGAAAAAAATTGGAGAAAAAAAAATTAAAAAATAAAGAGAAACGAAACTTCACTTCACGAATCTCTCACGACGCTCGTACCGTCGGCGGAGTTATTTCACGCACGCGACGCATTATTATATCTCGTGATTATTATCCCGCTGGAACTAGAAGCTCAGGTGTTACACGTAGATGAAATTGAACGTACGGTATATTAAAGGCTGTTGTAACGAGATATATTACGATATTGGCGAGACCAGTTTTCATCGCGATCGCGCATAAGAAAATGGCTCGCTGATATACATATAACGAGCCTCCAAGATTGTTTTCCTTTTCTTTTCTTTCTTATCAACGCGGATCGTCGACGCGAACACCAATTGTAAACATCGAGAGGGTACGCGAGGATTTTGAAATAACGATATGCTTCGCATATGCGTAAGCCTTTGCGCGTGAATAAAAACAATAATGGATAAACCGAAGGTACGATGATAAAAGTCCGATGTGAAAGCTGTTACGAGACAAACTTGGCGATCACACGCGTACACTGAGAGGCAGCGAGCGGTTACGTTTGTGTTCACGTATACACACGCGATAAAACCATCCAATGCACATGAGAAATGCAGGAAGGCGTGTTCGGCTTTCGGTATCAAGATCACGAACTATGAAATACTCCCGATAGGCGACCCACGCGCCCCTTTTTCTCTGTGTCGCAATAGGTTTTATCACGCACCGCCATCTTGTGGTGACTTTCGAAGCTTGTTGAAAATTCGATGGAATTTCTTATTCAACATTGATTTGTGGAAATAAAAATGATTACTTTTTTCCGAAATATTATTCATCGTTCTTTTAGTTACAAATATGCGAAATAAGAGCAAAGTATTTGAAAAAGAAACCATTGCGTTTGTAGGATTGCACACTATTATACGAAATCCCCGGGACAAAAAAGTTTGATTAATTTTTTGAAGACTGTATGTATACATATATCGTATAAATAACAAAGTACTCGTTCATATAAACACTAGGAATCCCTTTTTTTCTCGTCATTTTACAAAACTCATTCAGAAAGCAACAGAGTTTTCTTATCCAATCTGCTTTGAGCAAATAATAATGAAAGAATCGTGTAGAATATTTTATGACATCGAATTGGCAATTGTAGAACAATTTCGACAATTGCCGTTGATTGGATCGCGCTCAGACTTGCGACTCGCTCCTCCATCGCGACCTCTGGCGTCTTTAAAGAACGACACAATCTATACGATAGGAAAAACATGTATGTTACAACATTCGATGCAATTGCGCGAAACATATCGAATTCCCCACAAAGCCCTTACATTTATTTGTGCAATTTCTATATAATGACCACCTCGAATAATTTTTCGTTTCAAATAATCAAAGAATAAACGAAACTCAAATTTAAATCCATTGAAATTCAGAATTTTTTCTTCAGCATTATCGAAATAAAGAATAAATTGCGTGGACAAACAATTTGTACTTCTATGAATTTGTATTTTGCTGCAAAATTAAAATACATCACACATTGATAGAGTTATAAACATTATATCGAGACAATTTTTTTTCATTGAAGGTATAAAAGAGGGTGCAGAGGGGAGATATATTTCAAAAAGTCTTGTTACATTTTACATCATATTTGCGTTTATTTGTCGAATAAAAATGAAGATGTAGAATGTTCGGTTGTTTTTTTTTGTATATGTTTTTATGCTGTTAATTAACATTGAACCTTCCTTCTGAAGGAGCAGCCTTCGGTAAGTCGAGCTTTGCCACCGGTGGACGTGCACAGTATCGTGCGGCATCCGTCGCACTCGACTCCCTGCTGGGCGTGCGAAAATATCGTCTTGATGGCGTAACAACCTGGACATTTGACGTCCATAAAATAGCTGTTTGGTTTTTGAACCAATCGCTTCAATTTGTGTTTTCTCTTCTCCTCCGCCGGACTCGGATGAAGAAAATCTTTAGCGAGCGGCATTCTGAAAAATACGCGGATTGACACAAAAATAGATAAAAAATCGTAGAAAACTTACGTTGCACTGATTATATCATGGATTCTGTGTGGGAAGCGATTTTTGAAAAATTCGTTATACGTACATCGATCGATGCGGAAAAATGAGGTTATGTTTGGCAAATTATCGAGAAAAGTACAAAAACTACGTTTAACCTATGAGGAATTGCAGAATAACGTATTTTGATGGATATTCGATGATAATTACGGCAAAGGAGACTGAATATCGAGAGGATTACAGTAATAACGAAGGGTGGAAGTTCTGGGGAATGAAAGAATTCACCGAAGCTTCTCGAATTCCGGTGTTTTGCGAACTCGTGAAAATTCAACGATACTCGTACCCGAGAATGTTTAAATAATTTAATTAACACTACGAGGCTATTACTTACGTGTTTTTATCAGTATTTCACTGGTTATTCGACAAATACGGTTCAAGCCACGTGTTTGTATCGCGACGTAAAGAACTGGAAAGGAGTGAACATGAGTGATGACTTTTTCAAGTTGGCAAATTGCTCAAACCGAAATTCCCCACATTAGTTGCTTCTTCACACGTCCCGGACCGGTGTGGCGCTAGTGTATGCGCGCCAAGTTCAATTTCACGAGCTTTCGTAAACTTCCACGAAATTTTTCTCGCGGATTCAAGAAAATTCGTACACATTTATTTTTACACGTTACCTCCAACTACGACGGCTTTTTGTTATTGCTTTTGTGGGGAACATGATGCGAGATTCAGAATCATACAAATAACTTGTACATTCTCATTGTTTTTATTTTCTTGCACGATTTCTTTAATTAAAAATCAACACGAAGGAAGCGCTTCATTTTTCATAACACCAAAAATTAAATTGATCTTTATCTCCTCCAAAGTATGCAAAGCGTTTTAAAAATTTCACTTTGAATCAAAGTAAATGTTTGACCCTTTTAGCCATCGCGATATCAAAATAATTTCAAAAAATAAATCGAGCCCTCTAAAATAAATAAAAAATGGTGTACAAACGTTCCATCGGAGAATGAAGGAATTTACAAAATAATACATTTAATTTAGAATTAAATTTACATCTACCAAAATTATATTATTTCTAATTAATCAAGAGGATAATTCATTATCTTCGATACAAGCTCTCGTAATGCTCGCAAAACTTGTTTTTCGAGCCATTACTTTAACGTTGATTCAGATAATTGTACTTTATTCCAAAATATTTATTGGATAAAGAGCCTTTGAACATACATTATGGAAGGGTAAAAGACAGAGAGAGAAAGAGAGTGATATTTTCTTTCAATGGAGTAACGAAGAATTCGTGAATTCTCGTTCTCGCAGTTTATGGCCCATTTTCAAATCTTTATCTAAGCGAGATCTTGATATCTTATAGAATAGCAACAATAAATCGGATTAAATATTTTCTATGTAACGTTCAACATCAGAATTACGCTCGATTCGGAGTCTCGCCGCATCGAGTTCCCGTGAAAAAATAAAGTACAATTTAAAAAAAGACGAAAGGAAGAACAAAGAGGATTTTCTGGGCACGAATGAAAAACTGAAATTCCGAATCGTCGCGCAATTCTTACGAAGAGAGCGATCATTTTTCTCTCATCTTCCGGCGTATAATCTCCAAGCGTTTTTCTACCAAATATTTCAGTGATGTGTCGTTTAAAATTAAAACGTAAATATAATACATGACATAATAATCGAGGAAATTTACGAGCTCTATCCTGGCAAGTTCGACAAAGTGCGATTCCGACACTCTGAACTACCAATCTTAATTTCAATGTTTTTTCAGAAGATGGGGAAAACGGAGGAACATCTCGTAGACGGAAAATACAATCCCTATGGTACTGGTACTTCCGGTTCATGGGGGGTGATTATACTATACAAAAATTATGTAACAAAATTAAGGGTTTCTCTCGGTTTTCTTTTCTTTCGTTCCTCGTTCTTTCTCTTTTAATTACGCTATCAGTCACTTGCACGAATTATTGAGAAGTTTTGACGAAAAGGGATAGTGCTAACAGATCACGAGGGTAAATTTGCATCTCGCACTTTACTGCAGGCACGCCTGAACCTTCTCGATCCATTCCTGAGCCATTGCCGCGTCACCCGCGCAAAAGTTGTACGTTCGTCGAATTGTGCGAACCTTCATCGAAAGAACCAACAAACAATCAAGCAATTATTCACAAAATTCTCGAAAAGTATCCTCTTTGATACGAACGAACGTAATGTAAGCCTGACTCACATCGAAGAACGACTTGTCATCAGTTTTCTTTGGTGGTCCTGGTGTCGGTGTTGCCGGCGTCACCGAAACTACTTCGGCCAGATCTTTGTTGCGAAAAACAAATTCCCAAAAATTACTTAATCTCACGCGACGTTTCACGTAACATCGGCACAGTCGAAAGCAAGTACATTCGTTAAACAAAAGCCATTTTTCTTTGCATTCCAACGGTAAAAAGGAAGGTAAATGTAACGGCAAAAAGTGACAAACGCGATGATTGACCTTGGGTGATCAACATCATTTTCTCAACTCTCGTGAATTTATAAAAATTGAAAAAAAAAAGTTAATCGAGTTTAACACGATACGAAGTGATTTCAATTGACCTTTGTATTGAAACGAGGAATAATTATAGCAAATCGCGACTTACCTATGTATCCTTTACAATTACAATCGTCCATTGCATCGTAATATCGCAATTGATGCTTTATCGAATCGAGCACGAACCATCTTTGCTTCCAACCTTTCAGCAGTGCTCCTCGTTTGTACAGATAGCCCTCGTGCGTTCTGTTCTCCGCGACGTTGCTCGAGAATTGTTCGTAATATTGCTGCGACGATGTTTGTATCGTTGTGACGCCTGATTGTCGAAGGAACCATTATTACATTAATTATTTCGTCGTTTACAACGGAGGTAAATCGTTTTTCGAAAAAAAAGACGCTCGGATGTTCTTACTGGAATTGACACTTCCGTTGTCACCGCCGCTGCGCGTTAGTGTATGCGACTGCAAGTTGTCAGCAACGGCTTTGTACTTTGTGCAATTTTTCGGCACAGCATCGGCGCATTTGTCGTGACACACGTGGCCGCAATCGACGCATCTCAGGCCGGCTTTTACCGGTCCCCAGAGTACGCCGGAACACGCGTCGCAGTGTGTCGGCGTAGCCGAGTCCAGCCTTTCGAATCTTTCACGGATAAACAACAACGAATGATTATAATTTAACGCGAAATTTACACGATCTTTCGCTGTTGAAAAACGCACCGCCATGCAAATAACATTATGATAAGAATACAGATAATCGTCGCTTTGGGTAATTTTTCAATTTGGTTCATTTTTTTTCCCAAAATTTCTAAAAATTGTGAAAAGTTCAAGGGAGAGCGAAGATTGTTTGTCAACTATGCGGAAATCTTATGAATATTTATTTATTCGTACCTGTGAGGATGAGCATAGGCGGAACCCTCATTTCCGGAAGCGTTTCCGCCGGCGAGCTTTCCACGTAAAAGCAATTCCAGAGTCGAGCGTTTGTGAATCAAACGACCGTGATATCTGACTAGAGCGGTGCTGAATGACGCGTGTCGCTGTAAAAACACGCGAGCAACCATCGTACATTCGTTAGCAACGTCGATGCAGGTTTTTTTTCGTAGAGTTTCGGAAGGAAAAGAGAGAATTTCGAGTGCACTCACCGCCAACGAATCGGTGTTCGGTAACTCCAATTTGTCCCAAAGGATTTTCCATTTTTGAGGCAAGTGGCCCAACTCCGTTTCGAGCTTATGTATCTCCTCCAACAAGTATGAAAATTGATCCGGCACGATTGCACTGAGATTATCGTACCTGCGATAAAGCAACAAACATGATTATCGACATTGTTAAAAAGAATTACATGATCGAAATGATCATTCAACAAAAGTAGTTTGAAAAAATACAAACAACCTATCGAAACTAACTCTACAGCTTCTCAGACGGTTTTTTATCGAGACTCTGTCGAAAAAATCCTCGCGAAAATCGTGAAAAAAAAGGAAGAAAAATAGCGAAAGTGCGAATTACCCCTGCGTCACGACTTTGCGGTTGCTCTTGACGACACCGTCAGCAGCTTCAGATTCCTCCTCCTGTTGGTTATCCTGTTGCAGAATCTCGAGATCGTAAGCCGGCCCGTGAGCGAGTTCCTCCTCGAGATAATACTGCCATATATCGAGATTCGGCAGGTGAGAAACGGGCCTCAACACCGGATGGTCGGTATTGGGCGTATACATGAAATTGAAGAAAATTGGACAACGAGCGTGCTGTCTCTCGATGTAATCAAAGACGCTTTGTCCGAGATTCGATCCGGTATTCGTACCGGCCAATCTACCACCGGGATAAACAATCTCGTCGTCACTTCCGGTGTCGACGCCTTTGTGATGACTGGTGAGAGAGCCGCGTTTGTCCTCAACGGCGGTGATGCCACACTCGACCCTGTCAAACTCGCAGTCGAGGAGAAACGTGCGAAAACGACACGAGACGGAATGATAAGCGAGGAACTTTAGATAATAATCGTTGAATTCAAAGGCAAGAGGAAACTGTTTTTGTATCTGATGAACGATGTCGAGAAACTGCAGGAAGGTCGGTGTGAAATTCGTCGTTTGCGAATTGGCGGCGAGGTTGCTTCGATGGCCAAAACGATGTCCAAAGCCGAGCCATTCTTTCTCGATCAGCACGCGAAAACCGTCGATCGTGCGGTAATGAGGATCGAGGCAGACCTGCGCGACCGAACACACCGTCGCCGTCGTGTCCCAGCCGTCCTCGAGGCAAACCGCCACCGACGAGCCTTGAACGTCCATGAGGTCGATAACCGCGCCTGACAGTTGCATCAAGCTTTGCAATTGTTGAAGCCATTCGGAGCTCTCGACGAGCTTGTAGAAGCTCTGATCGGGCTCGACGTTCGGCGAGGACGGCACGCAGGCTCTCATCAGCTTCTTAAACGCCGTCTTTGTGTGTCTAACGTCGTAATACTCGACGGGGATGAAATCGGTTTTCGGGGCTGTTTCCGTTTTCACGCCGCGCATGTGTGACTTTTCGCCGAATATGTAGAGGGCCGCGCGTTGAAACGTGTGCACGCACTCGGTGCCGCTGTCCGAATCCGCCGAATGCCTCACCGTGCCGCGCTGATTGACCGACGTCAAGGACACTTGGGAATTGTGCCTCTTGTCCTTCAGAGAACCCCAACGACCAAAGTTCTTCGGGCCTTTTCCGGCCGACGAGCCGAGAGTCCCGATTGCCTTGTTGAACGGGTTTCTGCGCGACTGCTCCGGCGTTGCGTTGCGATCTTCCGCCGCGAGGAGCAGCGAATCGATGCTCAACGAACTGTCGGACATGCCCCAGGCTGAACCCTGTCGCAGTACGGATAGCGGCGTCGCTGCCACGAGAGCCATTATGTACTTCTCTTGCTCGAGAGTCGATGTGCTTTCCGAAGATGTTGCTGGAATTCGCAAAAGGTTCTCGATCGTTTTCATCGTCGAAATAACAAAAATATCTCTCATTAAAGCAAAGTTCCTGACAAATTGATGAAAAAAATAAAATTCTGAAAAATCTTTCCTCTGCGTGTTTTAAGAACAATATAATTATTATCATCCTTGAAAGACTTTGTTTATAATAATGTAATTTCGGATATTATCAGGTAAGAAAATTATTTCCTAAATGTTGTATTTGTTGAAAAAAAATTACCTTTGAGATTCCCACCGGAAGTTGGATGAGCTTTTAGCATACCCATGACGCCTTTTCCGTGGTAACCCGCGCCTCTGATTAACAAAGCTTTCGTTCTCGGGTGTCTCCATGTGACCGCTGGCAATCTGTTGTGTCTGTACAATCGGCAAAATCTGCGCATACTCTCGTCGGAAACGGAAGTCGGTACGACGAGCAACGCTGGATAACTTCGGCATATCATGTAAGCGCAATTCACCGACGTTAACCGAAACGGTTCGTTTTTGCGATTATTTTGTAATCCGTTCGGACACAGCCCCAGTCTGTACCAGTCTCTCACGTAACTGCGCTCGGAGAGACGCTCGAGAGTTTTCGCATCCGTCGGCGGCTGCTGGGGAACGAATCCGGATACCTCGAATTCATCGACTTGAAAGTGAAAACACCGAACGCGGTATATTAGGAATGAAAATTTGTAATTATCGATGAATTTAGCGGCCAATTTTCGATATGAAAAAATCTTTACTGCTCAAATCGTCGTCGTGGCTCAGATCGTTGTTGTCGGTTACCGGTAGGCTCATTCTTCCCGGGGAAGTCATGTACTTATTGCTATTCGTGAGATTCATATTCGGCAAAACGTACTTTTGCCTCTTGGAAGATTGTTTGGGCTTGAAACCCGCCCTTCGAGCTGTTTTCAACAGGGTCTTCTTTGCGAATCCTCTGCAAAAGTTCGTTAGTACTTTCAGCTCTCCTTGAAATAATTCTTAAAACATTGCGTTTCTAAAACAATGCGTTTATCGCGAATAGCGAGTGACGATGAGAACGTAATCCAAAGTTACTCGTCTCTTTCCTTCGAGTTATCAAAGAAATTGGCCTTTTCGATAGTTTTTCGAAAACTGATGGAATATTTGAAAAAATCATTTGAAAAAAAAGCCTCGAAACGCAGATACTCACTTCAAGGTCGCGTTCTTTTCTTTTCCTTTGTGATGAGCAGTGGGAGTAACCAAAATCTGTCCGTTGAAAGCAAAATGATGGAAAATATGAGGAGGATAACGAGCCTTGTGGACGAGTTTTCGCAGAGTCTCGATGTTCTCCGGGGTGACTTCCTCGTCGAAGGCCAGTTTGATGAGTTGAAAAGTGCAAGATCGCAGTTGCAGGCCCTCCTGGATGCACTGATCGAGATGCGCGAGATGCTGGACAGCGACGCGTTTTTCCTTCGTCAAAGAAGTGACGGGAAACGCTCTGACGACGAGTTGCTCGCAGGCGAAAGGGTCGCAAGGTATGCCCTTGAAGACGATGCGATAATTCGTGAGGAAAATGGCCCCTTCGGCCGGCAGAAGCGGCGGTATCTTCGGCAATCCGGCTGAACTTTCTTCCCGCCCATCGGGCAACAAATAAACCCTCAGGCCATCCATGATGACTTCCTCGCCGGGCAACATGTTCGGCGTCAAGATTTTCGGCTTTTGAATCGGCGGCAGAGTCTTGCTCTCTCTGTGCACGGCCTCCAGGGTTTCGATGTGCATGTGTACGACACCGGGTACCATCTGATGAAGACAACGGACGTGTTCCGCGCTGACTCCGCCTTCGGTGCAGACGCGATCGACGAAACGCGAGACCATCCTGATGACGGCTCCACCCGTCTCGCCCGGATCAGTCTCCTCGAAGCCCGACTCGGCGTCGCCACTGTCGCTCGCAACGCTGTTCGTTATACTGTTGCTCGCTCTCTCGTCGTCGTAATGATTGTCCTGACGATGCGTTTTCGCGCCGATGTCCAGGGGTACGAGCAGATAAACCATCCTGTTGGCGTAATGTATAGCCTGGCTGTACATCGTGCTCTCCTCGCTCGTGACGAGCTCCTTCTGCTTGTCCGGATCGATGGTCGACCAAACTCTCATTTGTTCAGCGGCAATTTCGAGCGCCGACGGCTCCTGGTTGCGATAAATCGAGCCGCGATCTCTGAATGGAAATTCCTTGTTGTCGCGGGGACTGACCGGACTCACTAGATTGTCGCGTCCCAGGCGAGGCGTTAAATTATCACCGGGTAAATAGAGGCGTTTTACGTCCTTCTGCACGTCCTGGTAGAACGCGTCTTCCCAAAACTGCTGATTCTGCCACACGGCGTGTTCCTGTATGCACGTGTAAGCGAACTGTATGACACCGGTGCAGAGCTTGCGACAGAAGGCCGTCGCCAGTGGCAAGAGCGCCGCCGCGACGCCGTGCTCGTCCATCGACGAATCATCCTGCAGAGCGCAATTCATCAGACGCACGACGAGATCGAATTGCTGATGCTCGAGCATCGCCTTGTTGCCTACTACGTGCTGCGAGAGCTCGTTGCACAGCGCCAATCGCGCGGCTTTGCTCTTCAACGCGCGTAATACCGCTGGAAATGTTTTGCGCGCGTCGGAAATTTTGTTCTCGAAGATACAATTAACGCAATTTCGTAATACTTCGAGCCTACGAGCTGAATTACTCACGAGGTGTCTCGTGTCGTGTACTATCGATATGTGTAAACCTGACGGTACGATACGAGGCTGAATCGGCCTCAATGACGACAATCTGAAACGAGCGGGAAAACACGCGCTAAGTCGGTTGTCGAAGCGATATGAGCGAGACTAGTGAGGAAATTCATTAAAAAAACATGGATATTCTTTTTTTTTAACTGCTTAGGAATTTTTTAGTTAAAATGTGTATTGTTCTTTTGTTTGTCATAGAATCGTCGGAAAATAGTCATTCGCAGTCGAATGACTTTTATACGATTTTTTTAATGCGAATATCGTGTATTTTTTGTTTGTTTTTGAAAGTTATGAAGATACATCGATTATAATCGATTTATAATCGCCTACCTGACTTTAAGATTGTTCTTTGCCAGACCCTCGTCGATAATCGCCTGCACTTGTTCGGGATTAATTCGAGGAAGAAGAGGCTGGTGTATCCTGGCGAACGCTCCTTCCGGAGGCTTGAGAATCTTCTGCACGTAAGGCTGAGGGTTCGGATTCTCATTAGCGTACAACTGTTCCGCGAGCTCTTGTATGTGTTTCATTAACGCGCCTGTAACGAAAAGAATTTCATCGGTTATAAATCGTCTTTTCAAAATCTGTAGATTTTTATCTCCGGATTTATTGACAAAATCAAATAAACAAACTGATACTGATGAAAAAAAATAGATAAATTTGAATTCGAATTCGCAAATGTCTATTGGAAAATTGAAAAATAACGAAATTATACTCACGTTGATCTTGACTCTCTTGTTTCAGTTGATCGCTGAGATTACTGTACAACTCGTCCCACACGTCGCAAGGTCGCCAAGGTGGTCCTCGTTCGGCGATGAACGACGTGAAGAACATGCAATCGAGAACGCGAGTCGTAAAGTCGCAGTCGATCAAGCCTCGTTCGCCGAGAAAAGCTGCCTGCGTAACGTATCGACAAAAGCGATTACAACGATGACGAAAAAAATTCAAATTGCCAGGAAAGTTTTTATATACCTTGTGAAATGTTATGACCGGCTTGGGATGTATTCGTATGAGCGTGAGGCAACTTCTGTATCCTTGCAACAATTGCGCGAAAGCTCTCATAAATACAGCGCGAAGTTCCTTATCCAACCTCGGTGGATTGGGCGATCCCACGGTCGTAGGCGGAAATGCATTGTCGGCAAAGAGCAATTCGGGTTGAAGAACCAACGAAAGTGCATCTTGCGTTTGAGAAAGCAAAGGCTCCGGTAATAGCGACAGGGAAACACCGTCAGGGACCATTATAGAACCACCGTCGAGATCCGCAACGATAACATCCATCTAGCGATCAAAATAATCAATCAGCAATCAATAATCATGACAGTCGATGAATACCAGATGCTTTGCTGATCGAGCGTGAGAAAAATAGAATGAAATTATATCGAATATCTTACGAGTTCCGCGACTTCGTGCTTCAACGAGCTGTGAACTCCCATGATGAAGGGCGTCGGTGTGCTGAGTACTTCGACGAGTGCTGCTGGCAGCAGAGGAATGTAAACGTGGGTATAACGAAACGGATACATCAAGGCAGTTAACGCGCGACAGCCTTCCGTCAGTCTTGAGTAACTCGCCGAGTGGAAGAGGATTTTGTGCTCGGTCATGACGGCGCAAAATAATACTAAAACGTTTCGTATGCCTGGGGAATGGGAAATGGAAGAAAAATCACTCGTTGATCAATCGGAAGTACGAAAAATCGAAGAGTTTCAACATACTCTGAAAATTATTTCGAAATTACTATAAAATTGCGTTTTGCATTTCGATACAACAAAAGAACGTTGTTTCATCGTTTTCATATTTTTTTCGTACGTTATTCTATTAATGTTTCAAGCGTTGTTTTAGTACAGTCTTTTCCAACATACCGAGTTGCTGGAACAGTAGATTGACGCTAGTATGAGTAATCGGAAGAGACGGGCTTA
Source organism: Heteropelma amictum (assembly GCA_959613375.1). NCBI lineage: Eukaryota > Metazoa > Arthropoda > Insecta > Hymenoptera > Ichneumonidae > Heteropelma > Heteropelma amictum. The sequence continues at coordinate 9,888,195 of OY390728.1, read as the reverse complement.
TCGGTGGTTGAAGAGCTTGTCTGTCGCCAGCGCCGATGCTGAAACGAACTTGCGGCCCTCCAGGCGGCGGCACTTGGATGCAACCCAATATATTTCCCACGAGAGTCTCCAGTGGAGTTTCCGAATTTTCGAGATAAACCGTATAAATAATACCGAGACAATTCTGCAAAGGGCGCGAAAAAAATTGACGAATAATTTCGTTTCACATCAAAAGTTTAATATCAATCATCCTGAAATTTCAGGACGTAACGCGCGGTCTCAATAGAACCAAAATGGAATGAGAATTTCGCGTACTTATCTACGCTATAAACTTTTGAAAAAAAATCACAAAATACAAACGAATGTTTAAAAAGCAAAATGGAAATTTCTTGACAATCTTTTCTTTAAAAAATCGAAAATTTTGAAGCATAGAGAAGTTTTTGTTATTGTAGAAGATCACTGTGCTCCGTAGCTTGGAAACGATTGTTTTTTTTTCAGATTTTTATAGCTAATTACGTGAATTTCAATTCTTTAATATAATTTGCAAAATCTTACCCGAAATGTTTCTATGTAATCGAGCCTGGAAACCAAGACGAGACATTTTGGTGCATACATTATGCTGTGATGAGCAATAGCGGGAATGCTTCTGACCAGAGTTCGACTGTCTCCATCCACGGGATCTTCCTCTTCGTCTACGGGTTTGCTCGGCACAATAGATACTGTTTCGTTGAAGCACATGCAAGCGCAATAGTGACGATTTGCGTCTATGTCCGTCAATATGGACACGAAAAAGCGGGGCTCTTGTCGTTCCGTCGATAACGCCCATCCTTGCGGCTGGCAAAACTACATTATCGAATGAGAAATAAATCAGTGACTTTTCAATGATTGTTCAATTTCGTTAAAAAAATACGGTTTTTACTCTTCAACAGAGTGGATAAATGTACATCGATCTTAAATATTAAATAAATGTCTCAATTATATTGGACAGAACATGAATTTTACAAGCTCTTCTGGATCAATAGAAAAGTGAATAAAACTGATGTATACAAATGTCACCAAGAGTATTTTCATTAGATCTTTATTTTCATGAAGTAACGCAATGTTTTTTGTACCGATCGGAGTATCCACTCCTCGACAAATTTTCTCATGAAAGTCAGAGAAGGAAAATGAAGATATTGGGAACATGCTTATTGTTGTCAAGTCGAAAAGGTACAAAGTTCGCTATAGATAATTCAGATTAAGAATTATTCGAATCGATAAGGATTATCATAGAGCGATACGGAACTTACCCATTCTATGCCTTCGATAAAAGGCGTATCGGACCAATCTTTTTCGGGAAACCTCTGAACGATTATTCCGCTGCTAATACCACCCCCTGAAATGGAGCAATGACCTTACGATGTACAAATGTAAATGAATCCTAGCGCAAAGTGAAAATTCAACGGATAATTCATGGCTTTGTGCGGAAACTCACTTTCTTTGTCGTGATCGTAGCCTACGACCACAAAATAATCTGCGAGCCGAGACATCTCCGTGAACTCGTGGGGCTGAGTGGGGCTGGTTGCGCTCAACATCCCACAACTGATGATAAATTCTCGATTTCATGGACCAAATTCCGCGCAGCGAAATGAAACAACCGGTTGTTGATGTTATCGTAAAAATTATTATTGGAAACACGGCGATCGATGAAAGCGTGATTTTTCTTCAACACACATTAGTAAAGCGGGATATGTCAGAAAATTTTAAGCGGACGATCGAAATCTTCGAGAAATACGTCGTAGGAATGTCGCGATAAACTGCAGCATTAAACTTTCAAAGCGTCGTCGAGGTATTTCGTAAAGACAAAAATCGTTTTCGATAATGTTGACGTCTTGGTGAAAAAAAAAAAAAACGTATGAGATATAGAAAAGAAACAGAGAAAAAAAATTTCGCAACCACTGGTGAATTCGTTATTCGCACGACGATTTTGCCTCAAGCGAGTCTCCTTCTCGGGGGGAATACACCTGTCACATTTAGCCGGCAATTGTAGATTTTTTTAACCGACATGATAACACAAAAGCGTCATTGTCATTTCGTATAAATTCGCGCAAGATGCCACACCCCGAAGCTCGAATCCATAACCTTCTAAACTAAAAGCGCCACATTGAATATACGACACACGAGAAGATATGTTGGGATGTCAAACGACGAAAAAAAAACGAAGAAACGGTGCTCCACGAAATGTTTGAAAAGTTAAAGTTACTAGAAATCTGGGGAAAGGAGGAAACTTTGCGTGGCGCCATCTAGTAATGCTAGCCGACAACCTCATCAACGCGCGCGTTCTCACCGTGCGTCTGTAGAGTCGGCCATTTTATTTTATCGTGAAATGTGTGAAAGTTTGGCTAGGACGCCTAGTTCGGTCCGAAGATTTTGATTATCACGGTAATTTTGTTTATATTCCCGTTGTAGATTAAAAAATAAATATTCCAATAATTCCGTTCCATTATCGATCGTTTTAAAAGTTTCTCTCGATAGTAGAACATAAAAACTGAGTTTTTTTAACATCGCGAAACGCCGATTATTGACGTCGCGATACGTTCATCGACATCCAGAATCGCCACCGTATAGATTAAAGTACTGATGAATATTTTTTTTAATATTTCGTAATCACAAGAATTTTTATCCACAGTGTAATTTAGCCCAAAAAGTTGCAACGTCTACGAGAATACAATGGCACTCCCAGCAAATTACAAACAAGTTGCGATAGCAACTTCGAATCCTGTGACCACAACCCGTAAGTCACGATATTCATAACATTAGCGTTGACTAATTTTATTTTCAATTCGATTTTTGACATTTACGAATAAAAGAAAATATTTAATTCGAAGCAAGTGTAAAGTGCAAAAAAAACGAGTTCAAAGTTTTCTTTCAAAGTTCAAAATCATCAGTCGACAATGTTTTCGATTACAAGGCAGTCAGCAAATTGAATTTTTTCCAATCGTGTCATTTTATAATTATTTCACAAAAATTATTCCGTTATGCTTTTCTAGCGCGTGCCCGATCATCCGGAGGTGCGAGTAGCGGATCCAGTACCTCGGTAAATGCATCCCACACGTTTCGTTAATTTCGTTCGAGTTGTAAAAAACAATCTCGCACTACAATGAAATAAAAACCAACAGAATAATAAAATATTTCAATTACAATATTTCGTGTGGCCAATACAATATTCAAAAATCTTCTCATCAGGCATATTTCACAAAAAGTAATGGAAAAAAATGATTTTTGCAGAAAGATTCTCAAAGTCCTTTTATACAGACACCCCATGGCCATCCAGGCTTTACTCCACAAAAGGTTGGAAAAAATACACCTGTAAGTATGGTCTCTATTACTGTTTCTTTTTTCAAACTGTTTATTTGCTGTTGATTTTTACTAAAATATTTTCAATAGAGAATAATTCTCCTTGTTTATTTGACAATCCAATTACTCATTTTAACTTTGAAACACAAAGGAAGAATAATTTTGAGAAATATCGTGATAATGTACCGACGATACACAGGCTGATTCGAGACTTCCGAAGCCTCCGAAACCACCGGAAAAGCCGCTGATGCCATACATGAGATACAGCAGAAAAGTGTGGGATCAAGTCAAGGCGCAAAATCCCGAATTGAAACTTTGGGAAATCGGAAAAATCATCGGACAGATGTGGCGAGACTTGCCCGAAGAGGAAAAGACGGAATTCATCGAAGAATACGAAGCGGAAAAGGTAGAGAAAATAAACACTTTCCTGTTTCGATCCTCGCGAGTTATTTCCAACAATTATTATTCTCGTTATTCCAGGTCGAATACGAAAAAAGCTTGAAAACGTATCACAATTCTCCCGCCTATCTCGCTTACATCGCTGCTAAAAATCGCGGAAAATCCGGTACGTTGATTCTCCGCTATACGCATAATGAGTATTTTATTACGACGAAACATCTTTCTGTCTCGGGATAATTAATATACCTTTTTCGAGCATTTAACGACATGAAAAGTAAGAAAAATATCAAATATCGCAAAGTTCCCATGAAATCCAACGAATTGCGAATATTCGAATCTAAGGAAAAAAACATTTGCTATTAGCATTATTTCACAAAGTATAATTTGTCCAAACCTCCGAAATTGATTCACCCACAAATGAATGATTAAAGATCAAATAATCGAGCGTGTGTTCCTCCTGTTAGTGTCTTCCGCGTGAATTATAATTCACAGAATGATTTTTCTTAAACGTCGGAAAGGAATAAAAAATATCGAAAAGCTGACGAGTTAGAAAAAAAAGTTTGTAAAAAATGTACCTATATGATTAATCGATCGATGTTTGTAAACCCGTTAAGACAGGCGGATATGATGGATTCGCCGAATGATTTACGAATTGTCTTGTACCTAATACAGCGTTGTGTGTAGCACAACAAACTAGCGACGATCGCGAAAGCCACGAGCGTTCGTCCGGCAGCGGTAAGAGCGCAGCCTCCCAAGACCGCCGAATAGATATACTTCCGGCCGAAGATGACGACGGTAAGTTTTTTTCCGGCAAAAAATCTGTATCAAGAGAGAGTCTCAGTCTTGTTGCTTTTGCTCATATTTTCGAGCTTCGGTATATTACAAAAATCTGATGAAACGAATCGATTACGCGATCGAAAAACTTATCGCCATTTTGTCTTCAATATACAAAACCAGCGTTGAAAAAAACCACGTCAACACGAAGAGGCACACCTTTTTTTTCTCTATGCAACTTTGAAATCGTTGATAACGATATTTTTGTACTTTTGTTTTCAAGATCAAGACGATGGATATTCAGTAAAACACGTGGCGTACTCGCGTTATACGAGAAATCATCGTTTGATCAATGAAATATTTAGCGACACTGTCGTACCCGACGTTCGCTCCGTCGTTACGACGCAAAGAATGCAAGTTTTGCGTCGGCAGGTTCAGTCTCTTACGATGCATCAGGTAAGCAAATTGAGGCTAAATGAGCGATAATAATAATGTGAAAAAATCAGTATATAAAAAAATTTGTGTAAAAAATCATCAGTAAACAATGGCTCAATTGCGGCTGCCCGAACCTTCAGGACAATTCTTACAAACCTGCGACCCAATCTTATAAATCGGTATTTGACTCTCATAGAAAAAATTAGAAGCCGAGCTGCAGTACATCGAGGAAAAGTTCGAGGCGAAGAAGCGTAAATTTATCGAGACGAGCGAGGTGTTTCAGGAAGAATTGAAAAAGGTATTTCCGTCTCGATCGTATAAATTTCTTTCGAGAACTAAACGTGCTCACAACGTGTTCTTCTTCGATTCTCCTCTCATTGGCAGCACTGTAAGCCAGCCGTAGGAGAGGATGCTTTTAAAGAGATGGTGGAGCGCCAGTACGAGCTTTTGCGTCGGGATCGTCTGAAAGGAACGGAGCAAAACCGTACCGAGGGTGCGATGTCGAGTGAAACAACACCGACGACGACGCCGACGTCAACCCCAGCACCGGTAGCTGACGAATCATCGTCGGACGTGAACGTGAGCTGTTTGCAAACGCGAGATAATAAATCATTCCTTCCGAGGCGTGCAAAGAAACACCCCTTAATTTACCGACGTTTTTCAGATGGTCGAGAGTGACTCGAACGACAAGAAAACCCCCGAGCCGGAAAAAAGCGTCGCCATGGATCCGAAGAAGGACAGTCCTTCCCCACCGTACGTAGAGGCGAAATCCGACTCTCCGGTGCAAGCGACAACAGCGTCAACGGCTCCCACGAATAATCCGTCGATGTACTCGAGTGCGGTCAATGCGATTCACCATCAGCCCATGTCGCAACAGCCTCAGCTTCAGTCGCATCCATCGTCGCAAGCGATGCAGCAAACGATGACGCAACAGCAGCAGCAACAACAACAACAGCAGCAACAATCGTCTCCGATACCACCTCAGTCCGGACCTCAGCATCCTCAGGCTGCTCAACAAGTGCCGGCGCAACATCCGCATCCGCAAACGTCCCAACATCATTCCCCGGCGCAATTGCATTCGCAACAACATCCGCAAGTACAACAGCATCAGCAACAGCAGCAGCAGCAGCAACAGCAGCAGCAGCAGCAACATCAACAGCAGCAGCAACAACATCAGCAGCCGCAGGCGCAACAAGCGAGTCAACAGCATCAGCAGCACTCTCAGGTACATCCCCAACAACATCAACAAGGGCCTCAGCACATTCAACAGCAGCATCAGCACGCACAGGTAAAAACACTCGTGAACACGTGACGATAGCGTCACTCGTTTCGTTTTTTTATTGATAAATTCATCGAAATTCATTCGAGATTTTTACCTCTGAGGCGTGATTATAACGATAAGAGCTTCCGGTACGCCTGGTTACGCATTTTTGATCGTCAAACTTTGATTCAACACTGAAGCTACCTGCGCGGTCGCAAATGCTCGATTCGGGTGCTTTTTTTTAAAACGGTTAGCGCTAAGATGGTACAATTTAAGAGAAACTTGTCAGTTTCACGATAAACCTAACAAGATGAAATGAAAATTTGGGAAAATGTCATTAAACGTAATGAGAAAAATCGAGGACGGCAAAATATGTATTCGATAATGTCGCGCGATTGGATATACCGTTCGGGGAGCTGTTTGCGTTGGAACAGCGCGGAAATAAACGAGAAAAATTGTGGGAAAATATAGGCACAAGCTCAGCAGGCTGCGCAGCAGCAGGCTACTCAACAGGCGCAGCATCAGCATCAGCAATCTCAGCAGCAACATCAGCAGTCTCAGCAACAACATCAGCAGCCTCAACCGCAGCATCAGCAGCCTCAGCAGCAGCATCAGCAGCCGCAGCATCAACAGCAGTCGCATTCCGTAACTTCGGGGCCTGTAACGCCGAACGCACCGCCGACACCACCGCCATCCTCCCCGGTACCGTCGATGCAACATCCGGGAATGATGGCCAATCACTCGATGCCGCCGCATCAGGGGAATCAGGGTACTCAGGGAATGCCGCCACAGGGCGGACCGGGAAATCCTCATGGACCGCCGACCATGATACCACCGGGACAGCAGCAACATCCTCAGCAGGTTCAGCAGCATCCTCATCAGGTGCAACAACACTCTCAGCAAGGGCCACCGCATTCGCAGCAGCAACATCCGCAAGTCCAACAGCACTCTCACGTTCAGCAGCAGCAGCAGCAGCAGCAGCAACAGCAGCCTCAGCAACAACAGCCGCCTCAGCAACATCAACATCCTCAGGTGCACGCTCAGCAACATCAGCCACCTCCGCAACACATTCAACAGCAACATCAGCAACACGCGCAGGTAAACATTTTCGTCGACACATCGTCGAAGTATTTCATGCCTTCTTAAACATATCGATGGCACTCGACAACCCGGAAATCAGATTCTCACGCGGTTTACCACGATTTCAAAGTGCTCATTCCCGATATTGATAGCAAATTCGCTTTCATAATTTCCGGGGTCTTCAAACCTCACTTAACAATTTTCGAAGGAATTTTTTGCCAGAAAGAGCAATGGATGCAGGAACTCTAACATGCCGATGATTTAAAAATACCAAAGTTACGATCGGACGGTAATTTTTTTATTCCGCGGTGTAATATTCGGGCCAAATGTACGAAAATCACATTGGAGGAGTGAAAAAGAAGGTATTATGCGATTACAAACAGGCACAGGCGCAGCAAGCTGCTCAACAGCAGGCCGCGCAGCAGGCGCAGCATCAACATCAGCAGTCCTCGCAGCAACAACAGCAGCAGCATCAACAGCCGTCTCAGCAGCAACAGCAGTCTCATCCCGTGACATCGGCGGCTGTAACGCCGAACGCTCCTCCGACACCGCCGGCTTCCTCGCCCGTACCCTCGATGCAACATAACCCTCATCAACAACCGGGAATGATACCGAACCACTCGATGCCGCCGCATCAAGGAAGTCACGTGATGCCGCCACAGGGTGGACCGGGAAATCCGCACGGGCCACCTCCGATGATACCGCCGGGTCAAGGTTACGGCCAACAGTATCAACCACCCGGAGGACAGCCTCAGGCGCAAAACGTGCCGTTACCGCCGAGACCGCCGCATCCGTCTTACGGTTACGGTCAGCAGCAGCCGTATCATCAACCTTATCCTCAATATTCTCATCCCTATTATCACCAGCCATACGCCCAGTATTCACCGCACGCTATGGGAAGACCACATCCTCACGGACCCCACAGTCCGCACAGCCCGCATTATCACCCGCAATCGCCTCATGCACCGGGAGGTGAAAGCGGTCCAGGTGGAAATACCGGACCCGGACCTGGACCGGGTGGAAACCCCGAAGGTGGCAATCCGTCGTATCCTCCAGCGCCCGTACACGAGGGAGAACGCTCCGGACAACAGGATAATCCTGGGGATGGTCAGTCCGACGCGAAATCGGGATCCGGCTAGAACACGCTCTTCTCTTTTCTTTCAAGCGCGTCTCGAGTTTTGTTGACGACGCCGAAAGATTTTTATTCGCTTTCGCAATGTCGGCAATTTCGATATACTTCTCCGTAACGTTAAATATTTCCACGTTGGAGTCACAGCGACTTGACAATTATGTAATGCTGAAATTACGAGTATCGGCGGAATGATCGAGGGAATAGAAAGGAAAAATACAGCGTTACATCGTAAACGGCAATTGCGTGATTTTTTTTGTCGTCCGAATCGTTCCGTAATTACATTGATAACCCGGATGGAAGCGGCGGGTAATCCGGTTGCCTTTGCGAGACGCTCAAAGGCTCCGTCATATAAAAATTCGAGATACCTCCTGGTTTTCTTCACTTGACCGCCTTCATTTGCCAGAGCCCGTCGTTCAGATAGTGGCAATTCTCCACTCCGACACCCTTGTTTACTTTAGCTCTGTGAGGATTCAAGCAACATTTCCGATATCGACAGTTCGAGGTGTTTCTGGAAATAACGATTTTTGAAGTATTTTTTAACTCACATATCATCGGTCGATAATGTCGTTACACCGACTGCCAGAGCATGCTGCTTTCCTTCCGCCATTACGGCCTATCAGACGGTGTTAAGGTAAACGTTTCGTACGAAAAGAAAAACGCAATTGTTTACCAAACAATTTTGTTTTACCATTCTTGATGATTGTTTGCACTTGTATCGAATAAACGCGCTTTGATTTATTCGAAATTTTCGTAACATCGCGCGATACTCGAATTTGTCTTGAAAAATTTTTGTTATCGTCGAGTCAAAGGATACGACTACCGTTCCTTTTGGTACAGGTGTCATTTTTGCCCCTTTTGAAGTGAGCCCGGGGCACATGATGTTCGCGCCGCTGAGAACGAATCTAATCGCTCCTTTGTCGACTTGCTCGAGAGGCAAGAAAAATGGATCTGCAAGGGTCAAATATGAGATTATTGTGATGAAAAAAATCAATGATTCTTCGGCGATTAGAATTGTACGATTTTACATTTATGTAAAAGACGCAGAGTAGGCATCCATGGTCCCTCTCGCTGACGGAAGAAAAGTAATTCTCCGGCGGAATTGACCATTATTTCAATGTGATCGTGACTGTAATTTCGTTACGAGAATTCTATTAGGACGGGTTTTTTTTTGTAATAAATTGATCGCAAATAACTGTAATCTCACCATTTTACTATACGAAAAGAATCCTTCTTCGGAATAATTTGATCCACGTAACTTTCGAGAAACGGATAGAGCTCCAAAAGTTTCGATCTAATACCTTTCTGCACTGAAGATTTGAGCTGTTGAACACCGGAAACACTGTCCTTCTCGTCGAATCTTTAAAGGGAATAATTTTTCAAATTTCCTTTCGCCTTTTTTTCATTTGAAATCGTGTCGAGATTGTGATACCGAATAATTGAGGAGCGAATGCGAAAAACTTACTTTTTAAACATTGTACACGACTTTGAGGAAACGAAGGGATTTCAATCGAAGTTTGATCATTCGATTAAGAAGGAAATAATTAACGCAATTACGTGCCGGGTGAAACTATTAGGAATATATAATAAGTTATAGGTTATGTTTACTTTGGGTTATGTTTAATAATCAACCATTGATAAATAAAAATGATTGAGATGGAGCTCGCCATGCACCGTGGAAAGCTTTTCCGAGATGCTGCTGTCATCTGGCGACTACAATTGAAAAGAACAGATAGGTATAAAGCATATAATTTTCGTTCGCATTCAAAAATGTGTTTTCACGGTTGACACGTTTGAGTTTTTAGATATTAATTTTGATTATTTCCACATGACGATCCAACTCTCGCATTTTAATACAAATGTACACCGACACTTTTCAATGAAAAAAAATGCAATCCTCCAATCTCTGTTTGATTCACGTCGTTCACGCCGCAAACATTATTATCATGTGTCTTTATACTTGCGGAAGTGAAAAAAAATTCAAATAATCCCGCTTCGATGGATAGCGAAAAAAAAAAAATTGTGCTCGAGCCATCTGATGGCGATTACCGTAACCATGGATTATCAGCACTTCGTATGGTGAGCCATTTTGTGCATCGTAAAAGATCTCTCCCAGCTGTGTGCAATATTATACGTCCTTTATCGAAAAATCGAGAAATGTCAAATCCCGTGAAACAGTGAATCAAGATTTATAATAAATACAAGACGAGAAAACGAGTGAAAAAAGAGTAAATAATGCTGCGTAATTAAATGCGTGCGCGAGGATCGAATCTCGCTCGCCACGTTAAAACGTAAACATTACGGATGACTGTTTAGAAACGAACGACGAACGTACCAAGACGTTGCGCGAAGTATCCACGGGGACAAAGAAAAACTTTTATTGGTTCTCGGTTACCTTTGCTAACCTTGGCCTCGTCATCATCACCGAGGTGAGTATTTCACCCTCGGAAGTAAAAGTTAAAAATAGCGATTGAGAGAAGAAACGCGCGAGTCGCGACCCGTCTATCAATTCGTTCTTTGCCAACGGGGTCTCGGAATTTTTTAACGCTCGCCGCTCTCTTCAATGATTTTCACATTCGTTATCATTGAACGCAATTTTATGAAAAAAAATTAATGAATTTTCGCGACTTTGACGCGATCACGAAGAAACCCGTGACTTTCGTTTCGCGACACCGACGGATGTGAACGGTCGAAAAAACGTTTTTTATTTATCAATTCGATTTGCCTGTACGAAAGATCCATCGATATACATCGTGTGTGCAGTCAAGTTTGGTCAAAATAAAATTTCAACAGTGAAAAAAAACGATAAATAATTTTCGGTGAGATATACAAGAAAAATTGAAATATTTCGCGATGACTAACAAAAAATCGAAAGCTTGCGAAAATTATACTACGTGACTATTATTCGCTTATTTTCACCATCAGCTTTCTCTGAGTTTAACAAAAATTCTAATGAAAGATTATTACATAATTATCCAAGGTACACATTAACATTATGCATATAACCTTAGATGTATTTAGTTGTGTATATATATATATATATATATATATATATATATAATATAAAGAAATAGCCCCTATTGCCAAATAATAATAGGTAACCCAATGTATATCTACTTGTAATGCAACGTATTTACAGAAATAGCCGAGCGATGGATCAGCATTCGATCGCCTTATTGGATTAAAGAATTTTATATGAAAAATATTTTAAAAAATTGTTTTTTTATTTTAGACATTTATGCGTTTGCCGCGTTGTCGCGGACATAACTCGTAACTAGCGAAATAAATAACTGGACTGGCACAAAAGTAAATGAAAATAATTGTAGCGAGGATAGAACAAATATTTTGTCAATATTCATAGAAAACGATTTATTCCTCATCGCACTTAATTTTGTTTCTTCGATAACTAACGAGTATAATGATAATCGAATTCAACTTTAACATCAAAGCAGACTTCGAACGATGATTTTTCAATCTCATCTTTGACTCGACAAGAAAAAACGTTTTTTTATGATTTTGGATTTGGAGTTGAACAGTTTATCATTTTTTTTTTCCGACAGTACAATTCATGAATGTATCGAAAATTTATTAATTCGAAAGTTAATAACCGAATAACGCAACTGTGCAAAAATCGTGTTTTCCGCTTTTTCATGACGCGCAGTCGAATTGACGATATTTTTCTCTGCCAGTTTTAGCGACTCCGTTAATTCGGAGTTGAAACAGCGAAGGGATGAGCGAGGAGAGCATGCAGACGGAGCCTCATAGAAATATGGGCGACGTCGAGCTCTCGCCGGTACTGCCGGTGTTTCCAAATTCGAGCAAGCCCTGCGTCAACGTGTGGATGGACAAAATGAGCAAAGGCATACTGACGTCGACTCATTTCAAGGAACACTGGAGAATATGGGTGCCAAAGATCTACAGTCCCGAGCCGAACGGCAACTGTCTGGATTGGAGTTTCGACGAGGACGAGGCTCAAAAAATGCTGTATCACACGTTGGAGGAGTTCATATGCAACGGCGATCCGCGCGAAGTATTGAAACAGCTGCGGCAAATGGACAATCCGCCGTCGGTATGCGGTCGGGTATTCAAAATGGGCGAGCCAACGTATTTTTGTCGCGAATGCGGCATGGATCCGACGTGCGTGTTGTGCGTCGATTGTTTCAAGGAGTCCGTTCATCCGAATCACAAATACAAAATGGGAACCTCGGGAGGCGGGGGTTGTTGCGACTGCGGCGACGCGGAGGCATGGAAGAAAGAGCCGTTCTGCAAGACTCATCTCGTCGGTAGACAATCGAAGGAATCAACGACGAAAAAATTGCCGGAGGACATCGCGATGAGAGCCGTGGCGACGTTCGAAGCTGTTTTGAAATACTGCTACGAACTTTTGACCTTGAAACACTCTCCGGGTTTACCGCCTGATCTGCAGGTGAAGGAAACCGACGAGGATCCTCTCTCGCTTCTCGGCACGACCGACACTTACTGCACCGTGCTGTTCAACGACGAGACGCACACCTTCGAGCAGGTCATAAGTACCCTGACGAAGGTCATCAAATGTTCGCAGAAGGACGCGATCGAGTTCGTGACGAACATCGATCGGGATGGTCGCGCGGTCGTCAAATGCTCGGATTTTCAACATTGCAACGAGCTCAAAGCCGACGTCGAGAGATTCACGTCGAGGCACAGCAGCCGGCCGCTGAAGGTCCTGGTGATACACGCCCACGTGGTCGCGCATCAAATATTCGCGATGAAGCTGCTCGGCTGGCTGCAACAATTCATCAGCCTCTGCGAGGGCTTCCGAATAATATTCAGCGACGTTGCGCTCAACGCGAAAGCCAGCGGGATGCCCATCGTCTCGGGAATCTTGACTCGCGACTCGCAATTGTGGAAGTCGGCCAGGACGGCTTGGCACAGATTGTTCATATCCGGAATGCTGATGGAATACGAGAGCAAAAAGGCCCTCGCTATCATATTCACGCACAATTATGGCCCCGTGATGAAAGACTTTATCCGCGATGACCACGATCATTCGTTTTCCATAACGTCATTGTCGGTGCAACTCTTCACCGTACCGACGCTGGCTCATCATCTCATAGCCCACCACGATGTTTTGCTCATCCTGCTCAACACCTTCATCTCGGAAAGCTCGAGAAAGTGCAATCCAGCGGGAAAGTTGGAATTCGAGAGAAACACGCCAAACACGTCGTTCAAGAGGGCGCAGTATATCCTCTACGATCTGAGATACCTGCTCACGACGAAGCCCGACGTTTGGACCGACGAACTCAGACGGGGTTTTCTCCAAGGCACGTCGTTGCTTCTCACGCTGTTATCCAGCATGCAATCGATGGACGCCGTGCTGCGCCAGGTCGGACAGCATATGGAGTACGAGCCGGAGTGGGAGAGCGCCTTTAATCTTCAAATAAAATTGTCGCCGGTGATAAGTCTCGCGCTGGAATGGTGCGGTTCCGACAGAGTCGCTCTGATCAAGGCATTTCGGCTCGTGCTTCGCAAGCTCTGGGAGGAGATCGTGAATGACGCGGGTCCGGGACAACTGCGCGAGATTGCCGATCACTCGGCCACGTGTCAGCAGTACGACGTTGCTTCGAAGCCGGTTTCGATCCATCTGCCGCTATCGAGATTCCTCGCCGGGCTCTTTCTCTATCTCGAGAAGCACAATCTCCACTTTCTCAGCAACGAATTTATCATGCGCAACCGTCCGACCCCCGAGCAAATAATCGAGCCGGTGCTTCGCGCGCAGGCGATGATCTCGCAAGTTCACGCCGGCATGTGGCGAAGAAACGGCTACAGTTTGCTCAATCAGCTTTATTTCTATCACAACGTCAGATGCCGCACCGAAATGCTGGATCGCGACATCATACTGCTGCAAGTCGGCGCCTCCTCCATCGAGAGCAACGAATTTCTCATACACGTGCTGAATAAATTCAACCTGACGAATTGGGCCGACCCGGAATTCGAGACGAATTCGCTGAAGAATCCCGAGGAGGACAGCACGCGGCAGACGATCAACCTCGTTGAGGAATTTCTCGGTTTGCTGATAACGATCATCGGTGAGAGGCACGTGCCCGGCATCGGACAGGTCACCGCCGACGATCGTCTCAAGAAGGAGATCATTCAGCAGCTGTGCATAAAACCATTGTCGCATTCGGAGCTCAATAAAACTCTGCCGGATGGAATTCATCACGAGACCGGTCTCGAGAGGGTCATCGACGACGTCGCCGAGTTCAAAAAACCTTCGCAAACCTCAGCCGGTAAAGGCGTTTACGAGCTGAAGCCTCATTTGTTCGCCGAGTACAATGTCTTCTTTTATCACTACACGAAGGAGGAACTGAGCAGATCGGAGGAGGCGCAGAGGAAGCGGAGGGTGGCGAACGGCGAGCTGGAATGCTGTCCACCTCCGAAATTGCCAACGCTCACGGAGTCCTTCAGCTTCGTCGCTAATTTGCTCCAGTGCGACGTTATGCTGCACATAATGCAAACGGTGCTGGAGAGAGCGTTGAATCTACGAGCTCGTACGTTCTCGGAGCCGCAGGTGCACAAGATACTGCATCTCATCGGTTACGCTCTGCAGGAGGAGGAATCCGGCGACTATCCGTTTCTGATATTCACCGAGAGAGCGCAAAAGTGGAAGATTTACAAATTGCTCGAGGATCTTTCCAACAGTCCTCGCATAGACGCGCACAAGGACCTGCTGGTCTGGGTTCTCGGGAAGTATCGTCAGGTGGCTGGTGCGACGATAATCGAGGACGAAACACCCGCGGCAGCTGGTCCGGTCGGTGAGGAATCCGCCGCCGCCGCCGCGCCGTCCTCGACGCAGGAAGCCAACACGGCGGCGGTCGGCGATGCCGCTAAAACGAGCAAAGAGTGGAGAACAAAGATGGCCGCGCAGAAGAGAGAAGACATAATGGCCCTCATGGCGGCGATGCAGAAACACTTTATGAAGAAAAATGCAAAATTGTTCGAGGAGGCTACCCTCGACCCCGACAAGAGCAACGATCGTGGGTCATCGATGGATCTCACCGAGTGCACGGAGGAAGCACCGGTCGCCGTTGGCCGGAGGCAGACGGCGAGATTGTCCGAGGAGAAGACGCACACCTGCATACTCTGCCAGGAGGACCAAACGGTCACCGCGTCCGGAAAGGCCATGGTACTCGCCGCGTTCGTTCAACAATCAACCGTACTCTGTCAAACGCGTATGAACACCGAAGAGCCAAATCCGCTTTATTTATCCTCGAAACTGGGCGTCTCGCCTCACACGAGTACCTGCGGTCATGTAATGCACGCCGAATGTTGGCAAAAGTACTCCAACAACGTGCTGATAAGAGAGACAAGGAGACCCTACAGAATGCGCCAATTGGCGAGTTTCGACATCACCGAATTGGAGTATCTCTGTCCGCTCTGCGAGTGTCTCAGCAATACGGTGTTGCCGCTTTTACCGGCCCTCGGAACCCTGAGGCCAACGGAGAGCGATCGACCCGACGTCGATTTCGAGACGTGGCTCAAAGCCATGAGAGTCGTATCCGAATTTTCGAGGAGAAATACCGATAACGAATTCAGCGAGCTGCAGTACAGTCACGACGAGAGTCAGTGCCGTTACTGCAACGAGACGGAAACGCAGAATCTCGAGCTCACCGCCGAGGGCGGCACCGTCGAGGACGCGGACGAGAGGAAAAAGATACTTTGTCCGATAAAATTGATACAAAGTAAATTGTCGGAGGGAACGGGACAGATAATAGAAACGATGTATCGAAGTCACGATCCCGGATTGTCGAAACCGTTGGTCTCGATGGTACATCATTTCGCCCAAACGCCCTACAGCACGGATCTGAGTATCGCGAATCGCATACCCTGGGACCAAGATCCGAGAGTACCTTTCCTGTCGTGGAAGTCGACGGCTTATACGGTACACGCGATAGAATTTATGCTTCGCGACACGGAAAAACCGTTATTGGGTTCGCTGTCTTCGAGGCAACGCGACAGTCTCGAGTGTCTCGCCAGATTATCCGCCGTGCTCGGCACGACCTGGCCGACCAACAATCAAGGCTTCGTCTCGTCCCTCGGGCTCAACGCGCTCGATCTCCTGTCGATGATACTCTCGAAAACCAGCGAAGAATCCTTCCTCGATTGGGATCCGTTTGGTGTTCTCGTACCGCTGATGATGAGCCTACCGAGCTTATTGAACACCAAGAAAAACGAGCCCGATTCGATAATAACCGGCGACTCGAGGGAAGCTCACGTGCTCAAACTCGTATTCGTCATGTTGGTAACGAAGATTTTAGCCACGAGCGACTTTACCGACTGCGAAGCGATGGACGTGGATCTGCCGGATGATAATGAAGAAACTGCGAGTGGCGGGACGACTAACTCGACAGCGACGAGGACCGAGGGGGCGATGTCGTCGTCGACATCGAGCCAAGGATGCGAGGCGATAGCTAGTCTAATGGATGTTATGAGTCTGAAAACCGGGCCCCTCACCACCGACGAAATGTGGCAGAGAGTGAAAGACGCGGCTCTGCCGTTTTTGCGCTGTTGCGCGCTGTACTTTCATTACGTGACTGACGTGCCAGCGCCGATCGAATTGACGAACAGAGGTGGCGACACCTACGAGAATATTTGCACCTATCTCGGATTACCGACTGGGTGCAACGAACTTTTGGATTCCGAGGTTGTGCGCGATTTGGCCAAAGGCTGGATGGAGCATCCGAAAGCGAGATGTTCAACGGCCATCAGAGAGCCACTGAGGGTCAACAGGCTCGTACCCTTGCCCGACGATTACAGCGAGCTCATAAATACCGTGTCTCTCTTCACTTGTCCGAACAGCGATCGCGAAGATTCCCGAAATCCAACGATGTGCCTCGTTTGCGGCGAGATGCTGTGCTCGCAAAGTTATTGCTGCCAGATGGAATTAAACAAAACGATGGTCGGGGCTTGTACGTATCACGCGAGCAAGTGCGGTACCGGCGTTGGGGTTTTTCTGCGGGTACGCGAATGCGAGATATTGTTTCTCCGCAGTCCAAACAGAGGATCTTTCGTATGTCCGCCTTATCTCGACGAATACGGCGAGACCGATCAGGGACTGAGAAGAGGCAATCCTCTTAAATTGTGCACCGAAAAGTACAAGCAGCTCAATCAAATGTGGCTCGGCCATGGGATTCACGAGGCGATCGCGCGCGCCATTGAAGCATCCAGCAATCACATGTCCACCCAATGGCAACATCTTTAGACCGTTTTAACAATGAGAGAGAGAGGGAAAATTTCAAGTTATCACATTACGGAAGATTCCGGTTGTTTTTATTTGTCTTTTCTTTGGAAGGATACGAGGAGGAGGAGGAGGAGGAGAAGAGCACGAGGAGGTGCAAAGTTTGAGAAATGGAAGAAAGAAGAAATGAAAATTATACCCCGAGCGAGAGATTTTAGATGGTTCGACGAGCCAACGATGGATTTTATGAAAATCGAGGACCCAGTATCGAGCGAGTTTCCAGTATCTACGTATGGTACATGCACGAGATGTTGGATGGCGCTGGTTGTGCTCATTAATGGAAGAGAAGAAGAAAAGAAATTGAAAAAGCGTCGAATCGCGTTAATTTTTTGAACGATTCGTCGACCGGGTTGATGTACCGAAACGAAATTATTTATTCTTTCCCCGTCTATATGATCTCCCCCCACCCCACCCCACCTGTCCACCCAGACCCTTGAAACGCCACTAATGTGCCCACGATTACATCTTTTCACGCGGGAGCAGGAAAAAAACACCACGATGGAAAACTTTGGTGGCTTTGTATATTTATACGATTTGATGTTATCGTCGTTGAAACATGACGCTTGAAAAATATGTTTTTAATTTTACCAAGACTTTCTATTATTCGTATTGTAAATTAAAAAGAAAAGTATGAAAAATATATTCTTTTGCTCCGTTTTTTTTTTTAAACCGCCGATGACAAAAAGGAAATCTGTAATCGTCGATTGGAGAGCGCGTGCGTGCGTGATTTGTTCTATGAAAGAAAATCGAACGCGGCATGATTTTATTGATGATTTTTCGGTTGAATTGAAATTGATAAACTCTCGGATAAATATATATCTTATTTATGTTAAAGTGACGAAAAATGTATTTCAATAACAAATGAGAGCTTTCTTAATTACTAATGTTTTTGTGATATTCAACAACCATTAATTTGGTCTGTATGAATTTTCTTGTTTTATGAAGATTCGTTTCGTAGTGCGCGATATTAAACAATAATTGCTAGGTTATAATATATTAGAATCAATTCGATACTGTTACGTTTAGCGAATAAAATTCTCAAAATAATTTTTCCAACGTGTTTGACGGTCGCATCAAAGGTTGAGTTTTATTCTTCATACGCCCATGGTGAGACTGGTAAATTTGGGCATGAGAAAAAGCGAGAGGTGAAAAGCCGCAGATTTTTCGTACTTCTTCTGCGTTCGTCGAAATTCCACCTGCTTGCATACATGAAATTTACGCGAAAGGATGAGCAAAGAAAAAAACATTCATCCTCAAACGTGTATAGAAAAACGATGAAACTGAAATTGCATAATAAAATTATGTACTTAATTTCAACGGAGGTATATTATTTTTTGTCCATTGAAATATGGTCTTGTTGTTTTTCGCATAAATAACTCGTGCGATAGACGGACATACGCGCTGAAGTATAAAAGATCTCGCGAGGGCGCTGCAGTCGCGTGACAAAAGTTTCGTCCACCACACGTAGGAGCTTTGAATCTTCGATAATAATGGTTAATTCGCGTAAAAACACTTGATTGCAACTCTACACTTTATCGACTGGACCCAACTGTGGTGGAGCATGGAGCTGCGACTCTATCAACTTTCACCGTGAGCATATCGACTCGCAACACGTGCCAAACTGCGAGCGTGTGCACTCTCGCGTGAGGTGCCAGCACGCGCGTTTCAGTCGATGCACTACGTGTTTATTCGTTGTTTCTGTGGCTTTACTGCTACTGCCGTATGTAAATCCGGCGAATAAAGTTTCAGTCTAGTTTTCTCCCTCGACGACAATGGTTTTTGGTATCAAGCTTTTTATGGTTTTTCTCATCGAGATGGGAATTGGACAAAAGAGGGAACAATTAACTGGTCAATCGGCGAGTCAACGAATCAATGATCGCCCGTTTATGGCTCGCATTTTATGGGTTTGAGCGGAATTCGAACGCGAAAACACTTTTGACGATCGAAGGAGAGGGTTTATTGACTGTATCGTACAAACGGCGCAAGTTTTTTCAAAAGTAACTTTCGGCATGTCCAAAGTATTTTGGATTCGAGTCGAATGTTGTGGAGTCACTAACGAGCTCGAACCGAAAGTTAGGTTATCCACAGTCGACGTATATCCGTTTTGTTTCGTATTTCTAACATTTTGACCTTGGAATATAATTCTTCATGGTTCGTGTGCCGCGATTTTGTGTATACACGTGTGTGATACGCATGTTCGTTCGATTTATCATCTTTTACGAGACTCGATCACGAGTAACGCGAAACCGGAAATCAACGAAGCTAATGAAAAATCATCACGGAGGAAAACCGGTGTGCGGTAGAAATCCCTTTGATTAACATGTTTTTGCATTGCAGATAATCACATCGCGATGTTTGTTTTATTGCGACACGATTTTTAAATCGCTGTTCATAATTATCATAAAATGTTGTAACGATTTTTATTCGCGTTCGAGTCGTAGTACTTGGTAATTCAAAATAGGCCAAGGAAAACTTCAATCAACGCTAAAATCATTTAAAATCGATCGCTGAAGAAGCACGCAACAATGTATCAACGCAAAAGGCGTATATACACTATTCGTGGAAAAAGATACGTACGATACAAGAACCATTGATGAATAAATTAACCGGTCTTTGCTATTTATTATTTATTGTATATAGCTACAAGTTTTATCGACGAATGACTAGTTTATTTTCTTCGTTTCTTCTCCCAGGCTGAAAATATGTATCAAATAACATCAGATTACTCGTTTTTTTCACATTTTCACAACATACACGACGATAAATATCGAGATAATCGTGACGATTCGTCAAAGCTTCGAAAAAAAAGGACCTTCGTTTCACTCGATTACTTCCTCGAATTTGACGTACTTTATTTGTTTTTCTTCAAAAAATAAACCCTTTTTTGCGAAATTACGTGAATTTGGAATAAAATTAGCAAATGGGAGAATAAAAAATGCATTTTAATCGCCGTCAAGTTCAACATCCCGTTACTTACTTTTTACACGCGTCTCTCTTTGCTCTTTTCATAATGAAGCGTTTTTCGATCCTTCTGAATGGTCCCTCGACGATCAGCGCGAGTAGCAGCGAAAGTGCGAACGCGTACGCTACATCCGGTACGCCGTTCCAACACTGCAAGGAGCGCACATTTGTTCAACACCAAAGTTTCTCGTGACAGTTTTATCTCGTTTTTTTGCATCGCATCTCGCTTTACAATTTTTGCAACTTGCGTCACGAAAAACCACCCAAACAATTATCAACACTCGATGATCGCTCGAATGATACGAACGAAAAGTCTTTTTTACCATATTCCAAATTCCAAAAGCTTTTGCGCTTCTCGTTATTCCTACATCGTACAACTGAGTCAATGGGTGCAACAGATATACGCCGTACGTTAATTTGGCCAGTGGTTGAACCCATTTCGGAGTAAAAAAGTTGCGGTGGAAATCTGTCAAGAACGAAAAGATTATTCGAAAAATCGAGAGCCGAGAGAAACGGTTCGTTCGCGTGGAAACTTTTGTTATTTCGTTCTTTCGACGTTTACGGTATTTTTGTGCATCGCTTGACGTCGGTCAGCTTGACGCGATCTCAACGGTCGTTTATTCGATCGAGCACTTTGACCGTTAATTAAAGCGGACATAATTACCCAATCCTTCGCCGAAGGTGATGAAGACGGGAATTATACAGGTGGCCAAGGCGAATGCACCTCTGTGCAAACAAGCGTACATGGCCGCTTCGAGAATCGTCGGATTTGCATTTGGATCGTAGTACTTGTGCGCGAGAAATTCTACTCCGATAGTCGACGCAGCAAATAATAAGAAAAGAATGTTCGAAGGAATCTGAATGCAAACATAATCATTAATGATTTACCAACAAAATGATGATATTTGAGAATATTTCGATGTTCTTCTTCGATACCAATTTTCAATTGTAGGTGCTAGTGTAGAAAGATTCATCATCTGATGGGTTTTGGAACAATATCGCACGTACCTTGCCTAACCGCCAGGGGGCGCGTTTACCGTCGTAAATAATGGCGCCAAGCAGTACTCCGATAAAATAAGAGGTTATACGTTCGTGCGTTTTCACATAGTGCCCGGTGAAGTAGGGATCGTATCGAACTTCCTGCAGGCTGAAGAGGAAGAAGAAATAAACGTCGAGGGGTCATAAATCGAGCGAGATTTTCAAATGCGCTGGAAAATCGAAGGAAACGATTATAACGTAGCGGTGGTGATCGGGAAAAAAGAGGGAACGAAAATCTCGTCGAAAACGAAAATTTGTAAAAAGTTGTGCAAATAAAACTTCATTATCGCTATTATTGTTGTTACTTACATCAAAAGACCTTTGTAAACCGGCTGCACGTTGTAAAGATACGTGTAGAGAAATGGCACGACACAGCCGGAGAGTATGATAACCGAGAGAAAAGAATAGCCAATTTTACGTGGCATTTGCGAAAATACGTAGACGACTCCCAGTGCGAGGATGTAAAGGTGATAATCAACGGACAAGTACCACGATTGAAACATGCACTGCGGAGCAAAACGTCGTTTTCATCGTGCTCGCGACCGTCGATCGAATCAGCTTGCAAAAAACGGAAAAAAAAAACGTCGACCATACCATCATTTCCGGATTCACGTAATTATTGATGTACAAAAAATTCGTCCACCAATTATTCCAACAGGTATCGCGCTCGAGTCCGACCTTCCACTCCCAGTAAGGTCCAGAGCCGAGATGCGGCAATATCAGTGCATTGAAAAACACGACGAGCATGTAAGACGGCGTCAATCTGCGGATAAAACGAATTCCCTCCATTTTGGTGGATTTTTCTTTCGCAACGTTTTCGAAAAACGAGCCTCAGCCTCGTCACAGACAACTACTATTGTGTTTTTGTTTGTTTTGTTCTACTCAACCTGATAAATCGTATAATAATTGGACCGAAAAAATGAAATTTTTTATTCGTTTCAAGCTCAGTTAATAGTGCATAAGTTATTAATAGACCACCCATGGCGAAGAAAGTCTCGACTACCAATGGTCCGGCGAATACCAGCATTGAAGTCTGGAACGTGTATAACTGAGAGGGACAAAAGGAACGAAACGTTACATTCTTCAAATTCGAAAATTGGAATCTAAATAATGACGAAAATTGTACTCACCCATTCTACGTAAGGTATGTTTACAACCGGGACCACCCAATATTCAACCGTTCTGTGACCAATCAGCGTGAGCGTTAAGAAAAAAAATCGCATCAGATGCAAAGCTTCGAGACCAGGATGTCCGCTGGTTGTCTCCATTATCGCATTGAAATTGCGTCTAGCTGAGAAACACAGGACCAAATCTTTCGTCACCGACGTTGCGTTTTTGCTGTAATCCTTGAGGGTAAAGTCGTAACATGTACTCGCTATGACCAGCGTTATCAGTACGGCGATTATCAAACTGCAATATCGAAGACACATAATCTTGTCCGTACAATTGGAATTGTAACAGCAATTACTTTTCGTTAATTACAATTTCACACTCGTAGTGGGGGGGAGAAGAAAAGACACGGGGGAGAAGAAATATCTTCCGGAATTTTTGCGTCATCTTTGTGACGGGATTCGCTGTTTTACCAGTATATTTTGGCTCCTCGGGAGAACTTTGGAGCGTCCTTGAGGGCTTGACAAAGGTGCGGTTTAACGGAAACATCGAGGTTTAATTTGTTCTCCGAACCAAATTTTTCAAAGGGTCCTCGGAGAGCCGCTTCGATGTCGAACGAACTGCAGGCGTCTGGCACGCACAGGGCCATTTGTAATAAATATCTCTGGAGCCGTCTGAAATCACCTCTTTCCTGCGATTCGAGTAAGTCTTGTTATTCGGATTTCCAACGAAGATACATTGGTTTTTTGTGTTCGACCAGCCCTCCAAAAAGGCCTGAGAAAATTCCGAAAATGGGCAGAATTTGAATTTCCGTTCTTTTCGAATGTTTTCTTTCCAGCAGCTGTGTTATTCACACTCAAAAGAAAAGATGTCCCACTAATTTCAGCTCAAAATATAAGAATTTAAACGTCGCTAAAGAATGGTTTATCTCGTGAACCAAAGCATACCTCGTTCGACCTCAACATTCATCCTCGTTAAAAAAAGTTTAAATTTCGGCCATTTTCGGCATTTTCAAAATTCTCGAGTCGCCCCTTTGAATCACCCAAACTTTTTTGGAGGCCTCGTCGAATACCAAAAAAACTAACGTGTTTTTTGATACGAGACTTGAAAATAAATAAAATGGTCGTTCAAAAACGATTTGTGTCAGTTTTCCTTCTTGAGTTTTCTCGTGATCATCTTCACTGACCCGGATTGCCTCCCATGTGGAATCGAGTGGATCAAACTCGAGTTCGTATCGTTCGTGATCTTTCAGAGGTGGTAAATCTTGTTTTTCGTATCGGACATCGACGAGGCAATATCTTCCAGTGATTTCTTCATCTTCGATTCCATCCCCGTTGCGACTCAACGCTGGCAATTTTGCTCTCAAGTGGTAACAACCATCGAAATGACCAAAATGTCTCGTGTGTCCACTGACAATGCCGTCCGGATATTTCGTCGAGGAATCGTACACTGAAACGGAGGAAAAAAAGCGAAAATACGATAATTCATCTCGATTGCTCGGAAGATGTCAATAACAAGATAAAAACATTTTCCCGAGGCTTTTCCATCATTCTTGTTGAAGGTGAAAAAAAAAGAAACTATACTGCAGGTATGGATATCACCGTTGGTGCAATAACGAGAAGCGTTACGAAAATGTGCGCGCAAAAAGTATAACGATTCGATGTTTAATAACCGGTCACGGAAGATGAAGAAAAAAAACTTGACCTCAGCGGGTGTTTACAACGAGTAAATTTACAGAGATGCCAAGGAAGCCGTCGTCGAGATCGCGATGAGATATTTCAATGACACTCGTATAAATATGTATCATAATTTTTTTCATCCCAAGAAATCTCGCGCGCGTACATATACATATGTAGCCACTTATCAATGCCTATTATATGAAAATAACGAAGCGAAAAAGTACTGGAATAATTGAGAATTTATTTGCATTTACACGAACGCTGGACGCTGCGTCATTGATTAAACGAAGAATATATCGCATTCTGAACATGGTCAATGATTGCTCGCTCGGTGATGACTTTTTTATTGAACTTCTGTAGCAAAAAAAAAGGGATAACGCTACGGTCGATTGAATCTGATTATCGAACTCTCAATCGTCCGGAAATAAATTGCCTTTTCCATTAAAATGCCTGGTTACAAGTATTAATAATAATTATCAACAACACGTATTAACACGGTGTATAATTAGCCGAGCATAAATCATTTTTACTGATCCAGCAAACCGTAAATAAGGCTGTGGTTCGTTGGATCTTATTATCGAGTTGAAAAAAATAATAAACGCTCATCGACGTTTTTGCGTCAAGTAATCGGGACAATAATGACATTTTAATGACGACCGAACTGACTTTTCCATGCCAAATACCGCTCCGTTGTACAAGCATTCGAGCATAAATTATTCGTACCGATAAAATTATTTCATAATAATCGTTCAATGAGAGGATTCGTAATTCACACGCGGTGAAATTACATTTTTTATTCGCGACGAACGTCACGTGCGATGATCAAATTTTAATAAACAAGAGTATCGCTGTGTCGTCGATCGAGACAATGAGATTTAATTTTACGATACTTGATTGGGTTTTTTGTTGTTGTTGTTTCAATGAGAAAAATAAGCTGAATTGTTTATTTTTCGTCACGTGCTTCTCTCGAATACATCGTACGAGCGTCGAAAGACTGATTTATTTCAATTTCGTAGATCGCTCGTGGAAATAAACTGCGAGCGGAAAATGCGGATTTGACTGACATAATCACATGTGTTTTGCTTGACACGTACAGGTTCACTAACAAAAAAAAAAGCTGTACGCGTAATGCCGAGAATTTATTAAAAAAAAGTTGACGCGAATAAACGCCCATGACATCCTTCATTAAATCGCGATCTCTTATATATCCTGTTCTGACGTATGAATTATCGCGCAGGAAGGTGACAGTTGCTCCAGAGTCGAACGTGTACGTACAATGTTAACGCGAAAAACGATGATTCGACGGATTTTTTTTCAATCAAAAGTGCGTATTAATAAACTGATTTATCTTCAAAAAAATCTTTTCTCTCGTGTTGAAAAATCACTGTGAAAATAATTCAACGAAATTTTGATCAAATTCGCTTGCGGAGTACACCATACCCACACCACACACCAGTGGAAAATATTTTTTTTTTAATTTTTCGAGTCTGGAGAACGAATTGCACAGGAAGTGGATTAAATCGTTTGCGATACATACTCGCAGATTCATTTCTCAATGAGAACTTTGACGATAAACTTTTCATTGGATTGGAAATGAAAGTATCTTTAAAAAAATCATTATCTCGATGAAAAGGCCTTCAGTTTTTTCTTTTAAATGAATCAAGGCGTTGCGGTAATTATTACTCTTGCACGGTGCATGGAAAAGTGGAATGGAAAAATGGAGAATCGTAAAAAGTCGAAAAAGGGTACACGACTGGAAATAAAGTTGTTCTCAAAGTTACAGTCATTTTGAAAAATGAATTTGTCATTAGGGAATAAAAGACATTTTCTCGAAACCATGAATTAACTCTCGAACGGACAAAGCGGAATAGCGAAAATACTGATGAGATAAATAGAAAGAATCTGTTGCAAAAAAAGGACTCGCATATAAACATGGCTCTACAAAAATGATTGTAAAATTCAGCGATGGAACTAAAACCGTGAGAAAACGCGATTTTTCCTCACATTGTGCGAAAATATACAATATTAGATTTATTATATTCTGCGATGTTATTATTTATTCGCCATTTTTTAATTCTTCACTTTCTATATGTTTATAATTCAGAGCTGACGGAAAAAATCTTGACAAAAGTTGCAAATTTACCGCAAAAAATGTACAATCTTCTATCGTTCTGCTTAAAAGCCTTAAAACCGTGGTTCAGCTCGTCTCAACCTGCTCTCCAAGTATTATTCAATTCTCAAGAGAAACGTTAGGCTTCACTGAAAGGGAGCTTGAAATTCCGTGCACTTACTTTGAGTCGCCCATAAAGTGCCGTTTTTCAAGTGACTCAGATAACGCTGAGCCTGCTTCTTGCAAGGTCCATCAGGCAACGTCGGCGAAGTCGCGAACACGATCGGAAGCAGAGGAATATTGGTGTACCAAGGATCAGTCGAGTCCGCATTTTCATCGATCTTGCTTTTTTCAACATTTTCCAAACTTTTCTTCGAGTAAACTTTCTTCGTTGTTTTATATTCGTTCCAGATATTAAGATTTTCGTTGAAATCGCGTATCCTCGGCTGACCCGTCAGGTTAACACAGCTCGTGCAATCCTCCGGTATAATTTGACCGGAAACGATGAACGACGACACTCGCCAGCAGGCACACAGGACCAAGAGTCTCGAGATCATTTCTTCTTTTTTCAAACAGCTTTAAACAAACGTCCATACGCATGTATGAAGCACCTATGCGCGAGTACTTTTTAAATTGTATTTTGAAAAACTTTTTCCATTCGGATATTCATCGGTAATCCTACAAACGTACGATTATCGACAAAATCTTGGCCGGAAGTTCAATGTTTGACGATTAAGGCTAGATCGAACGGAAACTTGTCGTGTTCATCCCTCGCTGAACACTGAAGTTCTCGCGCCCCTTGCGATCTTATTTAAGTAAAAAACGTCCGCCTGCGGAATCAGAGAAGACAAAAGTGCCGTGAAGGCGTTCTCAACCTTTGAGTTCTACGTATGTTGCCGCTCTCTCTCTCTCGATCTCCCTACCTCTTTCTCTCTTGTCCCCCTGCTCACTCGCTACCATCGACATGGACAACGATTACACGTTCCACCGCGATCTATTTTTTTGTTTATTCCTGCAGTTACCGCGGGATTTTACTTCATCGTCGTACTCGAAAAAACGCGCAATCGTCTCTGTACACTCGTACGAGTGACGGAGGAACTTTGCTCGTTTTTCTTCATCCGACCGAGGTGAGAATGAGGCTCCGTTTGATTTCGGTAAATATAAAAAAGTCAATCGACTTTGTTCGAAAAACGTCGCCGAAATACGGAACAAAATTACGAGTTTGTCGCTTCCGGTGAAGAGGCGTTTCTCAACGTGTGTATATTGTTTATCCTTGTGTATATCGTAAACAAAATGGTTTTCACGATTTAAAGGTCAACCCGCGCTGAGAATAAATCGTACATGGAGTTTTAAAAAAAGCTTCTCCTTTTGCGACGAACGAGCTCGTTTTATCGACGTTTTGATTTATACACGGGAAGCGACATTTCGCACGAGCATTTATTCAATGCCGTCTTGCCATTTTTCTCTCCAATTTACGTTGTTTCTTCTCATCCATTTCCGGCTGCTGCTGCGGCGCGGCGAAAAACCACGGGGCCAAAATCTTGAACCACAACATCCACAGGGCCCTTATTGGTGCCTGTAATCACGAATTTTCGTTAGAGATTCATGCTCGTTTCGCATCTAACGAACGTTCTATTTTCGAGACTCACCAGTAGCCACAATAGCAAGAAATAATTCGTTCCTAACGATAAAACTTGCACACCCGCCGTGAGAATTATGAGATCCTTGAAATTCCTTAAACAAATTGTACAAAAATATTATTAAGCATACTTTTTTCCTTTCGATTATTGTCAGGTAATTAGAAAACTCGACCGACATTGAGATTGTTTAATAAAAAAAAAAGCTGTCGATAATAAAGACAATTTGTTAATTGCCGTTCATCATATTCAGTGAAATTCTAAAAAAAATGTCGATTTAAACAGTGAAAAATTGAAATCCAGTTAGTATAACGAAATTTTTAATAAAAGACTTTGGATAAATGGATGACCTGTAAAATCTCGAATTTTGAATGAATCTCGTACTGAGCAGCGTTGCAGAGAGCGAGTTTAGAAATTCTTTTCGCTGTGGACATAATTGGATGGATATTTATCGAAAATTTTATAACTTACTCCGCTATACCGCCGTCCATATTAAGATCGACGCCGGACTCCAACAATTGGCCAGTTTCGCTGTACCTCGTTCGAGCCATGTAAGTCATCAGTTGATAACTCGCCAGATATACGAGTCCGAAAAAAATGGTGAATGTCTGGGAAAACAGATGCGCATTAATTACACAATGTGGGCTTGAATATTAAGAAATTGAACGTAATTTTTAGAGTGTAATTTATGACGAAACTTACTATCGACAACCCGTCGAATTGAAAAAGCACCATTATCGCGGTGAGATAAATCGCCATGGCAATGAAAACCATGTTTCTGTAAAAATTAAGCGTCGCTATGTTTTCTTCGACTATCTGCTTGCCACCTTTCGTCCCGACTTTCGTGCTTTTTTTTTCCGCCTGCAAGGGATTTGCAAGAATAAAAGAAAATCATTCATTCTTCAGCACCATACGTTTCGAAAGTAGCTGTCATGCACGAAAACGCACGATTACTTTTTACGGGTTATGTTACTCTGTTTATTGTCTTTTTTATGTGGAAATAAAAGCGTAAAGAAACTTACGGCCATTGTTGAGGCTGTTGTCTTTTGAGTTAATTTTGAAAACTTTCGATGCAATATTTTTCTCAGAATTGTGCTTTTATCGGAATTTTATTCAGGCTCCCCGTCAACCGAGTGGACGTCATGGAAACGGAAATCGTATGTGCGTTTATGAACTCGTTCGACACGCGTACCGCATGGATTAACCTCATATGCTTGTAGTATCAGTCGAGTCATCATAAAAAGAGAAATCTACAATTCACATTTACCTTCCATCACATTTTCTATGAATTACTAAGTAATTCAATGTTTCCAATTCAAGTGGGAAGATCAAGTGGTTCAGAAAACTTTTAAACCGTGTGACGATGAAAGCGCGAGATTGATTTCGTAGAAATTCAAATATTTTCCCGCCCGCAGCCTGCGGGCATGCCGGCAGGTGCGCGCGGTAAAATAATGACGCCCGGTTATTGGCTGCTGCCGTTGAACTTTGTTCATCTTTACGATGTTTTGATGCAATTTTGCACATATATGCATGTGCAAAAAGCACTGACGAGTGTTACAATATCGTCCAATGAAAATGATGCTGCCCCTCTGAGCATGAACACGCAAATCGTCGTGTATATGTATTTATACATACTTCTGCAAAAGAAAACAAAAAAAAAGGAAGAAAAAAAGAAAACGATAGCACACACGCGTGGGGGACGACATCGACGAATTCTGTGCACACATTTGTTTTTCTGCTGCAGTTCGCGGGCATATATGTATCACATATGCACATATACCAGCAATATTTCACACGTGTAATACATATATACCCATGCATACATCTTATGATTCATGAAATAGTTATGCATTATGTCTCGGCAAACGCGACTCGAATTATACGAATATCATCGTCATGTAGTTAACGTGCTTCAAAAACTTCGCGAGTACGCACATTATGCAGCGCACGATTATTTTATATCGCAAATATGTCGAAAACTATCGCGAAAGGATCGTTTAGCAGTTTATACAAAACTCTTATAATCTATAAAGTTCGTATCAACTAATGATGATACATAAGTCGTAAAAAAATTGCCATATGATAGAACAAAACGGATGAATAATATTGTGCGTTGTTCGCGCAAGCTAAATACAAGCGTGAATAAATTTGTCGAGAGATCGCGTATATTCGAACGTTTATGGAAGATATATTCTACAGCGCGTAACGATCAAGCGTGTAATTACTGGATCATCGATCATATATTCCTTCAGAATTGAAGAAAAAACAAAGAAATTGTGTAAACAAAGACAAAAAAAACGTGAGATGATATTATTGTATTCAATTGTTTCTCATACAGAATTGAAAAAATAAAACAAGCTCGAGCAGGACGTTGACAGTACATCATTTATCACAATCGTGGAAAAGATCGCGTTTATTGTTTTTTATGTGTGCAAAAAAACGAGGAGTTATTCAACTTTTGCAGATTTTAATAAAAATTGTATCATGTCGGGCGAACAATTTTCCCTCGTTTGGAATAGCTTCCCGACAAACTTGTCTTCCGGCTTGTACACGCTGTTCACCGACGAGCATCTTGTCGATGTTACGCTTACTGCGGAGGGACGAATACTCAGAGCTCACAAACTCATATTGTCCGTCTGCAGTTCTTATTTCAGAGAACTCTTTGAGGTAAGAGCACGTGGATAACAAGACGGAAGAAACAGGATTTCCCCGAGTTACTCGTATCATGAAATTACGATAAACAATTAATAAAATTTACAATTTTTACATTGTACAGGAAAATAACTGCAAGCATCCGATAGTTATACTCAAGGATGTTAATTACAGAGATTTGTCCGCGATGTTACATTTTATGTATCAAGGTGAAGTGAATATAAAGCAAGAAGATATTTCGAGCTTTTTGAAACTCGCCGAAACACTGCAGATAAAAGGTCTAACGACCGAGAAACGCAATGAGTCCTCGCCGTTCGCGGAGAGTAACGAAAAAATTGATGATTCGATAAAGACGGAAATTTCTTCCGAGGAGTTATTGAATGGCAATGGAGAAGAGGGAGTATCGATGAAGTTAGAGGAGTCCGTCGTTCCTCGGCATGAGAATTCCACAGTACCGAGAGACAGATGTTTCGTAAAAGTCAAATCCGGCGAGAGATTTCAACAATCTGAAAGAAATTCTCAAACGGAGAAGACTATACATTCGACGAGTAGTTCCTTCGGGGAATATCTGGAAGCTAAGAAAAATCCATCTACGGCGATGGAGGAAGGGCCGTTGGATTATACATCCGAGACGAGAGTACCGATTGGCAATAACCGAGAGCCAACAGACTTCCCGACGAACGTCGATATACATAATCGTCCTTCGCAAGATTACACTTTGAATTTACAAGTACCTTCTCACCATCGAGATTCCGAGAGAGAAACGTTAGGTAAGCTCCACCGGAAGATAACATCCGAATTGGAAGATTTTTGCGACTTCACCAAAGATTCAAAGTTAAGAAGATTTCTTTGTTTGTAATTGAAAAAAAAAATGAAAAAAAATATGTTAGGGATAGAAAACGAGCATCAGCCGAAGGATTCAAAAGATGGGAGCAGTTATTCCAGAGGAAAGAGAACCGTCAGAGGATTATCGGGAGGTTCATTGTCCCTGGAAACGACGTTGAGGGTTGTCTCGGAAATTGGACCGACATTGCGGGTCGATAGAGGCAAAGTCGTTCGCATGTACTCGTGTCCATGGTGTTTGAGACACTTTACGAGAAAAGAAAATCTTAAACTACACGTGCGGTATATTCACGGCCCTCTTGAAAGCCTAACGTGCAAACTTTGCGGGAACAAGTATAAAAATAGCAACAGTTTACGCGTGCACTCGTATCTTTATCACAATACAAGACGCAGCAAGCATACGAAACCGTTGGGCGGAACCGCTTGATGTCTTGTTTCTTCCTCTTTTTTTTTTTTTTCAAAATAAGATTTTTGTGGCGTTTCTCATGGTACTTGTTACGTTATCACATTGTACGTGTAGAGTTTGAATAAATATCGTTATTACAATGTATTTATCAATGAACTATAAACGCAAATATTTGCAAGTTTCTAAGATTGTTCCAAACTGGAATGATCGTGGTAAAAATCCTTTATGTGATTACATTCTTTTCGAATTGTCGCTGTAGAGACTGCGAGATCAAACTGTCAATGCTGCAATGGTATTATTAATTATCCAATAAAAGTCTGAGCTAAGCTGCTGTGTAAAAAAATGGAGGAAAATAATCATAAACTAAAATTCAACGACGATTGTCCCAAGGGGTTTTGAAAAATTCCTCTTGAAACAAGGCCGTTGTCGGGGAGAGCTACATTGTCGCTGTCTTTGAGGAGGGGATAAATGACAAATTCCCATATTTTCATTGATATTTTATTGGAGCGAATACGCCAGTACACGACGCTACTTAAAGTCGGCAAAGGGGCTTATTATTTTAGACGAAATCAATTGGAAAATAAGGGAGAAAACACAATAATAGATATTAATTTTCCGATTCGGTTTTATCCTTGCTATCGCTGTATTCGGATCCTCCACCTCGTGATTTTTCGTCCGACTTTGATTCTTTGTCCGATTTTTTATCTTTACTCGATTTTTTCTCGCTTCTCTCCCTGTCGCTTTTTTCGCTTCTGTCCCTATCGCTTTTTTCGCTTCTGTCCCTATCGCCTTTTTCGCTTCTGTCTCTATCGCCTTTTTCGCTTCTGTCCCTGTCGCTTTTCTCGCTTCTGTCTCTGTCGCTTTTCTCGCTTCTGTCCCTATCGCTTTTCTCGCTTTTCTCGCTTTTCTCGCTCCTGTCTCTGTCGCCCTTGTCGCTTCTGTCTTTATCGCCGTCGTTCTTCTTTCCATTGCTGTCAGATTTTTCCTTGTCGCGTTTATCCTTGTCCTTTTCCTTGCTCTTCTCCGAATACTTCGACTTGGACGATCTGGATTTGGACTTTGACCTGGAGCGTCGCGTCTTCGATTTCGAACGTTTACTGCGCGATCTCGATCGACTCCGGCGTCGCGGCGATGACTTTTTCTTTCGATCCTTCGATCGCGTTCTCGAACGTCTCGATCTCGATCTTCGCGATCTTGAGCTCGAACGATGGCGACCGCGTGAACCGCTTCGCCGGCGGGAGGGTGACTTCCTGCGGCGCTCTTTGGAGCGGGAACGTTTCGAGCGCGAGCGAGATCTGCGTCTGTGACGCGAACGTGATCTTCTGTGACGCGAGCGCGAACGCTTCCTCGACCTTGACCTTCGACTGCGACCTCTGGAGCGCGATCTTGATTTCCGACTGCGCGAACCGCTTCGACTACGTTTGTCCTTGGAAAGCATACCAATTACCGGATCTATCGCGGCTGATATTAAATTGTGAGCTTCCTTGACTCTCGACATAGCTTCCTCGATCTCCTTTTGGGCCGCCTCATTGCTCTTTGCTTCCGGTTTTGCGATGGCCTGAGTAGAATGATACAACTTGACTGGTTTGTCCGCCAGCAACTTGCCGTTCAGTTGCAGCGCCGTGATAACGTGCGATTGCTCGGAGAGTTCGAGAAGAGCGTAATGCTCCGTGTCGGAATCGCGCGTACATAATCTCAGATATTTTATCTCTATGCCGTTGCTGACAAAAAAGTCCAACAGTTGTTCGACGGAAACTGAACTGTCGAGGTTTCCAACGACGAGAGTACGTCTTATCTCCTCGATTCTTCTGCTATCCAAGTGTCCAGGAAGATGAGGATAATGCGGCAATCCGTTAGCATCGAGTTTAGGATCTATCGTCGTTATAACGTGATTCGGCGGAATGCCTTCTATGGCATTTACCACATTCGGCGGGAGCTTGGGCTCGGATGGATAAAGTCCTGTAGAAAAATAGAAAAAATGATAAGTTGCTCTTACCGTCTGTCGATAACGAAAATTGGAGTATGAGCGATGAAAAATATTTTCATTCTTACCTGGAACAACAGTGCCGTTGTTCGTCAACTCCAGTGCTCTTTGTTCATCGGGAATGTCGCCGTTCTGGTAAGGTATGACGATAAGCGCCCGGTCGATGAAAACAGTGTTGGTCATGTGCTGAGCTACAGCGACGCTACTGTGGTCGTGAAATTTAATGTAGCATATTCGGGACTGTACTGGCACGGCAACGTCTCTGATAGTCGGATATAATCTTATATCCTCGATTTTTCCCAAATAACCAAACAACGTTTGCATCTGGTCTTTAGTTGCTTGCGGCGCGATGTTCGTTACTTGAACGACTTTTGTCGATCCAACCGCCATTTCGTTGAGATTATGTATTTTCGCTCACAACGTTACAGGTTATATGGATTTTTCGTCCGACGCTCTCCGAGGATTTTATGAACGCCCGGCTACGACCGAACCGTCGATCACGATGCCGCTCATCGTGCAAAAACGACGCTCTCACTTGTGCTTCTAATCGACGAATATCGCACGTTTACGTTTGTTTACTGGATTCACGAGAATTATAAGAGAATAACCGCTAAGGATATTTCGTTTAGCTGCGACTTTTTATTTTTTTATTTCGGTAAAACCACCATGAGTTTCCGCGGGCGACCCTCTTGGCCCAAAAGCCAGGGAAATACACCTAAACGGGTTTCCGAGTGTCGATTTCGACCGGAAGTTACGCATTTCGCCATGCGCGTAACGAGCCACCGCGCGTTTCCGCCAGCTGGCGCGCGCGTACACTAGCGGCAACTTTCGAAATTAACTTTACGATGCTGCGAGGGATGATGTTTCAATTTTTCTTCTAATGAAAATTCTAATTTCATGGAGTAAATTTATTCAAAAGTTTCGCAGGCACACGGCATCTCGTCAAAACCGCTTAATAATTCCTCAGGATCGTAGACGATTTTGTCTTCTGTTTTATCGCATTCGGAGGATGTTGAAAAATCTTGCGGAATGTAAATCTTATTATCCGTACTCAAAAATTTGTCGTTTTTACCAACAGTTTGCAGGTCCGACCATCTAGCGGCTACCGCTTTGTCATTGCACTTGCGAAAAACGAGGCAATGAAGATGACGCAATTTTTCATAAACGATCCTCGCGAGTCCCAAACGCGACAAGACCAAACGCCAAGATTTCATTATGTTGGCGTTTGTTCCGACGTGGCTGGAATCGGGCGTTATTATAATCAATATTCCACCAGGTTTTAGCAAAGTATAAGCCCTTTCGCAGCATTTGAATCTTTGCTCGGGACAAGGGAAATATTCCAAAAGTAGAGAAAAAACTACAACGTCGTAAGAAGATTCTTCCAACTTTTCTATACGTTTTTTATCACTGGATAATTTTGTTTCCGAGCCCAATGCGACGCTTAAAAAGTCACATTGAAATACTTTATCGGTGGACGGCGCGATATCGATCGGTGTGACATCAAAAATGTTTACAGTTTCCAGTGGATTGTAGCAACTACCTACATCTAGCAATGTTATCTTTGCATCCTGGTTCGCGCTGCAACTATTTGCAATCTCTTGGCTAGCTGTACGTTCTATATTATCTTCGCTACGTTCCAAACCTATCATTTTATTTCTAATCATCTTTTCTTTTTCAATAAATTTGTCCTTTCCTCCATTAAAAAAATAATCATAACACTGTGACCTTATCCATTCGTTCCTACATTGTGTCGCTCCGTTCTTCACCTTTATTTCATCCATCCAATGATTCGTCGCTAAATCTCGCATGGTCGAGGCGTAATTCTGCAATTTTGAAATTATAACTCTCATCGCAGTTACAAATATTCTGCCAAAAAAAAATACTCCATACGCGCGATCTAACCTTGAGTAGTTCGGTACGAGCTAGATGCCTCTCCCACGCTTCCATCGGACCATAAAGACGCGATTCTTTTCGCAATTGATTGTGCGTCGATTTAATAAAATCCGCCAATTTTTTGTGTTCGTCGCTTGCCATTATTTTGAAAATGTAAAATTAACAAAAGAAAAAAAACTGTGTTCAGCGCGCGCTGCCTCGCGTATGTTTATTTTTTGTCGATAAAAATGGTATTGCTCTTTCTCTCGCATACATAATACGCAGAATCGTACTTCCCCTCATTGGTCCAGAGTCGGACCATGAATCCAGATTTTCAGGAACAACGTGAGTCACATGAACTGTTTTTTCTGCGAACATTTTCGGGATAAATGTTGTAATAACATTATTGTAAAGTTATTGAAAATTGATTTATTCTGCTATCAATTATCTGGTTATTCCAAACGCACATTTAAGGACATTTCGAAACATTGAGTTTCGTCGTTTGATTACGACATTTCCTCTCCCACTTGGAGAGTTTCTTTCCTCTCGCTGCTCCTTGTACGCACGAGGTGAGAAACCGATAGTTTTATTTATTATGATACTATTACGCGAATGATAAAAAATAATTAATTTGTACAATGCTACATATTATTGAATATTACCTCGTCGCGATTAGCGGTCGATTGTTTTGTCAAGTTATTAAATAATCATAACGAGTCCGAGTGAAAGCACATGTGTCAGCGGTCCTA
The DNA here is from genome assembly GCA_959613375.1 of Heteropelma amictum. Classification (NCBI taxonomy): domain Eukaryota; kingdom Metazoa; phylum Arthropoda; class Insecta; order Hymenoptera; family Ichneumonidae; genus Heteropelma; species Heteropelma amictum. The sequence goes on along the minus strand of OY390728.1, from coordinate 9,851,487 downwards.
ACCGCCAGCATCTCGAATTCCCGATTCGAGTTTTCTCTCGAAATGTATCTTACGACGCGTTACAAAATGAAGAGAACGAATCTTTCCGTGTTTTTATAACTTAACTTTCAATTTCAATCCATTCTTTGCGCCACAATGTTCGATAAAGATTTCCTAACCTCACTTTTTCCGTAACGTGTGACACGAGGCGTGTAAAAAAAAGAAATCTTGCATTTCAGGCTCTTCAACATGTCGTCGCACTTGAATTGGATGATTATTCGCAATAACAATGCTTTCCTTTTGAAAAAAAGGAACATTAGCAAACCTTTTTCGACAGTGAGTATTTCTCATACATGAAGAATTCTAATATTGTCGATCTTTACGTCACGAAGTAAAATGATCTTCAATCGATATTTATTCGTGTCTAAGTTACTTTTTTATTTCGATAAATTATCAGGAACCAAACAATCTGACTAATCTCAGTAGTTACCGTTACTCCGGTATCATACATCGCAAAAGCATCGGAATCGTAGATACACCCGATAAGAAGGGTTTCACAGTTGTTTACAAGAAGCCGAAAGCTTCGATGAAGCCGGCGAAAGCGACGGTGAGACGTACGATGAAGGCAGGTGCGCGTAGATCTCTTCACAAGTTGAAGACTCTAATTACAGCCAACAGGTATCGCCGCGATCTCACCAAGGTTCGTCGTCTTTCTTTCAAACAACCAGAAACATTTCATTCATCAAACCATTATTTAATAACCGATGCTTCCCTTTACTGCCAACAGGCGGCGTTGCGTCGCGCTAGCGCCGTTCTTCGATCGCAGAAACCTCTGCCGGCCAAGAAAACTCGTGCCCCGAAAAAGACGGATTAATTCCTGGATTTTGTCAATAAAATATTTAATAATTATCCGAATTTGAAACATTCTCCAGAGAAGGAAGATGATTGAATCTTAAGCTTCAGAATCTGAAGCTTACAGATGTACAAAAATTCATTTTCATCTTTGTTCTGCGGAGAGTGTACACAATTTTTTTCTCGATTCCTTGTATGCTTGTATACCTAGTTAACATACATTTCATCAAATCATCAGTTTAATCGGGAGAGTGTCGTTTAATTTTTTTTTTCTCGCTTTTCGATGATCTCTCTATTAACACGATGACTTTTCCTCTGGATAAATTGCCAACGAGATTCGTCACGCGCGCAAATTCTCGAGGTGAGTTTTGACTTTGATTTCCACGAAACGAAATGTCGATGAATCAATTATGAGTAAATTTCAATCACAAAGATAAAAGTGTTTTGTCCCGTTTTTTTGTCGTCTTGTGACTAATGATGAAATATGCAACCACCAAGATCTATGAACGCCGTGATTATTCATAGTATTTGCTAACTGATTGCAATCGAGACTCACTCTATATGGAGTTTTCATTGAAAAACATAAATCTATAAACGTATGTCGGTTTTTTTCTGTTACAGACTTTTTCAAGGTTTACCAGCTCCCATGTGAGGTGAGAGAAGGTTAAATTCATTGATTGCATTAATTCTCAGCTTTTTTGTTCAAATATAATTTGAACAAAATTATACCTAACCGACCGAAAAAATTCGAGAACGGGAAAATGGAAAAAAAAACTTTTTTTCGAATCTATGATGAAATATGCAACCACCAAGATCTATGACTGCCATGATTATTTATAGTATTTGCTAACTGACTTTGCACACGATTGACAAAGTTTTGTTTATTGCCCATCCAAAATCTAACGAAAATTCATTTTTTCTATTCCAGATTGTACCAGCCTCTGATCCAACACTTTCTGAGCAAACACGAGGTACGAAAACATATCTTTTTTTCAAATTATGACGACTCGTTCGCTGAACTTGTTTCACCGAGTAATTTTTCGAAGAAAAATCTGCAAAAAAGTATCTCGCGCGAATTAAATTGCATCAAAAAAATGAACTCCTTCATGATGAAATATGCAACCACCAAGATCTATGACTGCCATGATTTTCCATAGTATTTGCTAACTGACTTTGCACACGATTGACAAAGTTTCGTTTATTGCCCATCCAAAATCTATCGAAAATTTATTTTTTCTATTCCAGATTGTACCAGCCTCTGATCCAACACTTTCAGAGCAAACACGAGGTACGAAAACATATATTTTTTTCAAATTATGACGACTCGTTCGCTGAACTTGTTTCACCGAGTAATTTTTCGAAGAAAAATCTGCAAAAAAGTATCTCGCGCGAATTAAATTGCATCAAAAAAATGAACTCCTTCATGATGAAATATGCAACCACCAAGATCTATGACTGCCATGATTTTCCATAGTATTTGCTAACTGATTTTGCACACGATTGACAAAGTTTCGTTTATTGCCCATCCAAAATCTAACGAAAATTCATTTTTTCTATTCCAGATTGTACCAGCCTCTGATCCAACACTTTCTGAGCAAACACGAGGTACGAAAACATATCTTTTTTTCAAATTATGACGACTCGTTCGCTGAACTTGTTTCACCGAGTAATTTTTCGAAGAAAAATCTGCAAAAAAGTATCTCGCGCGAATTAAATTGCATAAAAAAAATGAACTCCTTCATGATGAAATATGCAACCACCAAGATCTATGACTGCCATGATTTTCCATAGTATTTGCTAACTGATTTTGCACACGATTGACAAAGTTTCGTTTATTGCCCATCCAAAATCTATCGAAAATTTATTTTTTCTATTCCAGATTGTACCAGCCTCTGATCCAACACTTTCAGAGCAAACACGAGGTACGAAAACATATCTTTTTTTCAAATTATGACGACTCGTTCGCTGAACTTGTTTCACCGAGTAATTTTTCGTAGAAAAATCTATAAAAAAGTATCTCGCGCGAATTAAATTGCATCAAAAAAATGAACTCCTTCATGATGAAATATGCAACCACCAAGATCTATGACTGCCATGATTTTCCATAGTATTTGCTAACTGATTTTGCACACGATTGACAAAGTTTCGTTTATTGCCCATCCAAAATCTAACGAAAATTCATTTTTTCTATTCCAGATTGTACCAGCCTCTGATCCAACACTTTCTGAGCAAACACGAGGTACGAAAACATATCTTTTTTTCAAATTATGATGCCTCGTTCGCTGAACTTGTTTCACCGAGTAATTTTTCGAAGAAAAATCTGCAAAAAAGTATCTCGCGCGAATTAAATTGTATAAAAAAAAATGAACTCCTTCATGATGAAATATGCAACCACCAAGATCTATGACTGCCATGATTTTCCATAGTATTTGCTAACTGACTTTGCACACGATTGACAAAGTTTCGTTTATTGCCCATCCAAAATCTAACGAAAATTCATTTTTTCTATTCCAGATTGTAGCAGCCTCTGATCCAACACTTTCAGAGCAAACACGAGGTACGAAAACATATCTTTTTTTCAAATTATGACGACGCGTTCGCTGAACTTGTTTCACCGAGTAATTTTTCGAAGAAAAATCTGCAAAAAAGTATCTCGCGCGAGTAAAATTGCATCAAAAAAATGAACTCCTTCATGATGAAATATGCAACCACCAAGATCTATGACTGCCATGATTTTCCATAGTATTTGCTAACTGAAATACATAATCGTAGCGTCACGTGTAATCTCTTCAATAAAAAATTCTCCTCAATCTATAAATTTATTTTTTCCAGATAACAATAAACCCTTTCCCGGCGGTGATCCAAACATTGAAAACTGAAAAAGGTGAGCGCTTGTCAATCGACGTACAAATATGCTATTAAAAACAAAAATTTGAACAAAAAAAAAATATCCTTTATAAACACACATGATGATACAGCAACCACCAAGATCTCTGAACGCCGTGATTGGCATATTTGCTACTCTGATTCCACAAAAAAAATGACCTCCGCGACACGTGCAACAATTACAAAAATGCATGATAATTCATTCTTGAATTGATTTATTTTTCAGCTACCCGATTCTTCGCTCCCGCTGTTTCCGCGTTGGCTCGAAAGACTACTTCCGGAATGGTAAGAAAATTCGCAGTACGCTTTTCAAATCCGTTTCGATGATTTTCCGTGTATGATGATTTATACCACCAGGATCTGCAAGTTCCATGATTATTAACAATACTTATTGTCTGATGATAAGAAACACCGCTGTTGCGGCGTCCTTGCGCGTAATCCGTAATCAAGTTTTCTCCTTTTTTTCCCTTACAGCTGCTGCGAGTCTCCAGCCTTCACGGGGAACGCGCGAGCGTTGCGGAAAACAAATAAATAACGTTCCACGCGCGTACTCCATTTTTTCTACAATTCGAGATAGATTCAGTTTTTCGATAAAAAAAATTGGCCTCCGAAATGACATTGTAAATCACTGCGTATTATGCTGTTGAATAAAAAAAAGATGCGATATCGGCAAAAAATGATTTAACCGCGGCGGAAAGTTTTTTAAGCTCGTTCGTCGGGTCAGCTTTTTTTTCTCTCCTCTCCACGGTCATCCGCGGAGAAGAAGGTCAATGGTATGGAAGTCCCGACGGTCTCGTCAAACTCGTATCCGTCGAAGGCCGAAAGATTCTCGTGATTCACCGCCAGCTGGTTCATTCGTTTTTGCTCTTTTTTTCGTCGTATTTCGGACGACCGAGTAGCTGACTTATGGAAATAAGCGTGGTGCATAAATTATCTTTTATTTATTCGAGTCATTCGCCAGGTTCGAAGTGGCGAACGGAGATGGATCGGGGATTACCAGAGTCTCGAATTTCCCTGATTTTAACGACGCGGTCAAGCGCTCTATCGACGCCATAGAACACCTCGCGTCCCGCTAGTTTTTTCTCTATTTGCTTTGCGCTTTGAGGAAAAAAAAGATACGAAGATCCGTTGCGAGACGATGGGCTTGGCTCTGCTCGACAAATTTACCGAACGACGCTCGTCATCTCGAACGAGAGAAACCATTTTTTTGTCATAAACTCGATCTCAAAACACCCGTTTTTTTTTCTTCCTAAGCGACTTTGACCGATGGACTTTAGGATTTGATTTGAGAAATCAATCGGAAGCGAATTCGTGAATTTTGCCTGCGGGCAATCTGCAGGATCCATCGAATCTGATTAAACTGCGAAGATTCAATTTATTTCGTCAAATTTGCAACATTTGCAGCGCTATTTATTGTTACCCTGAAAAATAAAATGGAATTGATAGAAAAATAAAATAGAATTAATAGAAAAATAAAATAAAATTATTCTCAATAAAGGAAAAAGCGATTTGCGTTTACGACCAGCCGCACCAAAGGTCGAGTTCACTGTTGGCTTTGCGGTTGGACTCATTTACGATCTTGGGAAGACAGAGCCAGCGTCGAAACGTCTTGAACGTTTTTGACTCTATTTACACGCGCTGCAAAAACTTTGATCTCGAAATCGGCTATATGCGCGAAGAATAGCTGGCGAGATGAAAAAGTTTAACAGCAAAAGTACGTGGAACATAATTTCGCTATCGAATTATTAATTCACTATTCGATATGGTCAGAAGGAGCAATATATCGAACGAAACTTTGAAAGTGTCGAAAAAAAAGTATTTTCGTCACAATTGCGACAGAGAGTCAGAGTTGGAGTTGTAATTTGCATGGAGAACTACGCAAATTACACGGAAGACTGTAAATTATGTATAAGAACCCCCGTTTGGATTTAGGTGTGTCGAACGGATCCATAATGATAGATACGATTATGTACAAACACAATTCTACCTACGCGACGTCAAACACTCCAACTCGTACGTTTTCAGTTTTTATCTTCCGAAGAATACTCCAAAACGGCCGAAGCGAAGCAGCCGAGAGCGAAATTCATTTCGGATCTCCGAAATTGAACGTAGTTTCCAAAAAAAATGATATTTTTCCACTTACAGATGTTGAAAAAGATGAGAGAGATAGCAAAGATGTTGAAAAAGTAAAATTCAAAGTTTTTCGAGTAATTTAATTGACAATAAACTTCTGAGCGAAAAAATAGGATGTAATTCGCGACGATAAATTTGTTCAACTCGCAAAATCATCGTAGATTGACACTTTTAATGACGGATTTTCCGTCGCTTTTCGAGGTTTTCCGTTCTCGAAGCCTTCAAAGAGGGTCCAAACGGTCGCGAACGTCTGTTTTTTTTTGGGTGTTTCCAGTTATTCAGAAAGCGACGAAAAATCTTCGATACGTCTGTCGAAGACACGACGGATGACAAAAGAAATCATTGACACGCGTGGACTTTAAGATCGCCCGAGAGTCGTTAACAGCGCTGGATCCTCGTGAGTCTCGTCTCATTAGCATTTTGAAATATCGGTGCGAAACAAACGACACGTGGAGACAACGGTCAAACTCGCGAATACACACGGACGTCGTGTACACGCGTGAAACGCGAGTGTGTAGGGCCGTAAGCGAGAGAGTTCGGCGAATTAGGATTCTTCTGGACATCCGTTGGGTATAAAGAGCGAGATCTCATGGCCTCACAGCATCAGTTTCTCAACTTCGCTGACAACTCGCACGCGAAACCATGAAGGTAAAAGAAAGGACGAAAGAGAAAGATGGCCACTTTTTTCTACTCAATTTCGCGTTCTCGTTGTCGTTTTTACGCTTCTACCACTGATCGTTGCACGTTAATCGATTCCAAAAATTACAACCGTCCGCTGGACCGTTCCAGGTCGATAAAATCGAATAAATTTTGCCTAAATTCACGTTCGGAGTAAAATTTCGCAACGAAAATCGAGTTTCCACGAGTTTCCTGTTTCGATTATGCAATTATGCTTTTTCGAACTTTTTTTTGAAAAAAAAACATTGGAGATTGTTCGATGTTACTGTTTTTAAAAAAAAAAACACTTCACGCGTGTATTATTCGATCAAGGTGGCCATTGTTTTTCTCGCCGTTTTGGCGTGTGCCTCCGCTGCAACCACGTACACGGCCAGATACGATAATATCGACGTTGATCAAATCCTGAAGAGCGAGCGTCTCCTCAACAATTACGTCAATTGTCTTCTCGAAAGTGGCAATTGCAGTCCCGATGGAAGAGAGTTGAAGAGTAAGTAATCCGTCTGCAATGATAAACGTAATAATTATTCGGGATGAATCGATAAATCATTCCGTAAAATTATTGATATCTACTTTTTTTACATTCAAAATTGTATCTCGACTGATTTCATTTTTCTAATGTCTGTGGGTATGTTTGTTTTTCTTCATCACTTTACAGAACATTTGCCCGATGCTCTGGCTACTGGTTGCACCAAATGTAGCGAGAAACAGAAGGCCGGCAGCGAGAAGGTCATCCGGTATCTCGTTAATCAGGTACGTTCACCTTTTCCGGTTTTTTTTTCTTCTTCTTATAATCATTTTATTTGCCACGCTGATTGGAAAAAAAGACTTCTTTCGAGGTTCTCGAGTTACGTGATCCGTCCCTCGAGTCGCGCTGCATTTACTTTTGCATTCTCGATTGCATAGCCAGTTGCACACACGCATAAAACATTCTTCTCGACTCTCGAGTTTCAACTTTCACAAATTGTCACATCGCTCGATTCTTACCGCAATCGCGATATTTGGCAACATCCGTCGGAATTTTTCCTCTCGAACGAGCAAATTCTTCTCAATTCATTTTCGTTGATTTCGAATTTTTTTTTTTTTTTATAACAGTCGATGAAAAATATTCTGAAAACTTTTTTTGATGCCTTTTTTTGCCAATTTTCGAATAAAATGTGCGTTTCGTTTATCGGAGTTTATTCTGTTGCGATCCGACAGCGCCCTCAGATTTGGGACAAACTCGCCAAGAAGTACGATCCCAAAAACGAGTACAAGACCAGGTTTCTGGACGAAGCCAACAGACGTGGAATCAAAGTCTAAAAAACGCTGAGAAAGATGGCTGTTACATGCGAATTATTGAAAATCCTACTAATTGTAACGATTCTTTTTCAGAATAAGCGGTATTTTAAAGTATTGCGTTAGCGACCAATGTTATTTCTCATGCGTTGATTTCACCATGATTTTTTCACTCTGTAAAGGGATACGAATAAAGGATTATCGTTTTCTCGAAATAAAGGAGAAAAATGTTCGCCTCGAAAATTATTTAGATCGCACAGTCCGTCGAGTATCGGACTCTGCTCTCAAACAGAAGCAAAAGGAGAGGGATCCGTACAGTGAAAGCGGTCGAAAAAGGCGTGGCTCGAGGGACGATTGGAATTGTTGCGCCTTGTTGTGCATAAAGATAATAATTAGAGTATCACGCGAGTGTGGCGTGTTGGAAATGTTTTCAAGGAATAAAAAACTATCGCGAATTTTAAATTACACACCTATTACATATTTATCGTTGGAGTGGGCGCGCAAGGCCACTGTGAGATCGGATTTTGCGTCGAATGAAAAAATCCTTTCGATCGAAATTGCATCCAAAAAGTTCGATCGCCGAATTAACGTTTATGAAAAATCGAATAATGAAACTCAATGAGTATTTTGCTGTAATAAAATTCAAGAAAATCTTGTATTTTTGTGTAAAACAGTATTTAGTAAAATTGGCATTTTCTTCTATCTGAGCAGACTTGCGTTTGAAACTCGGTCGTTCCTGACGTAAGAAAGGATCGTTGAGAAAGATTTTACGGATAATTCAAGTATGGATTGTTTTAAATGAGATCGAACGAGCGATGGAAAATAAAAATGTACGAAATTCGTCCAGCTTGACGAATTTTCAATATTTCCATGTTTCCCTCTGAATATCGTTTCGTTGATTCGGATAATCGTCATTCATTCGTGTATCGACGTTCGACAACTGTTTTCCGGCGAGAGATAAGCGAAATTACAGATGTATCAATGTTTTTCTCACGAATTTGATGACTGTCGGCAAGTTGTCGACTATCTCCGGAGAGTCCGACGATTGAGTGGGAAATGGGCGGAACTGTCTTTCGTGAAACGCAGTAGGACAGCGCGAGCCGCGAGAGTGTCTTCGCAACAGCTGTTGGCCCAAAGTGTCTCTGAAAAACACATTCCTCTAATAATTCCGAATTATTCAAAGGTATAACGAATCAGCATGCGTTTATAACGAATTTTTAAGCCAAAGAATTTTATCAAAGTTCAACGGCCTAATTTTGTGCGTCAAATTTGAAAATATATCGACGGAGACGATCGTACGCCTTCTCGTTGAAAAAAAATACTCAAAAGTTGCAAATTTACTCACGAATGATGAAAAGCCGGTTTTTTTTCCATCGAAACGTTTGAAAAGTTCACAGATCCGTCCAAATTTCGAGATCATGCCGGTGGAAGTGTTGTCCGGCAAAGTTTTCGCCGTGATTACCGGCGCGAGTCGCGGTATCGGCGCTGAGATAGCCAATAAATTTTCTCGATTATTGGCGCCGGGCTCGCACGTTCTTCTGATGGCTAGGGACGCTGACAAATTGAAGGAAAACGCTGAAAAAATGCCGAAACACTTGAAGATTCATTGCGAAAAGATTGACCTCTCGATCGCGACTAAGGACGTTCTGGAGGGTGAGATTTATCATTTTTCTCGTAGAAATGCTCTGCTCAATGTCGCATTCGGATTGTTTTCTTTTTCTAGAAAAAAGCAGCAATTATTTTTTTCAAAAAACTTAAAACAACAGTCGTGAAAATTCCCAGGCGATTTGGAGTTAAAAAATTTCGTTATTTCAGTCAATATTTCCATTTTTTAATCATCACTCGACGATCGATGTGGTGACATTTCCTACAATTTTTGTGAAAAAAATGCTCTCCGTCAAAGTCGTCAATTTTTCAACTCGTCAAAATTCATTTTCCGTCGCAGAAATAATGAGAAAATCGTTGGGCAACGATGCTGCGAAGGATTTCGATGGAGCTGTGATAGTTCACAATGCCGCGTCGATCGGCGACGTTACGAAAACAACGATACAAATGGATAATTACGACGAATGGCGAAAGTACTTTGATCTCAATGTATTTTCTCCCGCGATATTGAACAGCGTATTTATGCGAATATTTACGGAGGAGAGCAAAGTTCAGAGGCTGGTTATTAACATCACGTCTCTCTGCGCTATCGAGCCAATGAAATCAACGGGATTTTACAACGTTGGGAAAGCAGCGAGAGAATCGTACTTCAAGGTGACTTTAAACAACTAAAAAATCCTCGTACGCGAAGTTAAAAATGTGACTTACGTGAAAATCGTTCCTCCCGCTTATTTTTTCAAAAGCGTCTCGAAAAAACGAAAACATTTCTTTCTCTCCAGACGTTTGCCTTGGAATTCCCTCGGGTCAACGTTCTCAATTGGTCGCCTGGTCCGGTCGATACCGACATGCTGGACGTTCTCAGCAAGGACTCCAACGACGCCGAATTACGCGCCAAGTTTCAAGAATTGCGCGAAAAAGAGGGTGTTCTGACGACCGCCCAGACGACCGACCGACTGATCATGGTTTTGAAGGATCAGAAGTACAAATCCGGCGATCACGTTGATTATTACGACCAATTGTAGATCAGCTCATTCTGTTTTTTTTCTTTTCAATAATTGTCCCTTAACGAGACGCGCAAAAAGTGTATAATCGAAATTCGACGTTTATTTTTCGAGGAATTTTCTTTTCTTCCGATATTTCGCTCGGAAATATCGAAACGCGCTGTCGGAGAACCCGCAAGGCGTGTAAAAGCAATACTGATCGACAAGCCGAAGAAACCTGACGTTTTGGTTCGTTAAAAAGCAAAAACAAAACCCAAAGTCGGAGAATCAATCGTTTTCTTCCGCGTTCGTAGCTTCCGGTACTCTTCCATCTTTCCTGTGCAATCTCCTCTTGGCCCTCTGGTCTATCGTTATGACGAGTAAAATGACGAGAGTGTAGAATCCAGCGGAGAGTAGAAAAACCGGTGAGGGATAAATCGGCGGCATGTAATGTGCGTATATCATGGTGTAAAATGGACCGGAAGCCAAGGCTATCACGGCTTCCATGGACGTAGCCAATGAGAAAACTTTTCCTGTTGAGAAACGTAACGATTATTATCGAGAGGAGAAACGTTTTTTCGAAAAGGAGTTACGTTTTCACAAAAAAAACTTAAATGCAGTTTCATTAATGATTTACGCTCAAACTCACCGGTGTCTCGAGGTGGAACCGATTTTGATAGAGCTGCGCGCACAACCGGTCCCAAAAGACCACCGAACATCGCGAGACCGATCGACAGATAAAAATGCCACGGTTTCGTCGTCAATGATTTGGTTATCGCGCCAGCGAGCAGGGATGATAACGAAAAAACGCCGATGTACATGTTCGACATGCCTGCAAAGATGCATCGTGAATTATTCGTCAATGTTTCTTCGCTGGAAGTATTTCGAATAAAAAATGCTCGTACTTTTGTCCACGAAAGATCGAAAGACTCTTGCACCGAGCAGCGCACCGATGACGGTTAAAAGTACAACCATCGCTTGAAAAAGGGAATACTCGTCGATGCCCCAACCGAGTCTGGCGCTCGCGAATAAGTATCCGATGCTCAATTCACCTTCGCCCACGAGCATTATCGTCGAGAGACTCAATACGCACAACCATACGATAAATCGGTCGATTCCGTCGCGCTTTTTCGCACAAGTTTCCACCATGTTTTTTATCAACGACGAGTCGAAGAGGCTGCATCGAGATTCCTGAGAAAACGACGTTTGAATCGTTACGTAAGATCCTGTTTTTATCGCACGGACTAAATTCCTCGATCGATGATGAATTTTCAATTTTTTTCGCGGCAGAGATGACTATCTAATTCGAACTTTGCATTTTTTCGCAATTCCGGGATTTTTTCGTAATTCAAATTTTCAAAACGACATCATTTTTGGCTTCGGATAAAAACCGCGCATTGCGTGAAATAATCGTAAAACGTTTTTGATATCAAGTCCGCGAACATTTCTGAAGAGTTAATTCCGTTTTAATTCCGAAGTTATTTGGAAGTTTTTCGAACTGTTTTTTACCGTAATGTTTTTATTTTTTTGTTGTTTTACCATCATTTTTTCGACTGAAATTTTGTAGCTATGAAATGTCGCGAAAACTCACGCGTTCGTTGCATCGCGCAACAGTGTCGGGTACGAAAATCAACACGTAGAGCATCGCAATTGCACTGCCCGCGGAGGCGGTCCCAAAAGCACCGACGTAACCGAATTTTTTGTAGATCGCGGGACCGGCAAAGTTTCCCAAAAATTGTCCAGCCGGTATGACCGATTGTTGCCAAGTCAAGTGCCAGGCTCTGTCTCGATCGGACGTTATGTCGGTGATGTAGCAGTACGTGGCGAGAATGAGACTGCTGTAGCCACCAACGAGAGCAGGCGGAACAGAGGCTGTCAGATACAACCAAGGATTCAGATCCATCGAGCTGAGAATGGACCACAAGAGAAAGCTCACCGCGGAACCTGCGAAAACGTTAAATATCGTTGATAAAAATCGCTGAAAAATCAAAAGATTAATTTAAAAAAAAAAATGAAAAATCGTTACCGGCATAGCTCGCCAACAAAATTGGTTTTCTACCGTACTTGTCGCTCCAGGGCCCCAAAAAGAACGACAGAACGGCAGGCACAAGACCGTCGATGAAGGATTTGTACATGAGAATGTAACTGACGTAGGGCTGAATTTTTCCATGAAGCTTCATTGCTTCGGAGCTATTGTTCTTCGCGTGCAGAATAGTGCAATTGTCATTGTCAATGCCGAATAAAGCTTGACAACTGCGATATACCATGAGATCCGAGGTAATTGCACCTGCGAAAAATGTTATTTTTTCAAGCTAAAAAAATATGTTTTACGTTTGAAAAAATTTTTGAAAAAAACACACCTGTAACTGCCTGGCCGAAGAAGTAAAGCATCACTGGTGGCTCGACGAGGACGTAACTGCGCCATCCCTGCAATGCCGGATTCATACTTGGAAGGAAATTTTGGAAAAACAATTTTGAAAAATCCAACCGTGCTTGCTGCCGTTTCGCCAAACTTTGACTTTAAAAAATCGACAAACTCGTACGTGACGATCGCACTGCCGGTTTATCTAGCGTTCGAGACTGGGACTCTCTGGCATAGCAACGATTATTGAATACGTAGGCTCTCTTGCTCTCTCTCTCTCTTTGTTTGAAAACATTTTGTTCTCTCTGGTGTTGATTTCATGTACGACTTATCGCAAATTGATTGCCGAAGCATTTTTAACATAAGAGCATTTCTTTCATAGCGAGAACGCGACGTTGAGAACCGCCGTGTCGTAACGCGCGTAATTGTCAATTTTTTTTTCTTTTTTTTTAATCACAAGAGGCACTGATCCTTATCGTTGAACATAGGATGATTTCTATGATGTAAAAAAAAGCTTATCTATAACGGAACGCATGTTATGTGAATATTATCGAAAGCCTTTGATATTTCAAAATATTTATATTTACATTTGTCATTACGACGAATTTAACGTACGCTTTGTACATGTTTGCTTTTTTTTTGTTTCGTATCAAAATTTTCTAATATCACAGACGAGAATTATTTTGTGCGCCGGATTGAATTTGTTTTTTCTCTCGTTTTCGATGCTGCAGATCGTTTCTGTTTGTTTTTGGGTTGCAACTCTTTGATATTTCGAAATATTTATATTAACGACCGTCGTTACGACGAATGTTACGTACGCTTTGTACATGTTTGCTTTTTTTTTGTTTCGTATCAAAATTTTCTAATATCACAGACGAGAATTATTTTGTGCGCCGGATTGAATTTGTTTTTTCTCTCGTTTTCGATGCTGCAGATCGTTTCTGTTTGTTTTTGGGTTGCAACTCTTTGATATTTCGAAATATTTATATTAACGACCGTCGTTACGACGAATTTAACGTACGCTTTGTACATGTTTGCTTTTTTTTTGTTTCGTATCAAAATTTTCTAATATCACAGACGAGAATTATTTTGTGCGCCGGATTGAATTTGTTCTTTCTCTCGTTTTCGATGTCTGCAGATCGTTTCTGTTTGTTTTTAGGTTGCGATTATCGCTTTTACTGGAGTAGAAAATGACTGAGAACAATGTTGCGATTGACGAGTAACTCATCGCACTGACCGTTCGTTGTGTAACTGATAAAGCACCAAATTGGACGAGGATTTCATTTTTCGATTGAATGAAACTCAATAGATTTCCTCGTTGATCAATACGTATCGAGAATTTGACGAGCGCGTTTGCCTGTCTATTAAAATAACGAGGATAATTACGGCCGCATAAAGTCCCGCCGATACGAGATACACCGGAGCAGGGTAAATCGGTGGCATATTGCGGGTGTAAACCAACGTATAAAGTGGCGAAGCCGCGAGCGGGATTACAGCCTCCATGGACGTCGTCAGCGAGAAAATTTTTCCTGCAAAAAAAAACAAGAGAATTGTCAAAAATCGCTGAACGCTTCGAAAGTTCACCTCGAAAATTCAATGATCGAAAATCAATGAAAATCGTCGGAAAAAGTGGCCGGTGCTTCGTGAAATCGAGCTTCGACGAAAAAATCATCTTCAACGTGACGAAAAATCGAAAGATAAATTACTTGCGTTTATGTTTTTCTTAAAAAAGTAACTCGTCGAAAAGATTTACCGGCGTCTTGAGGTGGACCGGATTTGGACAGAGCAGTTCGCAAAACCGGCGCCGAAAGGCCGCCGAACATCGCCAAGCTCGTGGAGAGAAACAAGTGCCAGGGTTTCGTCACCAGAGCTTTCGTCATTGCACCAGCGAAGAAGGAGGCGTTTGCGAAAATCGCTATTCCCATGTCCGACAAATCTGGGGAGGGAAAATAAATATCGCGAATTGGAATCGCGTTTTCGAAAAGTTTCAAACTAGTTTTTACCTGGATCGATGAACGTTTTGAAGAATTTAGCACCGAGTAACGTGCCAACGATGGAGAGAAATACGGAAACAGCTTGAAACAGCGAGTAATCGCTGACGTTCCAACCGAATTTCGCGCTACTGAACATGTATCCGACGGTCATATCGCCCTCCAACACGAGGATTTTCAACGACAAGCTTGCGATGCAGCACCAGACTATAACGCGATTGAAACCATCGCGTTTTTTCGTACAAGTGATCAGCATGCCCTTGACCAGAGACACGTCGAACAGGGTGTACCAGAATTTCTGCGAAAAAAAAGAGAAGAGGAGATTGAATTTTTCAACGTTTAGATCAAATAATCGTCCTGTTTTTATGCGGTTTTTCTCACTTGTGTATCAGCACGAACAACGGTTTCGGGGATGAAAAAAATGACATAAAGCGTAGACAGGCTCGAGCAAACGCTCGCGATTGCGAATACCGTGGCGTAACCGAATCTCTTGAAGATTTCGGAACTGGAAAAAGTGCCGAAAAAAATGCCCGCCGAGATAAGTGCCTGCAAGCAAGTCAAGTGCCACGATCGATCGCTCTCTTTTCTGATATCGGTGATGAAGCAAAGATTCGCTAGAATAAGACCGTAGTATCCTCCCATAAGAGCCGTGGGTATCGAAGGCAATAAATAGAACCAAGAATTTATGTTCAGAGTGGAGAGAATCGTCCATATTAAAAAACTGAGCGCCGAGCCTGAAACAACGACGCAGGAAGATAATTATGCGATTTCCGTCTTTTTTTTACGAAAAACTTGTTTTATAATTATATTTATTGGTGTATCGCGCGATGCCACAAAAAATCATCAACGTTAATGATCCGCCGACGGTAAAAAAGAACTTGCAATTTTTCTGATCTTTTCGCTTGATTTAAAAAATTGCAAAAACACTCACGTATGGTAACAGTAATGAGTTTTTGAGAACAATTTGCGGATCGAGTTGAAAATTGGATCGAAGAAATGCAACGAACGAGGTAAATCATAATTACGTTATTCACCTCCGTATCCCGCGATCATCAGCGGTTTTCTGCCGTACCTGTCGCTCCAGGGTCCGAGAAAGAAGGAGAGGAAAGCGGGTACGATACCGTCGACGAGAGACTTGCACATCAAGATGTAGCTCGCGTAAGGTTGAGCCGCTGCGTCGAGATCCAACGCTTGCTTGCTGGTGCTATTCGTGTGAAGAACATCGCAGGTGTTTTTTCCAATTCCTTCGATGGACTGGCAACTTCGAAACACCATGAAATCCGTGACGACAGCGCCTGAAACGAACGATATCAAAGGGATCCTGGTTGATTGAAAGAAAAAATTAAATATAGAAGAAAATTCGTTTAAAAACAAAAGACGACTCGCCAGTTAACGCCTGAGCGAAGAGAAACAGCACGAGCGGAGGTTCGACGAAAGTATAACGACGCCAACCCGCGATATTGGAATCCATTGTTCAATCGCATGTATGAAAAAAAAAACTGACGGTAAATACAACGATTGATCGTTCGTCTTCGATCGAGAATTTGGCGAAACTTCCGGAGCGAGCAGTGCTGCGTGCGCTCGTAAAATTATTATCGTTGTGCGTCGTGCGAATTGCGATAGACGATTATCTTCAACCTCGCGAACGAACTCTTCCACGGAACTTGGATAACGACGCGAGTGCTTATTACCGCGCTGAAGCGGGACGAAATAAAAGCGCAACGTAAAACTTGGGCTCGCGTCATTTTCCGAATATTCACACGCACGCACACAGCTTTGAACTCTTTGTCCCCTCTGCTATCGGGAAACCTGCCGTGCATTGCGTTTGTACAGCATACACTGCATTGCTAGAAGCTTCTAATCGTCGTTCTGATGATAACAATACGAATATATTTACAAAAAGTTGCGTTGTTGCAACCAACCCTCCCCCCCGGACAAAATTTTGGAATCATTAGCATGTACGATATGTTGGTTATGTTTGCGCGAAAAGAACGCGTTTCTCCTTTCGTCACTCTCGTGAAAGAGCCTTGAATGCATCGATAAAAATGTCAGTTTTGTCCTTTTTCAGCGTAATATGCTTCAAGCTATGTTTACTATATAAATGCGAGGTCGTTGTTTCTCTTGTCTGTCAAATAAGAAACAGCTGATTTCGACGGTCGGGGAAAGAATTATCATCATTATTGAGCGGAGACAATCAGCTGATCGAACTTTATCCGGAGCGTTCGAATTGATATCTGTGCGATATTATTTTTTACGTAACGATGAATAGAATTATATCCTCGTTTTTTTCGAAATGAGCGAGGATAATGAAAAATTCGGCAACGATCAAAGCCGCCCTGTTACACCGACGGATGACGACTGCTGCGGCAATTCTTGCGATCCATGTGTTTTTGACGTACACAAAAGATTGTTGAAACAATGGGAAGAGGGAAAAGTTCGGAGGAAAGGAACGCGTCAAAATAATTTTTTGTCTCCGTTGTCGTACAGGACATTTTTGGTGAAGAGTATCGCGAATGTTGGCGAAGATTTTTTAGAAATTCGCCTCGATTGCAGCAGTGAGTTGATATTTCGAGTAAAAACGATTAAAAATCTTTCTTTGATCGAGACATTTCATTTAATAAACACACTTTTTATGCGTCAAACATTTATTTTACAAAAATCCGGATACATCTTTCAGAATTTTTCCTCAATTTTTTTATAACAGAAAAGACAAGTTTGCAAAATGCCCAAAGAAACGTTATCCAGCTTCAATTCACTCCGATTGAATAATTTTACATGGAATTTTTCTCAATGAATTTTCGAGAGGAAATCGATGGAGATTCCCGGATATCCCTGGATGCTGGACAACATGTGATTCTATCGACGATCAAAATATCGAGGCCTTATACACCAATATCGTGGAGGAGCGACAGCTTGGATTTTTTGATAAAACTTTATCCCAATGGCGCGATGTCGAGTGTTCTCAAAAAACTCGAGATCGCGGATGAAATTCGAGTTCGAGGGCCTTACGGCGATTTCGCGTACAAAAGTAACAGGTTGAGAAAAATAAGATCAGTAAACGCGGGCAATTGAAATAATCGTTTATTACGCAGGTACTCATTTTTACATCAGTTTCAGGGACATCGTTGCTTTTTGTATCGGCTCTGGTATCGCCGCGATTTATCCGATTGCGAGATCGGTAGTCGATGACGAGAATGACGAAACGAGATTTCATCTCGTAGCCGGATTTCGGACGATCGCTCAGATTCCTCTCAAAAACGAATTGAGAGAATTATCGGACTACTGGAACGTTGATTGCACATTGGAAATATCGAATTTAGGGCGGAACGAAGTTTTCCCAAGCGGTCTTGATGTTCAACGCGGTAAATTGAACGAAATGAAATTTCATCGATTCGTGGAAAATCATTCGCCGGACGACGCTCTGATTCTCATATGCGGAACACGAGAATTCAACGAAACGTTGGAGCGCTGGACGAAAGATCGAAATTTTCTCAATTATCATATTTTCCAATGATTTTTCGTCCTTCTTTTGTTGAATCAAAAATGTACGTTGCGTTTGTTTGTTTGATCGACAATCGATTTTACCTGCGTATTTCAGCTTCTCGACAGAGGGCAAGATATACTCTCGCTGCAGTTTGGACATGTTCCGTGAATGATGTCGAACGACACTTGGTTTTCGGCGATTGATTGAAGCCACTTGAAAAAGGAAAAAATTAAAGAAATTCACTTTTTTTCATGGTAAAATCCTTTCCGCGATAAAACGGTGAATAAACGTGAGATCGGTCGCGATAGACCGATGAAAATTGAAAAATACCTTTTGCAAGCAAAGGGTGTGAAAATGTTTTCTGCATTTGTCGTTGTTGCATATTTCCACGGGTAGCACAGCCGGGGTACCGTCGTCGAGTTCCATAGCGAAACATATGCAACACTCGTCGTCCTCGACTATAGCGTGTTCGTCCTTTTTTCTCTCTCCCTCGGGAGGTTCCGGCAATTCGTCGATTGCCAGAAGTATCCTAAGATTATCGATAATGGAACTGTCCTTGTCCCATTTCTGTGGAAACAAAAGTTTTACGCTTACATCCGTTACACAGTGTAGACTATCTGTGAGAAAAATCGGTCAATTCGAAACGTACAAACGTTAATATTTACGCCTCTGCTCAGAAACTTTTTTTCGGTTACGAATCTTGGCAAAACATTCACGTTTTTTGAGATTACGATGAGCCATTAATTATGGTAATAATTAACGCTAATTTTCTTACCAGAAGATTACTCGTCATTATGTTTCTGTATTTGGCCACCTCTGCGCTGCTGCCTAGCAGCTTTATGTCGGGTAATTCGAAAACATCCACGGGATTGATGGTGATTAGCGCCGACAACGACTCCGTTAAATGTATTCTTCGGTAAAGATGATAAGGCTTGGGTTCGGGAGGATCTACAACCCAGCACGTACTGCGTAAACAGAGGTAAGCCTTTTAATTCGTCGATGAAGGCCATCGAAAGGTGGATATTGTCAAAAATGATTCTCGGAACATCGCTACTCTCGTTAATTACTCGGACTTACTGATCTATTTCCTCCAGTTGATTCCAAGCATCCGTCAACATTTCCACCCGCGTCTGTAATTTGAACATGGCAGAGTCCAAATTTCCGACAATCGTGTCAAAAGGCTCCAACCACGGGGACTCGGGCAAATCCGAAGAAATGATTTTCCACGAGTTTGCGGCAAAATCTTTTTGCATCACGACGCTGACGTTTTGTATCGACAATTTCAGCGCTTTCAAGTCTCTGCGAGCGGAAATTTCAACAGGCTGAGGAGACGAGGAATTTTCATTCGATTCGCACAAAAGGGATGTGTCTTTCGTAGGAAAAATAACTCACAGAATTCGATTGGAGCGCAGCTTTGATCTGTTTTACCGTATCACCTTGAAAGTTTGTGGCTTCTCTGCCGAAATTTTCATACTTTTCCTTCAGAAGATTCATCTGAAGAACGCGTGTGGAAATAAACGAGGAAGCTTCGTTACAATCAAAACGATGTGCTTTGTTTTTCATTTTTCTGTTAGAATGTCAGGTACTCGCCACTGTTCGTTTTAGTTGAATGAGCAAGGAAGGTACGGTCGTGGAATGCTTCAAAATCGCGTGAAGTTTTTCCGGAAAATTCGTGCCGTGAAGAAGATATTTGCTCTCACCGAAGGATAGTTCAACATCGGTTAATCGAGGATAATGTGGAACAACGAGTGTGATATCTACGACGAAACCTAAATTCGTATCAATGATGAGGAATCCTTTCCACGTTACAGGATTTTCCGATATCAAAATCATCTCCGGATGGTATTTTATCATTTGAGAACATTTTTCCATAATCGTTACAAAAAACACTGTAAAAGTTGTTACAAGCAGTGTCGAAAGTTTGCGATAAAGATTATTTGATAAAGATAAAGAACTTCGATGTATTTTTCAACGGCGAAAGCCGTCATTATAAAAGCCGTTGATTACACGAGTAATGAGAGTAAAACAATTCAAATTTAGACGTACGCTCACAGTGTTTACTTTTGTCTCATCGGTAAAAATGTAGGTGTATGTGTGCGCGCGCGCTGCTTGAACGCCAAGAAATTTACCATATCGACGGAGTTTGGAAGTTTGCGGAATGAGAGGTAGTGTACGTTCTCGCCTCGGGATGTCGCTACTTCGAAGATCCGCCGAGAAAGTAGAGGGGAAGGCAATGTTTCGACCGTGTTGATGTGTGCGTATGTGTACTTGCATGAAAATTCGTGAGAAACGGAGTGGGTAGTTTGATTGTGTGGTGTGATCACGTGACGCACCGAGTTTTATTCAGAGTTTCCGAGGTCCGCTAGTCGCGCGACCGTACGTTTGTGCCCTGCTAGCCAGCCATTTTGGATTAGTTTAACATGGCGTCAGGGGATATTAATATGGCGTCCTCGGACATAATAACCGAAGTTGAGATCCAGCCGGACATTCAGGAAGTTGAGATCGAGAGTATTCCCGTGGAAATACCGTGCGAAACCGTGGAAACGACGATCGACGGTGACGACGGACAACCGATGATAACGTTGCAACCACTCCCAGAGCCTGGACGCGAGGAAATAATACTTCAGACACAAGAGGAAATTGTCGGCGGTGATCCATTGAGCGTTTACGATCAGATACCCGTGCCGGACAACGATATTTATGTCGAATCGAGTCCTGGACCGTCGAGAAAAACGACGAAAAAAGCAAGAAAAGGTAGCAACTCGAGATTTCGGACGCCTGATCATACGATATTCGGTGACATGGGTTCGGAGACTAAAGCAAGAAAATGGGAACAGAAGCAGGTGCAAATAAAGACCCTCGAGGGTGAATTTTCTGTGACTATGTGGGCTTCGGGTACGGACGACGGTGAGTAAAAGAACAAACCAAAAATTCGTTATTACGACGCTATATCGTTTCTCTCGTCGATATATTTATTTCCTCCTCGTTCCTCCAGAGACTCGCACTCATCGATACTTTGTTAATGATCGTGCGATGTTGTCGCGTTTGTAGTAAATTGTTTCATCGTTTGTTCTGATCCCGTTTTATTTTTCTCGCTCATCTTTTGCGCGCTTTGGAGTTTTTTTTCTTTCTTACATACGCATATCGCATCTATACACATATACACGGCACATTGGGTCGCGAAAACACAAGAAAACGCACTTCCGGCCGCGCTCTTTTTGATCAATACTATACACGCTAAACACGTGGCCCGAACATCCGAAAATACCTTTAATCATATTATTAGTAACTTGACGCCGGTAAATCGCGACTTGACAGTCAGCGTGTTGTTTGTTTTGATCGAGCGTGCGAACGCCATTATGATGTCAGTGAGGGGGCAGCCATATTTTGAAAATGGCTTCTCTTTTACCACCGACTGTAAACTCTGGGCGACATTTTATAATCATGGCGGATGTTGCTCACATGGCGGAATGAACAAAGGCGAATCGGCGCAGCTCCTTTTTCACCTCGCGTTTCATTTTTACGCGAGCATCTGGCCCTTTGTCCGATCGTTCTTCGATCATTGTCCGAGCAGAAATACCTCGCAATTTTTCCTCATTGCTAATTAAGAGCTTGAATAAAACATTCCCCGAGAAAGAGACGAGGCATTTTTTGTTGGGAAAAAAAAGACGCTACGCATTTCTCTCGAGTCAGCCATTTACCCACAATGCTGCGCAGAACGAATAATCTCCCCACTCTCAGCCGCGCTACGGTAGCGCCGCCACGTGTGGCGCGAAATTTGAAATACCCCAATTCACGTAGAAGCGTGTCTCTCTCTTTCATTAACTTTTCCAATGTTCGCGGATTATTGCGCCGAAAATCAGTATGTTAAAAATTAACTGCAACGTTTTTCGCAAATGATGACTATAAAAAATTCCAAAAAATAGTGTACAACTAGATAACGCTACTTTACGGCTATCAAAAGGGATCCTACGAGGCAATATGATGCAAATAAATGAGAAAAGGAATTTTTCAATGGCTATCGTAAGGAAAAACAAGCAAGAATCCTTCAAATTGGCGTAATCGAGCGATTCATTGCAAATCACAGTGGCATTTTGTTTTTCAGACGAAGGCTCGAATCCCGAACCTGATCCCGATTACACGGAATACATGACCGGTAAATCGTCGGCCAAGTTCAATCACTCCGGCAGTTCCGTGTCCGACGGAATGCCAGGATTGGATCTGTCGGATCCGAAACAACTCGCGGAATTCGCAAGGCCCGGGCACAAATTGAAAGTTCGCAAACCGCCGGTTATGGACGGTGTCGAGCGTACAATAGCCTGTCCCCACAAAGGATGTACAAAGATGTTTCGCGACAACAGCGCGATGCGCAAACACCTTCACACCCATGGGCCGAGGGTGCACGTTTGCGCGGAATGCGGGAAGGCCTTTGTCGAGAGTTCAAAATTAAAGAGGCATCAGCTCGTTCACACGGGCGAAAAGCCCTTTCAGTGTACTTTCGAGGGTTGCGGGAAGAGATTTAGCCTGGATTTTAATCTAAGAACTCACGTGAGAATTCACACCGGCGACCGACCATACGTATGTCCCTTCGACGGTTGTAGCAAAAAATTTGCCCAGTCGACGAACTTGAAATCTCACATATTGACGCACGCGAAGGCAAAGTAAGAGTCTTCAACCTGCTACATAAATTCACACGTATACATGAAATTAGCATCGGCGAAAAAAAAATCCAAATTTCCTGCGCCCCTAAAACTTTACTTTTTCCATTAAAAAAAAAGTCAATTTTCTCTTTTGATTAAGAGGGGAACAATATTTTGCGAGACATTTGCGTATCTGTCCCGGGAATTTTTTTCTCAATATTCCTGAATGTAAAAATGAGTATTAGTTCTAAAATGTCTTACATCGCAAAAACTTAGAAACAAAAAAATCGACTTTTTTTAATCGCCGTAAAATACATACAAGAGGAAGGAGTGAAAAAGATTCCGATGCTCGTTAAATGCAAATGAGCAGTACGTGTCGAGAGAATTATTTTGTTTTATCATGTTTGGAACTCATTGCAGATCGCGCAACGCAATCGGGAGGCAAGTCTCGCAGATTCAGCTGCAGCAGCCGCAATTCGTACAAGTGGAGGTTGCCGATGTGGACAATCAGCAGTTTATCGTCTACGCGGATTAGCCCCCTTGAACCCATCCCATTGATCTCCATCGTCCTTTAACAAGCCCGATATTAAGTAACCTAATCAATAATTAATATTAATCTACAAAATGGAAAAAAAAAAGAGGAAGAAAATAACAGTGTACATATTTACAAAGCAAAGTTGCGCGTGGTGAGCGAGATAGTAAATGAAAAAAAAAGAAGAAAAAAAAACAGAAACAGTGAGAACTAGAGGGAAAAAACACACACACACACACACACAGACGCAAAGAAACAAAAACCCGTAGTTTTATCGTGGAGAATTTCGAAGTTGATCGACCGATTGCTTTTTCGTACAAAAAAAAAAAAAGACGCATCGACGGGAGAAGACACGAAGAAAACATCAGTCGCAGATGTGTTACGACGTAATCCGGTACACTTTGAAACGAAAGAAACAGTGCGGCACTTGGAACATGGAAGAAAAAAACAGCATTACACGAGACATACGCGATAGACTGTTGCGCACTGCTCAATCTTACGCCGATGAACATCGACGTAAACTAGTGCGTTCTCATCAAAACATGACTGTATATATCTATAAGTAAAGTTAAATATTGTATACAGTATATTTTGGAAAAAAAAGAAAACAGCAAACGAAAGAAAAAAAAACGAAAAAAAAATGAAAAAAAAAGAGAAAGAAGCGGCACTGCGACGAGAATAAACCGTGAAAATAGGACGCAAGTTTTCTCTCTGTGCAACTTTTGCGCGTGTAGCGCTTCGAGCTCTTTCGCGCGGTCCTTTATTCGCTTTTGTTTTCCCATGCTGCGTTGCAATTGTTTTGTTTTTCTCTTAATTGTTCCGACCAGGCGCAAAAGTGTTTTAGTTCTCGTTTTTTGCGCTCGAAACAAACGGCTATGGCTTTTCCTTCTTTTCTCGAGCCACGATGACAGGATTTGGGGGTAGCGTTGTGGAGAATAATTCAAAAAATTTGGCCATTTTTTGAAATCGAAGGAAAAACGATCGAGACGAATTCGAATATCCGTGCACGCTCTCGGATGAGTTTCGCGCGGAATAAATCGCACAACGAAACGTGTTTTATAATCTTATTAAGTCGCCGAGAAGAAAAGTGAAAACAACAACTTTTAACTTTGCACAAAGCGCGATATGAGTGTGGGCCACTTGTCGCTTCGTTTGTCATTGTTGTCGCTTGGAAACATCATCAGTCTGTCTAATATGTCCCAGGATGGGTCTTTTTATCGATTTGAACAGTTATTTGGAAAAAACTGGATGTCCGAGAGAGGATTCGCGCTTTGATCCCGTGAACGATGATGGACGAGAGATTGTTATTATTATGGTTTTCTTTTTTAATCGGTCGTGACGACGCGTTTCTCCGAGGAGCATTTTCAAAATGACTCCACAGCGGACAATAGTGCGCGGTGATGGAAAAAGACTAAAGAATAAATATGAGAAGATATTCGCCCGAGTGACGGAGGATCAAATAGCCTTAATGTCCATACGAGAGAGAGAGAGAGAGAGAGAAAGAATCTTTGTTGTAAGATTGTTTATACTACTGCGAACACAGGATTGTTTGGAGAAGGGAGAGAACGGAAATGCGAGCTTTCGTGCAAACGCGAAACACGCGAATGATATTGAATGAGCTTTTTTTCACGCGATACGCAAACCAATGAACATTTTTTCACGACGGCCTATTATATTAATAGCGAGCATGTACATTTGAGCGAGAAGAAAGAGGAAGACAACAAACGGACAAACTTTTATCTACGTAATTTTTCTCCGTGATGTCGCGCAGGCTGATGGAAAAAAAGTACAATATCGCGTTGACTAATTTCTAATGGCAGTGACGATGAAAACCCTTTGAACGAAAAGGAAAGAGAAACAATGAAGATCGTGAAAATACGAGCGATGAGAGTGCGAGGAGAGGGCGGAGGGGAATATAGCTTCGAACGCGCGATACGCGTTGAAAGAGTGTGTGTGTGTGTGTGTGTGTGAACGCCTGCACATTCGTAAATTTCCGTTTATCACGATAAATGATCATCGGAGAGCGAGAGAGAGTGAAGAAAAAGGCGGCGATTTTATTACCAGCGATGAAAGGAACATCATTTTTTTTTTTCATAAGTATATAGGATATCACACTACTGTCAAACTGAATGGTATATACTTAAGTCTCGATTTATATGAGAAAGTGATGGCGAAAGAAAAACGTAAATACAAATGTTCTATATTTCGCGTGTTTTATCTCATTTTCTTTCAAATATTTGCTCTTTTCTGCGACACGTGATTTCGTGCATTCGCGTTGTCGATTTGTTTGGATCGTCTTCATACCGTCCGGAGTTCTCTGATACCGGAATGGGGAGAATACGTTTGACCGCGGAACAACGATAAGTTTATTTCTTATTTATTCATAAATATTTTCGCGCGGGACGAGTTTCGTGAGATTGTCGGAAAAAGCATGAATATTGGAAACTTTTTCTCCGTTGTAAACGCGTGTTGCACATTTTTAAACCGTTCCCTCTAATTTTCATGAAAACTCGTGAAATACCTTCTGCTTTTGACTTTTTAACCGACAACAAGAACTCTGCATGCACTCCATTTAAACGTGATCTTCTCGCGTACGTGTGTTCGCTTTGTTGAAATGTTCGACGTAAGAAAAGCAAAGAGCAAGTGAATCTCTCGAATTTAGCACGAAATCGTCCCCACCGAAGCACCGAAGCCAATAAATCTGTCCTTTGCTGGAATCGTATGAGAGTCTTTAGTGGTTCGTTATGGCGCCGCTTGGGTGACTTTGATCAACAAGGGAAAGAAAGATTAATATATTTCCTGCATCGCAACGTATTCGTTGTAATTTAAAAGCAAATAATACACCGAATAAAGATCGTCAGTTAATTTTGCGTCGACACGATTATAGCTATGCTGCAGTAAAAACGTAAATAATTGCAACTTTTCCGATAAATAAATATGAAACATAACCTCCAACTACCCCCACGGTGATACATAACTGACGTGAGCGTTCGAATTTCGCGTTTTCTATCATCGTGCGAATGAATATTTCTCGATTCTTGTGCAGTGATGGAGGAAGATGCTGGCAAAAGAATGAGAGGCAGAGCAAGAGGCAGAGGACGTGGACGAGCTAGGGGCCGCGCGAGAGGAAGAGCCAAGAAGGCAGTCAAGGTTTTTTTTCAATTTTATCTCGTTCTTTCCACAGACGCTTCAAAGCGATACTTCGTTTTCTCTTAATTTTTGATAGAGTTTCATGAAAATTATGAAAACGCGTAAAATTTCAATAAACTAACAATCTTATCGTCGACGTCCGATCGTCAAAACAAATTATTTCATCGTTACCAAAGATTTGACGATACGAAAGTGGATCAAAAGTATGAAAGCATCCCGTTGCAGAGACAGCCTATGAAACTACATTTTTTAAATTCCTCAAAGTTACGATTTTGAAAAAATCTTGATTATACTCGCTCGCACGCACTCGTGTTAGGTAATCGAAAGCGACGAGGAAGATGCGTCTCAGCGAACGGAGGAAACTCCCATGGAGACGGGAGAGCCGGAACCCGAACGGCACGAAGTTCAACAGTCTCAGCAACAGCAGCAGCAGCAACAGCAATTGCCTCTCGAACAACAATTCGATCTCGAGGCGGATATATCACAGCTGGAAGCTCCAACGTTTACGACGATAAACAGAGGACCGCCGGAACCTATGCTGCGCCTGAGATGGGATCATAGAGTCAATCTAATCGGAGAAAAAGTTTTAAATCCCATGATACACTGTTGCGACAAGTGTCTCAAGCCGATACTCATTTACGGACGTATGGTAACGAAAAACTTTTTTTAATCATTTACTCAGAGTTTGTCTCGTAAAAGAGCTCTTTAGAAACAGCTTTGTGTAGCACAACTAAAAAGAAAAAAACAATCATTAAAACTTGTTGAAATACACAATTTCGTGGCCGAGCGTATATTGACCACTCGCTCCGATTTGCTTTTCCTGTTTCTTTCAGATTCCCTGTAAGCACGTTTTTTGTCTCTCCTGCGCAAAGAGGGAAGATAAAATTTGCCCTCGGTGCATGGAAAAGGTATCGAGAGTGGAACAAACTGGATTAGGAACGGTATTCATGTGTACCCACGGTGGTACGAGATACGGAAACGCTGGCTGTCGACGAACTTATCTCAGCCAACGAGACTTGCAGGTTTGTTTCCTTCAAGATTAAGCTCGGTTTCGAGCTGAGGTCAAGAACAATCGAAACAATCGAAAAATATGACAATATTTTCCTTCCGGTCGCGATATTGCTAGAAAAAATCACTACTCCACAACAGAAAAATCGTTAAACTGATTTTCCCAGAGTCTTGCTGAAAATGATATCCGCGATGTCGAACTAACGTTTTCCAGGCTCACATAAACCATCGTCACATAGCTGCGCCCCCACCGGTGGTCGTCCAAGGTATGCAAGTGGATCAGCCGCAATACGCTCATACGAAATCGGACATGGAGTCGCAGTTGTCAAAAGTCGGGCCTGTGGCGATGCAAGGCGGGCGTATGAAGCAAGTAGCGGCTCACATGGTTCAGCCGATAATGGGCAACGATCCGCGTGTTAATTCAATGGTGAGTCAATCGCCGTCCGAGCATAGACAGCAGCAGCAGCAGCAGCAGCAGCAACAACAACAGCAACAGCAGCAGCAACAGGTGCAAGTGCAACACAGACCTCAGCAAATGATGCCGATACAGAATTATGCGCAAAGTGCAGCGCCATCGACGCCATCGCCGTCGAACAATCCGCCAATGCGAACAAATCTCATAACTGTGCCCATACAGGACACTACTTTAACTTCGCACGAAATCCACACTCAGGCGAGTCATCATTATTATCAACCGCCGCCACCACCGCCACAGGTTAATTACGGCGGTTACAACGTACCGCCGCCCGTTTCGCAAACGCCGAATTATTACGCTCAGACGCAGCATACCCCTCAAGTATCTTACGTTCCACCGCCGCCTCAGCAGCAATACGTGACGGCTGCACCAGCCTCGATAAGGCCCTCGCCGTCCTCCTACATGCAGGAGTCTCCATATCGTCCTCAGCCGCAACAGCAGCCACCGCCACCGCCCCCACCGCAGACTCAATGGTCGCAGCATCAGCAACAATTTTACAGATGAAATTTCACTCGGACTTTTCTTCGTCTATTTTGTTTTTTTTTTTCAAGTACATCCATTCTCTCAACGAATATCGACGTGGATTTTTGACAATTTCACGATCTCGCGTCTAATCTTGGACTCTCAGTGGAGCCGATTACTCGTTATTATGATTATTTTTCGAATCGACGATGATTGTTTTATGTGGAAAATGCGAGTATGTGTACATGTATACGCGCATATTATACTTTGGGGTGGTCAAACATAAGTCGATTTTTTTTTTCTTTTTTCATGCTCCCACCTCAAAACGTGGTACTTTTTGACTCGAAAACAATCCTCGAGGGAGGATTTTGCAATTTTGTCCTGGAGCGACGAATCTGACGGTCTTCTCGCGTTGATCGAACGCGGAAGTTCGCCTCTCGCGCGCGTCAGCTCCGGGACGAAGACGCAGGGAGGATTTTTTTGAAAATCCAACATTTTTGGGGATGGAGGGAATTTCGATTTTCTTTTAACCACTCCAGAGTATACGTGTACTTACTGACCGCGAGTTCGAATGCGTTGCACGATCTTGTTTATCCGAAGAGTGGAATCTCTGTTTTGGCAAATTTGAGATAAACTCTGGACAGTTCGATCAAAGTCAATCCAAAGGTTTCTAGTGCTCTTGGGGCGTGTGTGTGAGTGTGAATCGCGCCAGGGCGACGCGAAAACCCCCGAATCAGGGCCTATTTTTACCCCAAAACTTTAGATTTAGTTGTTTTTTTTTCAGTGCGGTCGCGTTTCGGAGATCAAAATGACGAGACAACTTGCGAAACGAAAAACATGGCGAACGTCACGATTCTTGGATGTTGACACACGAAAATCGCGATATTTCGATGAAATCATTTTGAAAAATATTTATCAACCTTTTTCACGGAAGCACAGTATCAAACTCGTAACTGGTTTATTTTTTAAAGGCCTTTCAATCCACACGTTGGTTTTCTTCGATTATTTTAATGTATATGTTCGTAAATCTTTACCAATTTACGCGTAGACGTGTTATACGCGGTACACTTTTTTCTATTTCCCCTCAAGGAACTACGGGATTCGGACATGAATATTTTTTTTTCGTCAAAGATATTGTAAATAAACGAGCAAACTTATTACGACAAGCAGCCATATATTTTTTTAGATATTTCTACTTCTACATCCGTGTCGATTATTCCTTTGACGTTTGACGCTTTTTCGAGCGGGATGATGGTCAGATTTTCGTCCGATTGTTTTAGAATAAATTAATACGACTACTTTTCCGTCTTTCTGGCACTCTTTATATTTTGCGTTTTGGAGAAAAATTGTCGAGGTCCTCTGGGCAAAGGAAAAAGTTCGTTTCACCTATCTTTCAATATTCTTCGTGCATCAATGGTTCAAATCATCTCTAATTTTATCAACAATTCTCCTGGTCAGTCATCGGTCAATTTATCCTATAATTCCTGGGGAATACAGTGGTCCAAAACTTGGAGCTATTTTTACGCGTTTTGTACTCGGCGGTTAAAAAAAAAACACGTCTGTGGGAACATTTTTTTTTTCCGAATACTCGACCAAATCGAAGAGTTTCGCGAATCAATGATACATTATTGTTGATCAGGAAGACGAAGCACTTTGGGAAAAATTTTGATATATTTCTTCCATATTTTTGAAAATATAAAATAGTCATTCGCCGTAGTCGAGATGACGCTAGGATAGACGGCAATAAAAATATTTTTATTTACACTATTCCACCCGATGATCAGCCGATTTTTCTTCTATTTCTTTTCGTACAAAACGGAAATAATCTGATTGTCGAAAAATGTTGACGCTTTCCTGCTCGAATGAAGTTCGGCGTTTAAAAAAAAAAGATTTAACGCCTAGAGTTTGATCGAAATATTTTTTTCATCACCCCGGCCGAATTTTCTTATTTTATAATGATAAATACAGAGTGCAACGACGATTGATAAGTTCATTGGGTCGTAGAATTTAGTATTGTACAGAGAGTAACAGTTTTAAGGTATGTACAAAAGTAATCACTTGTATATATATAAAACTTAAAGTATATTGTAACAACAATTATTACATTGAATCTTTAAGGGAGGGGGGATGGGATTACCAACTGAATATTATTTTAATCGTACAGTTCCATCTCCTACACTCTTTCAATGCTGTACGATATTTCGTCGTCCTTCGTTCGATCGAACGAAAAAACTGTCCGTGATTTTTTCACGGGGAAATTTGATTTTGTTTTCCCGGCGTGAAAAATTCGGTCATACAATTATTTCGTACTCTCCGCGCGTTAGAAAAAATCCCGAATGAGACGCGCACGTTTCTGATTCGGAAATCCTTTTTTCGATCAAAGAAATCGATTGAAATTCATCATCGTTTGCTCTGTTGTCACGTGAGAAAAAAAAAACTTTGCACCAACGAGATTTTCAACGAGAATGTACAGAACAAATTGAGAAATTTTCGCAATTGATGATTGCAATTTTATGCCATTGTTTCTATCGAATAAACGAAAGTTTCGTTGAATATACAGCAATCGTTTGTCTTGCAGAACAGAATTTGGGGCAAAGCATTTAATTTTTGAGAAATTTCGCTCGAAAGAAAAAAGCAGCAGAAAAATGCATTCATTCAAATGTTAATTGAAGATTGCCAAGATAAGAGCCATATCATTTCTGTATTCATTTTTTTGAAGTATAATTAATAAGCGAAAACTCGTTGAAATCTTTTTCGCGGATTTATAAGATGAAAAAAAAGTGAATTGATCGAACCTCGAGGTATTTTACCTCAGATCGAAGTCATCCTCAACATTTTTTTTTTCGATATCGACAAACGTTTTTTCTTCAATCACATTTCATGAATATAATTGAATGCAATTGCGATCAAAATTTCGAGTGCGGGGGAAGACGTGACAATTTTTTCATTTCGTTTTTTAAACGAAATATACGTGCACATATCATAAATATATACACAAAAATCAGCGATCGCTTTCCAACAATTCAACTTCGCTGAAAAAAAGGGTGTATCGATACAGGTGAGAAAGATGTTGAAATAATTCTCTCGCCTGTTACCATCCGTACGAGAGTATCGTTTAATACTGAAAATGATCGCAAACTTCAGAATAAAACAAACATTTCCAAAATAACTCGCGCTAAGAACGCTGTTCGATGTTTTCTTGTCATTAATTTTGCCTTTTTTTAATTATTATTACAGATTGCACGAATATTTCGAATTCTCGACAAAATATGAGAAAAATCAATTTAAAAAAAATAACGATAACTCGTGCGACAAATCGCGGTGGACAAATGTTCGTGAGAAACAAGAGTGATTTTTGAAAATTTGTTTTATTCCGCTAAGGAAAACAGCATCTCCTACAATTTCTTAGATCGACATCCCAATATTTATTACTTTGATCGTTGAAGCATTACGAATGATGGTTCGAGATTTTTTTTTGTACGATTGTTTTTCCAACGTTCCCTCTTTATGCGTGATCGCGAATCGCGCGAGAGACACTCGACACACCGTGTATCAATAAAGTGACAGCGTCATAGATAAAAAAAAAACGAATATAGATGAACTAGGAAATTATTCTTCGTTATTAAGATGCTTTTGCAAAAATAACATTCCATCGACATAAACGCATTTCGCGCTTCGGGAAAGGGGAAATCGATCGCGAGATCGAGTCGGCGTTGATGAATTTCGGAGTATTTTTTTCCCAAACGCGCGTGTACAGCTTCGAGAAAATGAAAAGTCTCGCGTTCACTTTAATCGCGACTCAACGCTCGCCGCGAATGAAACCCGTTTGACGAGGAACATTTCGCCGTTTCTTCACTTTTTTCCCCGTAGAAGCTTCCCGACGCGAACGTATCAACTTTTTCTCTCGATATTTCGTTTTTCTTCCTTATCATGATCTTTTTTTTTTCGTTTTTCCTCAGTTCGTCGAAAATAATCACGTACTGGTGGACGGATGACTGTGAATGTTGACGTTCAATTGCGGGATCAGTGGGGACGCGAGGGGCTTTGGTGTGCTCGATTCGGGGATCGGTATCGAAACCGCGGGTGGTACGGGCGAGTGTTTCTTACTCCTATCGTGCTGCCATGGTTTAGCGTGATCCTTGCTCAATCTCTCGCTCAACGCTTTCAGGGCTATCTGTCTTCGTCTCTCGCTGTCCTGGGGATCTATGCCAGGCAGATTTATGACTAGGCCCGGCGGTGCGTTCGACATGTCGAATCTTCGGACGATCTTTTTGCACAGTCCGATACGCACGAAGAATCCGTGTACGGTATTGCTCACGACGGCTATAGGCGGTTGTAGAACGTTCGGGAAGAAGCTGCGAGCGAAAACGAGGAGAAAAGTCGATTCGAATGTATCAGTCGCAGACACGGTACTAAAAAACGTATCGTAACGATTCGTTTTTTTGTTTTATAACTTTTCAAACTTGGATAAGCAGAATCGCTCGGTTTTTCGACTTCCGGCGGTATCGAGAGCGTTTGTGAATGTTTTTTTTTCGAGTACGGTAAATACAGAGAGTTTTGTAGGTTATGTTTTTTGGAAACAGAGCGATGAAATCTAGGCGCAAAAATGAACGAGACTTTGCGGGCAATACCTGGCGAATGTAAAATTGTCCGCCATGTCACCCCTGGTGCCGTTGTTGTGCCTCTGATAAAATCTCAGATAGATCCACGAGATGATAACGCCGCTGAGAAACATCGTCGGATGAGTTCCCTCCAATAATCCCACGACCCACAGCATCAGACTCATCGCCCATACGATCATCGGGATATTTCTGTTTGTCATTTTTCCCAACGGCGTTTTGACGATTATGTGGTCCGGCATTATCTGTTTGACGGCTACGCTGACACCTGTAAAGTGAGGATGCAGAAAAATGTGGATGTTTTTAGGGATGTTTTTAAACACAAGAATGTATATTTTGAGTAAAACACGAGCGGAATATGGAGATTTCTGAACTGAGAGGTTTACTCGTATGTAGATAAAACTTTTTGCGCTCTGATCAACTATTGGCGATTTTAAAGCAATTTCTCGATAATTTCGGTTGCAACAATAGTATTCCAGCCAACAGATGCAGAAAATAATATCGGAAAGAGTTGCAAAAAATATACCTGCTATGTAACCTGCGAGGCCGTGGATATGTATGTGGAATAATAAATCCGGATTGCTAGTGCACATGTAGAGAAAAAGGTAAAACAACGTGGAGATAACTGCGACGCCGAAATTAACAACAGCGAAGAAAGTCATCATTTCCATCGCGCCCCAAAGTGGCTCGATGAGCTTGCCGCAGAGGCCGACGGTGACAACATCGACGCAAACTTCCCAAAAGTGTATTTCGAGAAAGCAAAATGTAAATGCTGTCCATATCCGAAATGCTGGCAACAACAGATAACCTGGTGTGACACTCAGCGTCAATACGGCCAGCCTCGAGTACGAGAGGCAGTATGAGAACAGAACAACGACACAGATGAATTTAACGCTCGTGCTCGTGTTACCGAGTAACGCGGCGAATTGTTGTCTAAGGTAGGGGATGTTTCGCCCCAAACCTTTGATCGCTGCCATTTCTGACCCTGATTTGTCAGAGCTTAACCTTTTCCTCATTAACGATAAAAAGGATCTACCGCAATTGCCACCTACCCCGAGGCGCCGCGACTACACTTTTAAAGAGAGACAAAAAATAAGGGAAAAAAGACCGACTGGCACCCGACGTTGGCGCCGCGAGCGGCCGTACCGTAAACTATTACAACATAACCTTTCTTTTCGTTATCGCGCTTCGCTTTTGCGTTACTACACGATCTCGATTAACGGGCATCAAGCTCAGCTGTTCGACTCAGAATCGAGGGTATCGCCTCTCGCGGTAGCAGAGCGCAATTCTGCGCCACTAGTAACGAGCGCCTAGGTAACGAGGCTATCTTTCCGCTCTACAGCAATATCGGGCGGGTAAACGGTCTCGCAGGCGCAGTACTACCGCTCGACGCTGGCCCGGAGAGGCTATCTTTCCGCTCTACAGCAATGTCGGGCGGGTGAACAGTCTCGCAGGCGCAGTACTACTGCTCGACGTTGGCCCGGAGAGGCTATCTTTCCTCTATGCGTGGTTAAATTTTGATGGAGTTGTCGATCGTTCATTTCATTTGCCACTACATTGAAGGAATACATTCTATAAAAAAAACTGAACACAATTTTCCGGAAACCGGAAATGAAGCAACTTGTTCAGAGTTGTTTCCTCTATGTGTGGTTAAGATTTCATGGAGTTGTCGATCATTCTTTTTGTCTGCCATGTAAATTCTATAAAAAAACTCAACACAATTTTCCGGAAACCGGAAATGAAGCATCTTATTCAGAGTCGTTTCCTCTATGCATGGTTAAATTTTCATGGAGTTGTCGATCGTTCTTTCCGTCTGCCGTAAACCTTAGGGTGGTAAACTGAAACTAAATTACCGACGACCGGAAATGAAGCATCTTGCTCGGGATCGTTTCCTCTGTGCGTGGTTAAATTTTCATCGAGTTGTCGATCGTTCTTTCCGTCTGCCGTAAACCTTAGGGTGGTAAACTGAAACTAAATTACCGACGACCGGAAATGAAGCATCTTGCTCGGGATCGTTTCCTCTGTGCGTGGTTAAATTTTCATCGAGTTGTCGATCGTTCTTTCCGTCTGCCGTAAACCTTAGGGTGGTAAACTGAAACTAAATTACCGACGACCGGAAATGAAGCATCTTGCTCGGGATCGTTTCCTCTGTGCGTGGTTAAATTTTCATCGAGTTGTCGATCGTTCTTTCCGTCTGCCGTAAACCTTAGGGTGGTAAACTGAAACTAAATTACCGAAGACCGGAAATGAAGCATCTTGCTCGGGATCGTTTCCTCTGTGCGTGGTTAAATTTTCATCGAGTTGTCGATCGTTCTTTCCGTCTGCCGTAAACCTTAGGGTGGTAAACTGAAACTAAATTACCGAAGACCGGAAATGAAGCATCTTGCTCGGGATCGTTTCCTCTGTGCGTGGTTAAGTTTTCATCGAGTTGTCGATCGTTCTTTCCGTCTGCCGTAAACCTTAGGGTGGTCAACTGAAACTAAATTACCGAAGACCGGAAATGAAGCATCTTGCTCGGGATCGTTTCCTCTGTGCGTGGTTAAATTTTCATCGAGTTGTCGATCGTTCTTTCCGTCTGCCGTAAACCTTAGGGTGGTCAACTGAAACTAAATTACCGAAGACCGGAAATGAAGCATCTTGCTCGGGATCGTTTCCTCTGTGCGTGGTTAAATTTTCATCGAGTTGTCGATCGTTCTTTCCGTCTGCCGTAAACCTTAGGGTGGTCAACTGAAACTAAATTACCGAAGACCGGAAATGAAGCATCTTGCTCGGGATCGTTTCCTCTGTGCGTGATTAAATTTTCATCGAGTTGTCGATCGTTCTTTCCGTCTGCCGTAAACCTTAGGGTGGTCAACTGAAACTAAATTACCGAAGACCGGAAATGAAGCATCTTGCTCGGGATCGTTTCCTCTGTGCGTGATTAAATTTTCATCGAGTTGTCGATCGTTCTTTCCGTCTGCCGTAAACCTTAGGGTGGTCAACTGAAACTAAATTACCGAAGACCGGAAATGAAGCATCTTGCTCGGGATCGTTTCCTCTGTGCGTGGTTAAATTTTCATCGAGTTGTCGATCGTTCTCTTAGAATTCAAGGCGCGAGAATTCATAATTTAAAATTCCATGGTGCGAACGACGTTCATTAAAGTACAAACCATTTTTTTGAACATTCTCTAGAGGTTTGAGGACCGTTAATGGGAAAAATACATTGAAACTGATTACAAATATAAATTGAGACGGCTTTTAGAGTTGTCACTTTGAACGCTTTTCCAATTTTTAGCTTCCAAAAGTATTTGAGACTTTCATTGCGATTCAGAACCATATTCAATCGAGTCAAGATTCACATACTCTCGCACGACACAACCACATTTTGTTTTGTCATCTTTCATCAGTCTTTCCGGGGTTATCACGTATTATTTCAAATTATTCCGAAAAAAAAATTCTGCCAAGCTTGTACGATGCCAGATGAATATTTCACGGTAATGTGAGTTCGGCGATACTATTTATGAGTGAAATAATCTATCATTAAATTTGAGATGAATAATAATCGTACGAAAATGTAATTCTTCTAAATTTTTCCTTTTTTCGCACTGCGATTAATCAATCGGTCAACGTCACGCGCTTGCGACGCAAATTTTACAACATTGCCTCCTTACTCCCGAGCTACGTGAATAAGCGTATTTGTACAAATTTTACGTTCCAGAACAATTCGGTCGCGAAAATTGGTTCGTCGGTGCAACGACCCGTCTGAGTTATCGCAAACCCGTCGGCGTCAGATTTAATAAATGCCCGGGTTTTGTTCGCGTTGCCTTCGCGAGGTT
The DNA here is from genome assembly GCA_959613375.1 of Heteropelma amictum. NCBI lineage: Eukaryota > Metazoa > Arthropoda > Insecta > Hymenoptera > Ichneumonidae > Heteropelma > Heteropelma amictum. Next base: position 9,814,561 of record OY390728.1, on the reverse strand, counting down.
TACTTCGCAGAGGAGAAATTAGCGCTGGGCAAAGTCTGGCATACTTTTTGTTTTTCATGCCGTTCGTAAAATATAATTCAAACAAGTCCAAAGCGTACAAAAATCCTTTTCTCGCAGATCGATCGAATCCTTTTGTCATTGTTATTGTTATTCAATTTGTCAAGGTAATTGTCGAAAATTGTTGGACAGCTGGACGGTCGAAACGCATTCCGGCGAATTGTTCTGTCGCAATTGTTACAATCGGCTGTATTCCACGACATCCGTTAGACCATCGTTGCCAGTGCCGCTGAGCCCGATATATTTAGCGGCGGTCGATAAAAAAGATCTCGCGGTAACCTCCTGCGAATCATTGTCCGACGGTTGTTGCTGCTGCTGCTGTCGGGAGGAAAAATTCACTATTATCAATCCGGCGAATGAGAATTCACGGTTGATCGTCGAAACGGCGAATTGCCCATCGGAGAAAGGACGACTGCGAGGTGGCGCTAGTCACACGGAGAAAGAAGACTCGCCGGAAGCTGGCGAGTCTTCGGAGGTTGGTGGCGCCACTGAAGAAGCATGCGCACGTGAGGGAGCCATTTCCGAACTCGATCTTCGGAGTTCTCCGATAAATATTTGCGAGCAACCCGGTAGTCCAACCGCCATTACCGAATGGTACAGCAATCGTCACTCGGCGTCTCAAAGGTTTCAAAAATGTTTTTTTCAGCGCTCAAACACTACACAGTTGACCTTGAGACAATTATTTTAATTGCTCATCGACGCGTAATGATTATCATTGATTCTTCTTTTTATCGATTATACTTCGTCACGACGCGCAGTATCGTCGATAATTCTTCTTCGATCAATCAAAATTGCCTACGACCTTCGAGCACTCCCGCTTCCGACGTGAATATTTGCAACAACTGCAGCTCGAACTGGCTCGATAAGAAGAAACCGGGTAGTCCATGTCGCAAGAGTCACAGAAACTGTGAACACTGTAAGCAATGTCATCGTCGTCATTGCCGCGAATTTCAAAGAGCCGGTAGAATCCCGTGCTCTCAAGAGGGCGATACTCTCAAGGAGTGTTGGGGAAAAAACTTTGTGGAGAATTATCGGAAGCAATTGAGGTGAGATTGTTGTTTCGACGAAAGATTCATTAACGATAAACGAGTGCCTCGTTAGGGACGTTCTACGGTTAAACACACACGCAGCCCAAAGTGCGTAATCCAAATTTCCATACTTCCGGCTAGTCCCGCAAAGGATTACCATCCCTTTGTCCTTCGATCCTTAGCGCGTAGGGTTTACGATCTAGGAAACGCCGCAATCATTGATCCTCCGAGAAGAAAACATTCGTATCCGCCTCTGCCGCCGCATTACTCGCCACCGGTTTCGCGAAAAAAAGTCTCCTTCCGGTCGCCAGAAAATTTCCCACCAGGAGGCGCGATAGCACGCTTCTCGGCGATGCAGAGCGACAACGCCGAGAAGAAAAGTAGCCCCGTTGACGTGATAAGCTTCGAGCACTCCAGCGGTAGGGACATCGACGAAGTATACGATAAAACCGAAGATGCCGGTGAAGAAGACTCTAGGATGCGAGGGGGTTGCGGCGGAGGTGGCGGCGCTTCCGGTTGTGGCTGCAGCAGCGGCGGTAGGGGCAGGATCAGCGGCGTCGTTGATCATTCCCATGAAAGCTTTTGCGGAAGGGGATACAAAAACGAGACGAGTTCACCGATAGAGGGCGCTTGCGGTTGCAACAGTCGCGGCAAAGATGCCTTCGGGGGTAACGGGTACACCCCCGGTGGTTGTTGCAACAGATTCGAGGGCACGCCGAGAACCGGCGGTTGTTGCGGGACCAACGGTGACGATGTCGACGGAGGCGCTTGCGCCTCGAAGTCGTCCACGGGCTATCGGCCAACCGGTTACGAGATTTGTCCGCCTCGTTCGCCCGACCGTTGCAACCCGTCGAGTCAGCCATCTTGCGGGGCGGCGGCATGTTCGCCACCGTGCTCGGATCGAAAGGGCTGCTGTCCTGCGGCAGACTCCAGACCGGTACGACGTAACGTGACAAGATGCAACACTCCCTGTACCGGCGATTCGCAAAATTGCGGGGGTGGCGGATGCTGCGGTGGCGGATGTCGCGGTGGTTGCGGCAAACCCGGCCAAACCTGTTTGCCACTAAGGTCCTGCTCGAATCCACCCTGCCAGACGCATTCGCAAGGCGGAAGGTCACCCTGCATGCCACCCCGTGGCTGTTCTCCGCAGCCGCCCTGTAGTCGAATCCCCAATGCACCCGGGATGAGCAACAAGAGCGGCGCCGCCGACGGATGCGGTGGCTCAAGCTGCTGCCGGTAAGGAGCTCAACGCAATCGTGCTCCGTCGCTTTAATCACGAATTCCTTATGTGATTTCAGGCCCAGGAGTTCCGGATATCGCTCGGTGGGAGGCGGCGGCTGTTCACCCCCGACGGGTTGCCAACATCAGGACGATCAGGTCAAACCGCCGTCGGGATGCGAGTGTCTCGGTGGAGGCCAGGATTGCCAGCGTTGCGGACGGAAAGTTTACCAGGCTGAGATGCAGGTAAGACGCGTCCGTTGATTGTCGCACCATTTTGCCCTACCGGAAACCTTGGATACTTCGATAAGAGCAGTTCTCGCGTTGTGCAGATGGTGTCCGGGTCGCACTATCACAATATCTGCTTCAGCTGTTTCTGCTGCCGAAAACCCCTCGAGACTCTGACGTACCACGAAAACTGCGGGGAGATTTATTGCAAACGTTAGTACATTCATTTCCGAAAAGATAAGAAAAAAGATCGAAACACCCCGAGCGTCAATAATCACCTAGATATTGTCGGAAATCCCTTGCCCGTTCCTCAGAATGTTACATTCGCAACTTTGGTCCACAAGGATATGGTTATTCCGGCGTCCTGCAAACGCCCATGTGAAGCCAACAGTGGACAGCGCGCGACCCGTCAATCGGAAAATTAAGCATGCCGTTCGAAATTCGCCGATTTATAGATTTATCGCCGGGCGATTCGTCGGGATGCTGTGACGTTTGATGAAATAGCATCAAACTTTAATAATCTTTACTCGTTATTTTGCGATTCCCTTGACACGTTAATAAAGGCACGTCTTCGTTTTTGTACCCTAACACTTTTATTTCCGAGCGTACTTTCTTCCCCAACGACGAAAGATGCAATTGCCGCGAGTGCGATCTTGGCGGAATTCGTATATTCGCGATGGAAGGAAAATATCAAAATTTCATATTTTTCTAAAGTTACGACGGACAGTCGAGGGCTGAATTATCACAGTAGCTGTGGAATGCATCTCCGGAATAAATTTACTCATAGAGAATAGAGCGTGTGTGTGTGTGTGCAAGTCCAGGGAGAGAGAGTCGACCGATTCATCGAAAATTCAATGATAAGTTTCTGCAAAGAAGTGGGAAGCTGCGGTACACCATTGCTACAAGGGGAAAGAGCGGGAAGACTTTACGAGCCTCTTTTACCTCATGATTTTTCTTCTCTCGTGCGCTCGGGTGCCACACGGAAATAACATTTCCATATACATGTATAGACATCCCCTTTGATGGAATTCTGCCCTTTATCGCTCTCCATTCGATCTCGCATGGTTCGCCGAGTTGTTTTTTTTTTGCAGGCAGGATCTGCCTGGTACAATACGATTCCTCACTCTTTTTTCTTATTCCGTTCGTACGCGCGTGAATCGGGCGGCTTTGATTTTTCATGCACGTGGTAAATGATATCCGCGTCCGTGTATGTCTGTCCTTTTGAGCGAGCGTCGATTTCCTGCTCGCTTTTCCTCTTATTTTTCATTCCTCGAATTCTTTTTCATCGTCGAATTTTTCTTCCATTATTCGTCACTCCGTGGATCCTTTTACGGTCGTGTTGGGTTCATACGTTGCTCCACTTTCACTCGCGCGAGACTTTTGGCATTGCCGGATGTGTACTCACTCTTTGTGGAATATGCCACGAGCAAGAATCCACACAGGGATGTTTGCGGGCTGGGTCGATCGAGGGAATTTGAGGGAGCAAACGAATGTGAGAAAGAGGGGTGGAAGCTGCGAGGGGATGAGAGCCCCGAAGAGCGCAGGAAAAAAAGAGGACGGACGCACTAGCTGGGCGTCGAAAATCCACTCGAAGGAGCTGGTGAAAAAGATCGGAGAAGATCGGATCGCTGATGAAATGAATGTGAATGCGAGTTGGGTTTTGGAACGAGTTTGACGAGCTTGGTTTTCCTTTTTTTTTCGCTTTTTGCCACCATTCGCGTTTCGCGAACAGTTTTACGTGTATATTCGAGAGCCTGAAAACGTCTTTTTGAAGGAATTTTTATAATTTGTTTCGATACGTACAGAAAATCGATGGAAATACAATTGATATTTGACAAAGTGCCGGTGACAGGAAGAAACTCTTTGATCTTTCGAAAATCGAAAAATCCAGTTTTGATAACGGCGCATCGACTCGTCCAGGGGTTTTTCGTCCACTTGGAGTATTGTTGGACTTTCAATTGTCTTGGTGATGCAATTGACGTGAATAAAAGTAGGATAAATTCTGCGAGCGTCAGTGGGCCAAAAATCTCGAGTTCGGACTCTCGATTATAACGATCGGTATACAAGGGTAAGAAGGGGATGAAGGAGGGAATTCTCGGGGTGGAAAGAAAAAAGACAAGTGAGCTAGGTTGAATAAAACGGAGACGATGCTGGTTATAAGGGAACGTGGTGGAAAGAATGAGGGAGAAAACAGAGGGGGTGGAAAATCGGATGAAAAGAGCGAAAGCGAGTAGTTACTGGTTTATCGAGGCCCTCCTCCCTCCTCGTGCGTCTTTTTGAAGGAATTTTTATAATTTGTTTCGATACGTACAGAAAATCGATGGAAATACAATTGATATTTGACAAAGTGCCGGTGACAGGAAGAAACTCTTTGATCTTTCGAAAATCGAAAAATCCAGTTTTGAAAACGGCGCATCGACTCGTCCAGCGGTTTTTCGTCCACTTGGAGTATTGTTGGACTTTCAATGGTCTTGGTGATGCAATTGACGTGAATAAAAGTAGGATAAATTCTGCGAGCGTCAGTGGGCCAAAAATCGCGAGTTCGGACTCTCGATTATAACGATCGGTATACAAGGGTAAGAAGGGGATGAAGGAGGGAATTCTCGGGGTGGAAAGAAAAAAGACAAGTGAGCTAGATTGAATAAAACGGAGACGATGCTGGTTATAAGGGAACGTGGTGGAAAGAATGAGGGAGAAAACAGAGGGGGTGGAAAATCGGATGAAAAGAGTGAAAGCGAGTAGTTGCTGGTTTATCGAGGCCCTCCTCCCTCCTCGTGCGGAATTGCGCTGAGAAAAGCGAAGGGGTATTGTACCTAAAGCTCCGCGGAGAGTGGAATACTTGTACATCCATGTATGTGTACGAAATGAAAACGGCAGCAGCTACAGTGATGGAGGGGGGCGTTTATATAGCTTTCAAGCGCAGAAGCTTAATCTAATTTCAAATATAAATCTGTTCTCTCCCGCGTGCGCCGGTACTCTCTTTTCTTGAAACGATGGAAACAGCAATAAGCGAGGGAGAGAGAGAGAGAGAGGAGAGGAGACGGGAAAAAAGAGAGAGAAAACCAGAGAGGGAAATCCTCTGAGCAGCAACGACGTTGAGTCGGTGGAACGCTGGCTGGGTGTGCTTTCTCCTGTTTTCAGCATCGCATATAAACCCACACTCGCCATGGACCAAACTCCCACCCAGCCTCTTTACCTCACGGGCTTTAATACACTACACCGCCAACGAGAACAATAATCCAGAGAACGCGACTTCGTAATTCTTTATTTTCTCCCTTTTTTTCATTACCTTTTTTCCCTTCAACGTGTACACTCTATTACTCGAATCCAGCGTTTGCTTTATGCACGAAATTCGCGGTGGAATTAATTGAATCCTTAAATCGTTTGCTCCGTTCTGCGGGCTTCTTCTCGCGCTTTTGAGCGTCTGTTTTTCTTGCACTCTACCCAAGAATTCAATCACATTGAGATGGAATTTTTGGGGACAAAAAATCGAACCTCTGTTTTGAAAAATTCAATGTAATATTTTTTTTTTTGTGAACGGATCAGAACTTTTGTTTTTTTTAATTCTTCATCATTTTCTCGCACGGAGTTTCGTCCGATCGATCTTATCCACGCTCCTTTCGGTACAGCCTTGAAATTGCGATCTTGGATCGTAAACGGTTGTGTAATTCGGACAAACTACCTTGTAATGTGCAGTATGAAAAATGGCCGTAACAACCGAGAGAATTATCCGTATAAAAGATCGCGAAACGATAGAACCGGGCTATGGAGTGTCAGTTGGAAATTAATAACCCTCATTTGTCCAAGGTGTACGAGCCGAGCATTTACGATTGAAATCGTTTCATATAACATGTACGATATAGAGTATATATATATGTATATACACTCCTCTAGGCTGCAACGTCGAGCATCCGACGTGGACCGAAATACGAGGGGTGAATATTTCGACCGACACACAAACGCTCAAACCCCAAAACACACCCTTCAGATACTGTCACAACACACGACGTACCGAGGACGACTAATTTTTACAGGGGCACGAATGTATTCGACGACGACATCGCGATCGAAATCTCGTGACATCTTTTTATTTGCCGGATAACATTAATTCGAAACGTAGGATTTTATCCACGTTTGAAATCTGCTCTCTCTCTCTCAAAATATCTCTTTTCTCAATTTTCTTAATCCGAGCCAAGTTCAAACGCATAACTAAAATCTTACTCCTAATGTGAATAAAATATTACACATGCAAAGCGTAACTCGATCAGTTTTTAAGGCAGAAACAAAAGTACCTTTCGCTTTGAAGAGGAAAGTCCTACTTTGGAACTGAATTTTATGGGGGATTTTTGATTTTGAGAGAATCGAGATGTCTTCTTGCGGAAATATTGTGCACTTGAAGTCTTGCTGCTTCGAATATAAAATATTTAGAAAAATCCGGAAAAAGGGAGTACGGAAACGCGGAACAATGTCTAGTATTGTGGTTGTCGGTAAAGTTGAAGAAACAATTTTGAAAAAAAAGTGATTGAGCGTGTATCATTCGGAATTTATATGAAATCTGCAACAATCATATGCCGAGCTGTATGGTGGACCGCATAATCGCACGGGCATTTAAGCTCATAGCGTGAAGAATCTTCACCCCGAGGGCATTCGTATTACAGTGACACCCCAGCGGAGTCTCTCGACGTGGTATATTCGTTTTGCTTTCGTAAGCAGCGTAAAAATATGAAAAAAGGGGTGCACGGACGGACGTTGCCTGGTAAATCAAGTTTATCCTCGGCGTTAAATATCCATGGGGTACATTAAAGTTTCCAGCGAGTCCTTGATGAGCCACGTCGAATCGAAAATCGTCGAATATAATGGATAATTATGCAAATGTCCCAGGAACAAATACGACAAAAAAAAACCATAAAAACTCGAAATAAAATCGGTCTTTGTCGAATTCGGTATGACCGATCGGTATCCTCGAACAGCTGCAAAGTATGCGCGCGAGATTGCGCGGTCAAAACGCGAAATTCGTCATATATCTGCTCTTTGCGGGTAATTCCCCATTTTGCATTAACAAAATACCAAAAACGAGAGGGAAGATCGTAACGCACGTTGGTAATTGTTGAGAAATCGTATATTTGAGATATCGAAATATTTCTGTCGTTTTCGTACTCGGATGAGAGAAGCAAAGAATCTCGATAAATCTCGATAACAGGGAGTAAAAACTTTATACTTCCGGTTCTTGAATTTATTTGGTTGCGGATGACACTTTATAGGGTCGAGGGACGAGTATCGCGAGGTCGCTGATTAATGCATGTAACGATCGAAGCGTCATAATGAATCTGAAATTACAACAATCATAATCGTCGAGGACGATCGTCATTATATTCTGTAACAATAACGATTAAATGAAGGTAATATGCGATATTGTTCGTGCGTGCGCGTTACAATGTGTCGTACATGCGAACGTATGTTTATCGGCAAATTTCTCATCCTGTCGACGATTTTAAGGGATGTATATGCGGGGAGCATTCGTATGTGTGCTATCAGAAGGGTTTCGCGTCAAGCGCACATTTCATTTGCATCGTATAAATCGCCGGTTTCCAGTTGAGCACGCAACCCAAACACGCGCGTTTACGTGTTTGGGGCCGGGGTCCCTGCGTACATCTGCGATACCGCGGATCTCTCGAGTTGCAAACCAATGTACACACCGAGTACGAGACGCGTGCAGCAACAGTCGACAACCGGGAGGAAACAAAAAAAAGAAATCGCAGGATGCATATATCAGGGCGTCGGTTACATCCCAAGTTGACTTTTTTCACTCGGGTATGCCCTAGATCGGTGCCCATGACTCAAAAACAACGTTGGCAAAAAAAAAATCAAATTTTTGGATCTTAATTTTCATCTTCTAACTCATCATCTTCGTTAAATTCTCGAGAACTCTTGATTCCGCCGTTGTGATCCTTTTTAAGGTCCCTTTAAGGGGACAAATTTTCGACAAAAATAGAAAAAAGTTGGAAATATTCGATGTCACATGTTGGAAATAAATTAAAATCGAAAATCAGCTAAGAAAATTCGTGGATGAAAATGCTGGCATTGGAGGAATCGCGGTGTGTGTCTGATGATATATTGATTTTGTGTGTTAGTATCTGAATTATTTTTTCAGCGCGAGATTCTATTTACGATCTCGAAATTTCGCATGAAAATCCGAATCCTTCCTTAATCGTGTTCTTGCGGGTCTCGATTCTCGACGTCAGAGGAGCATGCATTTTGAAATGTCAATGCCGTTAATTAATTTGCCGCTGGAGTGTATTGAGAAGCTCTCGCTGGAAACCCGTTTTTGTCCCGTTTGATCACGCGGTATCTCCCTCTCTCGCAGTGTTTATTCGAGAAAGGTGGAAAATACGCCAAGCACAATACGATGCCTGTCGAAATTCGGAAATAAATAATCGAGTAAAGGATAATTACGTTCCTAAACGGTAAATATCAACACACAAATGTACACGACACGACGAAAATATACATTTTCTCGTAAATAATTTCCAGACAAACTAAGCTCCGAGTGAAAATCGAGAAAACTTTAATTCCTCGTCAAATTTCATCATTGTCGTACAATTATCAATTTTTTCCCGAATTTACGATTCAAAAAAGTCTCAAATTCACGCTCGATTCATTTTGAAGGCATTTGTACGAAGGAGCATAACGAAAAAATGGAGCAAACACTTTCAAAGTATGCCCTGAGGTTTGAGAAGAGCCTCGAATCTCGAGGGTCAATGAAGCTTTTGTGCCCGAAATATTGATGCATTTTTGCTCAAGATTTTTCGACGAAGCTCGAGCGGGGTTTCCTCCTCGGTCTTGAGGTACGCAATGCGGATTAAGGGGTTGTACAATAACATTACAACAGGTCGATGTAATCGATGAGAATGAATGAGGAAGGGGCGCAAATGGAGGATAAAATTTACGAGCACATAAATTCCTGCTCATCGAATATCGCGAGGTAACGTTGCAGAGATCAGAGTAATGCATATATTTTTTTTGATACCCCACGAATCGTTCTGTGTTTAACAATTCCGCCATGTGTGCAGCGAACTCGCGCGCAAAACGGTGTACCTGAATGGTAACGTATTTTATGGGACATGTATGGGTTTTAGATGAGGTATACAAAAGTTGAACGTATATTTATATGATACGTCAACGCATACTTGAATGGTTGACGATCGTTGGCGGTTTTCAGGATCCCTTTTGAGCATATAATGCGACGTTTGATCGTCGATTACTGGTCCATGGGATGGAGAATCATATACCGTACAAAATTAATTCAACGATGGATGCATTTTGAAAAACATCGCGAAAATAACCAAAAAAATAAAAATAAAGAATTGAATAAATAATCCTTCAACGCCTATGTGACGAGTATGTCCCATAAAATCCTACGTGTTTGCGTGCAAAGTTCATTTAACCGCAAGTTTTCCATGCATTTCGATAAATATCGATATCGATCGATCGATCGATAAAAGCGAAACGTCTCAAATTCGTGGATTTTTCAAACAAAAAAGAAGAGTGAATTTCACGCTCGTGTTTTAAATTCCTCACGAAGCCGCGTCTAAAAATCGTTCGGGAAAAAATAAAATGGCCCGTGGAAACCGTGTTGGATATGAATTTCCTCGATAGTTTCGCTCTTTAACCGGAGTACCAGCCGCGAAACGATTCCATATGTAACTTTTGGTATATACAGTTACGTCAAACGAGGATCGGTCGTTGGGCTTGAAAAAAGGGTTGGTAATGCGCGAACGAAAAGTGCCGCATGCGCGAATATACATATACATGCAATAATATATATACATATACATATATATATATATATATAAATATATACGTGTTTCCGAATTCGCGACTCCGAAGCGCGAGAATATAAAATAAAATCAGAATGGTGTCATATGCGTCTGCTTGCATGATAAATGTAGCGATTTAAAATCGAAATTTCTCTTTCGTGTTCACGTACCCGCGACGTTTGACTAATGGTCCAGCATTAACTATCGGAGCATTATATTCAACGAGCCGCGAGGGTATGAGATGTTTCTTTTATTTTTTTTTTTTTTCAAAAATACCCATCCGTACCTCGACAGGAGATTGATACTTCACGTGTACAGTAGACTGGCTGAATGACGGCAGGTTTTTCTTCCTCCATACTCCGCGCGTACACGTACGTTCGAATCATCATTTCCCCTTCGAGATATTTCAAGACCCGCGGTGTTAATGGCGATAATCGTGGCTTTCGATGTTTCTTTTTTTTTCTCTCACTCTCAATCACACCCTTCGAACGCTCAATTTGTCCGGGGCAGGGGGGGGGGGGGTGAATAAAAAATTGTTTTTCCTTCCCTCGTCACGACGAAAACGACGAAACCTTTTCGCGACGACTATTTCGCTTTGATGCGTGTTGGACTCACGCCGCACGGTCCATCATCATTTTTCATTCGTCACGACAGACGGACGATATTTGCGAAGACAATGTGTGTTTTTTTTTTTTCAAAACTTGGCAAAGGCTCCCTCGTGCCGTCCTTATACTGCATTATTTTTCATGGGACAGTCGTCTTTTGGAATTTATGGACGAACAGGTCGAGTTGTCAGTGTCGTTGATGTTCATTGGAATTTTTGGGTATTTTTTGAAGCGTTTTGACGGGTTCGGATTAAAATTTGCCTCGAGTGTAAGAGACGTCTATTTTGCTGATATTAAAAAGTAGATGATGCGTTTATGGTCTTTTTATCGACAGGACTTTTGGAGGATAATGGATTTTTAAACTGAACTGAATTCCAAGGACGTCCTAATTTTTTAAATCATCGGAAATTTCGAAATATCACGTCAATGCAAACCTCGGTCATTAAGCCATGATGGAAAAGTGAACAATGTCCTCAATTAATTAATCGGTCAAGGACAATTGAAAGTATAAATCACGAGAGATGTTCTTTCGAGCGGGGATGAAATGACGTTCGAGTACCGACTGCGAAGGTATCTTTAGCCCTCGCGGGACAAGCTTTACACCTTTTTAAATGATTTCTCTCACAGTATGTTCAAGGATGCGTTAAAAACTCGGGTACTTAGTGAAAGGTGTATACACAACCCTTTTGACTGAACAGTCAAGCATCGGGTAACCTCTCCAACCCCCAGCACCGAGGATATCATATATAAAATTGGGAAGAAAGAATCACGAGACCACCCAAACGTGACACCCAAACTGGTTGACGCCCGAGGGCACTGTGGAAAAGTACACACACACACACACACAAACACACACACACTAATATACCATAGGTTTGGGGCCCGTCCATTGTCAGTACATATCTCGTTGTTACCCCGTCGGGGTGGCCCTCGATTTCATCCCTCACGGGGCGTGCTTTACCGAGCGTAAAACGTTTTCCTATTCTCTAACTTGTAATAGTTGCCGTGTTCTATGGTCGTCACTCCTTTTACAATTTACAAAGGCCCTGCTCGAGTTATAATGTCTGATGCTCGTGAAACGCATAATGCTGTTGGAGATAAATTGATGATAATGTATGTAAGTTTGAGAATAACTCTTGGACGAATGTGCCTGTGTGCGAAGTGTGCGAATTTGGAAATTAGGGCTTTTTCGGTTAGTAGCGAGTTTAATGTATTCATTACGAGGATTCTTCGTGATTTTTTTTTTTTTTTTCATTTATCGTTGCGGCGTGGCGCGGCGTTTAATCATCAGCATTCAGTTTTGAGACACCCTGTATGTATATATAATGTAGAAAAGGAACGCAAAGACAATAAAACGAGGGCTGGCGATCGAAAAGGGGAAAATATACTATATGCCATGCCTCCAAACCCCAATGGATGAAGAAGAATCTGCGTGACCGAATGATAATCCCCCGAGCCGCATTTTTCTTTCATTTCACATTATTATCATATTATTAAAAAAGATCCTCCGTGAAATTTTATTAAAATCGCTTAAACGCCTCGTGTCTCACCAAACTCCCAGCTTCCATTGTCCCGCGACGATTTAATAATATTAAGCGCGAACTTTTCGGCTTTGGTTATACTATATATAACAACGCCAAAACGCGGTGGTATAAATGTTTCACTGTTGGAGAATATTACGCAAGCTGCGCGTCAGACTGCGAAATTTAGGGTGGGCGAGCATCATCCGCATCTCCCGGCGAAACTCATGCCGGTCCGACGGACCGAAAATTTTGGAATCTGCGCTTTAACTTCAATCGCCTTGTCTCTTTCCCTCTTTATTTCTCCATTTTGCGCTTCTCGGATTCGTCGAGTACGGGTATCGATGATCGAAAGTGCGAAACGACACCGTGTAATGTTGACGAAATATCATTTATTTCGTCTCGTTCTTGAAAAGTGGCAAAGATTTTAGTGAACCGACTGAGTTCGGCAGAAAATGACAGAAAATTTTGGATTTCAAAAATGATTTTTAAGGGTCCATGTCGATGTATTTTTTCCCGCTGACTACGACTGACTACGACTGACTACGACTGACACACCGGTGCTTCATCGAAAATCCAATATTTCCGTCCGAAAATGCGATAATACGAGTTTTATCCATTAATTTCTATTTTCTTATTGAAATATCGAGTTTTCGGGGAAAAGTCGGTGGGTTTCGTGATCAGCGGAAAATTTCCGATCGAATAAGCTTCTGAAATATTGAAAATTTGAAAAAAAAAATTTCCGCTCATTTTTCGCCACTTTTCCAGAATCGTCGAAAAGTCGAAATTTCAAATGATCATAACTTCCTTCCTAATGAAGCTACATAGATTTTTTAGGGGGGTTTCGAAGAGCCCTCGAGTAGACTTAGAAAATGGTGAAAATTGCTAAATTGCTTCACCCTCAAAATCGATGTTGAAAATTGGCGAAAAAAACGCAAAGGGGTATGTATGGAAAAATTGGCGAAAATCGGTGGTCCTACTTAAAAAATCTGCCAAAAATCGAAAAATTAAGATATCTGGACAAACCAAACGGCATTTTGAAGGCTCTTTAATTGCCAAGAGAATAAGCACAAGTCGGGGTGTCCATCTCAAACGGCAAAAAAATGGCAAACATTTTAGTGAACCAACTCAATTCGGCAGAAAATGCGGAAAAATTTTGGATTTCAAAAATGATTTCTAATGGTCCATGTCGATGTATTTTTTCCCGCTGATTACGAAACACATCGATATTTCATCGAAAACCCAATATTTCCGTCCGAAAATGCGATAATACGAATTTTACCGATTAATTACTATTTTCTCATTAAAATATCGAGTTTTCGAAAAAAAGTCGGTGGATTCCGTAAACAGCGGGGAGTTTCCGTTCGGATAAGCTCCGGAAAGATTGAAAACTTCAAAAGAAAATTTCGACTCATTTTTCGCCACTTCTCCAGAACACTCAAAAAGTCGAAATTTCGAACCTTTTGCTCTTTGATGCGCGCGTACGTTTTGCTTAAATTATTAAACGCGTACGATAAAGTTACGTAAAAAATCAAGGCGCTGCAGCGCACTCGTGTGATCGGGCGAGCATCCGTCCCTAGTATATACATATACACAAGAATATGTATGTAATACGAAAAGTGTATTTTCCGAGGTAGAGTATTATTACCCCGTAAATGCCAGCTGCACTCTCGCACGCGACGCTTTTTAGCGCAAAAACACGTTTTTAACGTACTATTTTTAAAGCGATAAAGAGAGAGAGAGAGAGAGAGAGTGAAGAGCGAAAACTAATTCGGTCCAACAATGCTAATGGTGACAATAACAACGCAACATACGTCGATCACGGATTCACGAAAAATGCCGCGAAGTCGAACGAATCGGCATCATTAGCGAGTGTCCCGGTGAAAGGCTGGCTCATTGTCGACACCGGATCTTTTCGGATCGCGCAAGAGAGCATCTTTTCCATTGAATCTATATAGCTGCACTATTATGACAAATTGATCCATGGAGGTAGAGTATTACGCACCCCATCAACGACGGAAGATGACTTTTGCCCACATCGAAATCGATGAATTTTCAAAATTATTCAATTTCAAAAATTTCAATCCGGAGCGGTTCTTTTTTTTTAAATATTCAACAATCGACACTATGGAATACGCGTCAAGGATGAATGTAAATAAAAAGTTTATCCCTCACCTGCCAAACACGAGGGGAGCGTACCCAGAGATTTGAGGATAATTATCGCCATTATCGTATCGTATTTGTTACGACAAAAACTTTTTCTTTGAAATACAATTTTCAAATTGAAGCATATCCTATCAATCGGACATTTGCAAAGATTACCCGATAATTTGTTCGTCAAAACGGTTATTATACCCTCGGCAAATGTTTTTTTCTTTTTATAAAAAATAAGTCAGGATTTTGTGGAAAATTCGCGTTGAGAGTCGACGATGTTCGTTCGACAAAATCGATCATTCATATCTCCGTGTTGAATGACGATAGACGAATGATGTGGGGGTTGTTCGGGGGTTGTTCGATCGTGACGCTCGCCTGCCGCTCAATGATAATTCCGAATTTCATCGAATGATTAAAATATCTGTTGAAAAGTTCACCGGAAAAGGTCTTGACACTCGGCGTTCGACATGGTACAGCCTATCGCGTGCACGAACACAGCGAGTGGAAAATTTGGGATCGCACTGCAGCCTCCGTTGCGATGAAACGATTTTATGCTCGATGCTAACTATGGACGTGGATTTTGACGCAACGAGACGAAATCGAATGACGGATCGATTCTCAGACGATGGCTGTGGGGACCGGCGGGAAACTTTTCACGCGAGAGAAACCTCCGAAAAACGGAACTGCGTGCGTACGATGATGGATCGTACATCGAAGCGGAGATAGGCGACGCCAACAATGATGGTAAAAAAAAGAGAATAAATTTTTGCTCGTGTCGTCCTTGCTGCTGCAGGGAGGAGAAGAATGTGCATCTGTGTGTGTGTGTGTGTGTGAGAGAGAGAAAGAGAGAGAGAGAGAGAGAGAGAGGGATCGATGGATAGATGCAGAAGAGAGAAAAGCCTCGTGTCATCTCTCCGATGGTGGCGACCATTGAAAACGCAGCTTTATGCAGTTTTTACACGCCATCCTGATGTCGGAGGGAATCTCGCTCTTTGCATTGTTCCGCACGGCGTCGAATGCCTCTCGCTTTTTTTTCTTCATCTCCCATTGTCGTCGTTCACGCGATGGAATAATTTGCCAATTTTATGGGACGCTACCATACCACATCTACCGGGGGTCGTCGAGCAGGAGAGAATTGTCGAGCTTTGGCGAATTACGGTGAAGCTTGAAAAAAGACAGAGAGGGCGCGCGGAGGGTGTGGAGCAAGGAGCGAACGAGAGGGTATCGACGTACAGGTATATCCGATGGCACGATTTCCATTGATAGCTCAACGTTGAAGGGCTCGTAATTTTCGTGATTTACTCAATTGTGTATTGCTGCAAAAAATTATTATTTCATTTTTTTTTTCATACAGCTCTATCGATGTAACGATGCACTTTTAGCGTTAATCATCGTTGTAATAATAAATGTAATAACAAAGATCGTTGTACGTCGTTACTTCCAGGAGTGTGGGGAATGGTTGGGAAATATTGAACACACGTGTAATACGTGGCGTCAGTAAACGCCAATTAGTAGATAAAAAGAAGGTAATGACGTGATGTCAGTGACCTATTTCCGATACACGGAAAAACGGTCGTTTGGCTGGTCATACAATATATATATATATATATATATATGATATGACCAGCCAAACGACCGTTTATATATACGAGTATATATATATATATATATATACAGAGAACATGATACGAAATCCAGTACAGTTTGTCATTTAACGATAAACGCCATTTAATTTAATGGAATATCTTTTGACAATGCGTCCGTAAACGCCAATTAGTAGATAAAAACAAGGTAATGACGTGACGTCAGAGATCTATTTCCGATACACGGAAAAACGGTCGTTCGGCTGGTCATGCAATATATATATGTATATACAGAGAAAATTATACGAAATCTAGTACAGTTTGTCATTCAACGATAAACGTCGTTCAATTTAATGGAATATCTTGTGACACTGCGTCGGCAATACGATAACGTGTATTGACTAGACTGCCAAAAGCAAGGAAAAAATTACTTCATCAGTTTCACACCGGTGAGATTATGCGAATGGAAAAATGTCGATCGGACGGACCTTTTACGAAATTTCCCGTCGGGCAACATTTCACGAAGCGGATTGACACTTTTTAAAGCTGAAATCGCGAGGCGAATCATTGATCTTCGTCGATTCATTTTGCTCTGTAAAAGCGTCGAAAAAATCGGGTCGCATCCTTCGTCAGTACCAACTTTCCACAGCATCGTCCAACGTCGGATATTCCTCGGGTACAGTTTCGTCAATCAGCGCCATCCACGGTGGTGGATTGTCCAAACAATTGGACGCTTCGGAACTGCGAATTTCGAAGAGCGAAATGATTTTCCCCGTTTCGATCGATTATTATCGATTGATCGCTCGCGATGCGCAAGGAAGATCTTGAGGATTTCATAAAAGCTGATAGGTCGGAATAATCTTACGAGAAATAAGCGTGGAAATAGTCGAGGCTGCATCGGGACCACTCGAAACTTCGTTGATGAAATTGCGCCAATTCCGCCATGGCGTGACCATCCTCCATGGCGCAGTCGTTCGTCTTTCCAGAATCGTCGTGATACGCGCCAAGCCTGCTTGTGCAAAAGAAAAAACATGGACCAAACAATTAGCCGACGATTCCGGCGGGAAAGCGAGTCAATGAAGACGTCATGTTTGACGAAGCTCACAAGTGGCCAGTTTCGTGAACTGCGGAACCAACGCCGGCGAAATTCCACTCGTAATGAACAATCGCGGTACTCAAGACGCGCCTGTACGACCTCATCGTTTCGGATGACGTGCAAGCCGCCCTGACATTAGCGAAACCTGGGTTTGGTTCAAAAGGAAAAATTAATTTCGACCCCTTTGGCCAAAGAGGATGACAGCCATTTTGGTTTCCCATCAGACCTTGAATGTAATTTGTTTGTCTTTAGAGTCATACGCACCGAACGTCGTCGAACATGGATCGGTAACGTCAATGCACAGGTTTATTCTGTGACGATTTATGGAGAAGAATATGATTTTATATCTCGTGAATTTTAATGCAGCAGGTGTGGAAAATCAACGTTTTTTTAATGCTTACGTAGTCATTGCGATGATCATGTCGTAATGTTTCATGGGCAATCTTTTTCGCTCCTCGTAAAAGTAGGATCCAATGCTCCGTACACTGTCCTCGGTATTGCTCAACTTTACCAGCGATGTGTCGTCGGTCATGTAAGACGTGGCTGCGTCATCCTGTTGTCGGAGAGGCAGAAAAGCAATGTTTCTGTAAAAGTGTTTTTTTTTTAAGTCGAAGCCGGAAATGACATTTTTTTAAAGCTTACCGCAGCAATGATTATCCCGGCGATACTGAGACGCACTTTTGGAGCCTCTAGGGGACTGTAGACCATATCAGCGCTGTTCCAGAAAGCAACCATAAATCTCAGAGCCTGAGTAATTGTACGATCTCTGTGGGACATTCAAACGTGGTTAATTATTTCTCTAATTTATCATCGACGTTGACTTTTGTTTCGAGACAAAAAAATGATAAAAAAAAGATCAAAACCAAAAAAAAAACGCAAGAAACTCGATCGGTTTACCTAATTGCGTTGTAATCGAGAATCAACAGCATTTCGGCGTAAACAACTTCCGGAATTCTTCGAGGCGTATCGCCTCTCTTAACTCTGTAAACTCTGTCCGCCGTCTGTCCGACTGTGAAAATCCGAACGAAAATAAGCAATCGGGTAAATTGTTTAAGAGAAACTTTGCATTTGAAGTAGCTTTTTTTACGCCACCGAACACACCTGCAACCCGATGTCCTCTGGTGTCATCGATCGAGGCGGGAATTTTGAAAACCGCGCAGTATCTCTTGTCGGAGTGAAAATCCGCGTGGTTGATCGAATTTTTCAGACCCGGTGATTCAGCACCGCGATCGCCAGCTTCCAGCTTCTCGTTCACCAACGATTTGGGTAATGATTTTATGGCGAAATCGCGAGATAAGATCCCCTCCTACGAACATGTAAAAAAATATTGTGGAATATCGCGAAGGTTCGTGATGAAATCCCGCCGGATGTTGATACCCACAACAATGGACCCTTCTTGAGGATCATCGTACACGACGATCGCAGCTTCATTTTCCGCATCCTGATACATTCGGAACTGACCGATGTCGGTGATCGCCTGAAAATGTCTTTATTATTCGCCAATTCGTGAATTTGACGGAATTCAAGCTTTGCAATGAAATATCTCGAAAACCGCTCGATCGATTCCAACCGTTTTGCATCGTAAATTAATTATTTCCTCTAAAGAATTTATACACACTGTTTTTTTCTCTATGCCTTTTACTTTTTCAGATGTCCTTTTTACTATTTGAGAACCTGGTGTTGTACATTCTTTGAATTCGCGGTTTTCAAAAAAGCATACGAATGTGTAATGTATAATTGAGTATAGAACCATAATGAGTTAATGGCTCACTGTTGGCAGCTCGTCGTAACGAATACTGTTGTAGGCACTCTCGTCAGTGGTAGCCAACCATACAGGAGTGTTGTTACTCGCTAAGTACCCCGCGGTGGCTTTGAAATCGAAATAAACGTCGACACCGTCGAGTTTCACTTTCATTTCTATCGTTTTGCTCGGCGCCCGTCCCTCTCCGGAGCCAGGCAGTGTGATCGGATACACTCGATAATCCGGAACTGAGAAACAATTTTTTTTGAATTTTTTTCGAAACGGTTCTTATCGAAATTACAGTAAAGTCCACGAAAGAAATATTTCGTTCCGGTACTCACTCGAGTCCTTGGTCGTGCCGAAAGTTTCCAATATCTCGGCGGCTGTCATCGTCTCGTGGATATCCGAAAGAAGAGCTCCTGCCTGACAGGCAATGGTTATCAACAGAGTGAGCACGGAGGCCGCGAAATTTGCAGACATTTCAGGCACATCCGGTTGTCGCCGGAGAGAAGATCGTCAAATTTCAGGATAAATGAGCAATCGACTCGCCTCCAGCAGGTGGTGTTCGTCGTCGAGAAAGATGCGTTGAAGACTTTTGAATAACGGGAATTGCTCTGCTCTTTATTGCGATGGTTTGCTCATATAGCCGATAATGCGAGAGGCTGCCGATCGAGGTAATGGATACGAAGCTTGCGGAGAACGTGATCAGTCACACGTAAAACAGATCCACGTGCGGATCGTTGACTTCTCGGCGATTTCGACAACCGCTGGTAAATCCAGGTCCCACGTGGGTGTTACACTTCTACCCATCGTCTGTTCCCCCACATACCGGGCTACCTGCATCCTCGTTTCCCCCTCCATCATTTTTGACCCAAAAAAACGTATAAAATCAAATACGAAAAATGTCACACTCAAAACACACATTATCCGACATGTTCAAGCAACCAATTGGAAAGGATAAATTTCGTCGTAATTACCGGAATCCTCAGGAGTGTTAAAAGTTTCAAATATCTCCGCGGCTCTCTCATCTCATCTCATCATCATCTCATCTCGTGAATATTTGAAAGAGCACTTGTTGGAAAAACACCGATCACGAATACGTTGAAGATTGTTGTTTCTCAACCATCGAACTGGAGTATTTGAATTGTTTCGAACAACGCTGTTTCGCTCTCTTGCAGAGTGTTTTCAGTGCGAGCTGGGAAAACAACGATATCACCGAGAGCGTCGTAATCGTTGATAATTATATACAGCCGATATAAAGTACTCTTCCTTCGTGATAAAGTTTTGTGTCCGGCGGGAGTATTAAAAGTATACTTCCGCCTTTTGCTAAGCGAAATAACGAATGGCATTGGGCTTCATAGAAAAAAAAACGCGGAAAAATCAGACAGGAAATAATACAAAAGAAATAACGACTGGAATCGGCGTCTGGAACCCATAAAACCGATAAGAAACTTCATGACGGTCAGAATTCAACAATCTGCGCCTTTTAAAAATGCGAAGATTTGCGTATCGCTTTTGTTTTTTGACAATTTACAGTTTTACGCTGTGTTTCCCGGAATTTCTTAAGATTTTGTTTTTTTTCCTCCCCAAACGCTCTTTTTAACCGCTTCATTTTATTTCGCCAAGTTTTTACAAGATTTCCGAAACAAACCCGCGTCTTTGGCGCAAGAACGGAATTGGCACGACGAGGAATTGGAATAAAATGGTAGCACGAATATTTTTTATACCGATTATCGCTTATTCCTTTACGCATTCGCTCTGAGAATTACAAAACTGCAAATAAAAAAGGACAAAATGAATGACACTTCATTAGCCTTGTCGGGAGATGCGTCGAGTGAAAATGTTCATTCGACAAACCATTTTATGTCCACACTCGGTCCCTGGGAGCGCAGGCGACAGACCAACGCATTCTTCCGAATTTTCCGCGGCGCAACCTTTCTCCGAGCATATTGAATTTCCCGAAATCTGAAGAAAAATCCAGATCGAAATATCACACTTTTCGAAAACATTTTTCAAAGCAGAAAAATTCTAAAAATCGTCAAAAATTCACCTCGCAGCCTCTTTCAAAGCCGACGTTTCTGCACTGTCCGTCCAAAGTCAACCATCTGCCTGGCAAAATTTTTTTAACCGGTTTTATCCACAACGGCTCGTTGTCCAGGCAAGAAGACTGATTGGAGCTACCGAAATGTGTCGTTAAAATTGTGTCTTCGATTATACATAGAAGGTTTCGATTATTAGCGAATAAAATTGCAAAATTTCACGAGAATTTATCATGGGCGATGTTCCGTAATTTGTAAAAACGAGGCTGCTTACGAAAAGCTTACGAAAAGCTTACGAAAAGTACGCGTGGAAATATGCAAGACTGCACGGGGACCATTTGAGACTATTGTCACTGTAATCCGCGCCTGGCGCCATCACGTAACCCTTTTTCATGTCGCAACGATTCCTTCCGGTGTAGCCGTCGTGTTTCACTCCGAATCTGTACGATTCAGAATGACGTTATCGAGGATAAAAACGATGATTGCGATTTGCGATGATTTGGAGAAGAATCGGAATAAAAATCGGATCAATCGAGCTCACAAGTGGGCAGCTTCGTGAACGGCAGTGCGAACACCGCCGAATCTCCAATTGTAATAAATAACTCCGTTGCCCAAGTTGTGATACGTCTGGTTTCTCAAACCTGTCCATGAACAAGCGGACTTGGTGGCGGCATAGCCTGGATAATATCGAAAAAAAAAAAAAAAACACGGGAGAATATTTTTTTTCGTAAATCATCAGAGTGTCGATCGAAAATTTTCGAGTATCGCAATTATATTGAATCCATTCACGCCATTTCCATACAATTATACAAACCTAACGCAATTTCGCATGGTTCGGCGCTACCATCGCATAATGGCACTCTGCAATCAAGGGGATAAAAAATCAGCTCGGATTTCGATTTATTTCATCGAAATATTCAATTTTTGTGAATAATTCAAATTTGATGCAAAATTTTGCGAGTTCCAGTAAAATCTTTGATTCCGGGCTTACTTGGTCATTCCGATAATCATGTCGTAATGCCTCGGCGGAAATCTGACTCTCTCGTCGTAAAAGTACGATCCAATTTGTTTCAAAATTTTGACGGAATTTTCCACAATGTCCTGAGATGCGTCTTCGGCGATGTAGGGCGTCGCTGTGTCGTCCTGTTGCAATCCGTGAAAATCGAACGTTATTAACAAATAAATAATCTCACCGAAGGAAAAACGTTTTTTTTTTCAAAATTCTTACCCCGGCAATAATTATGCCGGCGATGTTCAGACGCACTTGTGGCTCCGTCAGCGTGTTGTAAACCATGTCAGCAGCGTTCCAAAACGCCAGCATGAACCTCAGAGCCTGCGTTATGGTCCGGCTTCTGCTTATATCAAAAAAGAATTTCGAAGCTTTTTGTCAATGTCGAATTATATATAAATGCTTTCAAAATCATATTTTTAGTGCTGATGTATTTAACGTATCAGCATTTACGAGAACGTAGAATTGGGGATTAACGTTTTTTTTTGTATTTAGCGTTTGCAGAATATTTTTATTAAATTCAATGCAGTGGGCATTCACCTGATGGCATTATGGTCGAGAATTAACAAAATTTCGGGATAAACGACGTGGGGAATTGCTCGTTCGATCGTTTCCCTTTCACGTCGATAATTCGCCATTTCATCGACTGGAAAAATACGGAAAAAAGTATGGAAAAAGTAACTCGATCGGACGAAATTTTGATGCCGAGGGTAGATTTTTTGTAATTTCACACGGACTTGCAACACTTCGCTTGGCGCTTTTGAGCATAGGCGTATTTTCAAAAAGTGCATAGAAACTCGTCACTTGGTCCTCGTTCGAGTCGACGATCGATCTTTTGAAGACGGGCGTTTTCAAGAGGTGATTACCCAATTTTAGTACCTCACCCATCAGTCGTTTGGGCAATGATTTTATCGCGTAATTTGACGTTACGATTCCTTCCTGCGACGACGCAATGAAATAAAACATCGAGTTTCTACCGTGCGATAAATATCTGATTAAATCTCCAAATAAACAAGTACCCAAGTGTTAAGTACAATTGAATTCGTTTTTGACGCTTACAATAATGGATCCCTCGTCAGGATCATCGTAAACGACGATAGCCGCGTCATTTTTGACGTCGTGGTACATTCGGAACTCACCGATGTCGGTCATGGCCTGAAAAGATCGTTTTAATCGACGATGATTTTATCGACATTTTGATAATTCTCAGTAGACCAAAAAATAGGTAACCTTGTGTAATTAAATATAATTAAAATGAGATTAAAACTCACCGTCGTTAGTGGATCGTAGCGAATATTTTTATAAGCTTTTTCGTCAGTAGTAGCCAACCACACGGGAGTGTATTTACTAGCTAAATGACCCGCGATGGGTCTGAAGTTCAAATCAATTTCGGTACCGTTGAGTTCGACTTTTAACTGTATTTTTTCGATCGCCGCTCGTTTTCTTCTCGATCCTGGCAGAGTGATGGGATAAACTTGATAATCTGGAACTACAGTGGGGTTTTTTCAAATCGCTCTTCTCAATAATTGGCTAATCAACGGATGAAACATTTTTCATTGTATGTACTTGAATCCCGAGTAGCGCCAAAAGTTTCGAATATCTCGGCGGCTGTCATCATCTCGTGAATATTCGAGAGGAGAGCTCCTGCGGGAGATGCAGCGCTCGCCAACAGAGCGAGCGCGATAAGCGGCAAATTCACGGACATTTTACAAAGGATGCAAATTTGAATACACCGAAAGTGACTTTTTTTCGTTTTTCAAAAATCGAGGATGTGTTCTCAACGAACGAGCCGAGATTACGTCGAATGCCGCGCGGTTTCACGTTCTTATGAAGCGTTTTTCTCGCCCGTTGGGAAAATAAAATTATTTGCTATAAACAAACACGCGATAAAATTATTTTTCGCGTCGGCAAGATTTAAAATACATTTCCTCGTACAGTAGAACAAAAGAGATAATGACCAAAGTTGTGACGTTTTTGAAAAAAAAAATGACTCTGGAGAACCATTAAATTGATAAGAACATTCACGAATGGGTAAAGGCATCATTCCAAAAGTTCGAATTATCGCCTTTCGCTGTTTCGCAATTCACAGTTTGACTCTGAAACTTTCATTCGTTTTTTCCATTTTCCTCGGAGCGATTTTTTCATTTTTCAACGCGAAAAAATACGGAAATATCAAAATTCGGAAATCAGAAACGCACATCGTAATCGTAATTTTTTATCAACGTACGTTTACAGTTGAGAAAAATATATATATTTTCCTCTCGTCATTTTGCAGCTGCGCCAAAAGCATAAAAGCGATAAAAAAAACATTACGCATTTCCGCATAATAAAACACGAACGACGTAGCGGCTAAGCTTGAAAAAATCATAAAATTGATAACAAATTAAAACCTTGAATTTTCGACCAAACGCGTGTTTCAAACGGAAATGATGGGAAATTTTACGTTTCCTGTATTCTTCGATACAATTTATGCATTTTTGAGTTACACTTCCCGAATTATCGCAACACTCGAAATAAAATATGTGCTAATTTTCGTAAGGAAAAAAAAAGCCAGCGAGATTCGTGCGGCGTCAGGAAATATGAAAATTTCAATGTTACGAATGAATGCCGCATGTAAATTTCGAGCAAACACAGAGCGTCCATGTATACATGAGAAAATTCAACTTTGAAAATGACAACCTATATGCATATCGTATGGAGACAGAGGCCGTCATTGCCCCCGAAACCCGGGGATGACATTTTGAATGCATAATGAAATACATATTGTGCTCGCGTCGCCAGAGTCAATGGGAATAAAATGACGAAGAAAAAAAAATTAGAGCGAGAAAGCTTACGTCATTACTGCTGTACGTAAGAAAATATCAAACAAGGGGATGCTGTCACCCGAACGACGAATTTCCTCGATCCGAATTTCACAATTTTCCCTCCTCTCGTTCGCTTCCATCGAATAAAAAATATTCATCCAAAATACAGCAAAAAATATCGTTCGATCGTAATAAATAACCATTTTAACTTTGTACATCCGCCATTCGATTTATTTTTGCCGCAAGGATGCTGTTTTATATTTTCGTGTTGAATTTTTCGAAATCCAAAAATAAAAAGTGCTTGATCTCGTTTGTCGAAACAGCTTCTTCGATAAATTGCCGTAAACTGACGACAAGCTGAACAAAAGTTGCCACACAATTTGTGAGAACGTTCTACTCGCTCGGGGTGGTTTGAAAAAAAATGAAAACTCTGCACCAACGCAAATAACACGAGAGATATAATGCCATTATAAATCGTAGGTTTGCGCAGAGGAGAGGACAGCTTTACGAGAGCTACTCGATGGATACGAGAGAAACTAGGAAGAGGACGCGATTTGTGTGCGGTTTACCCTAACGCGTGTATCATGCTGTACGCTCTGCGGATGGAGAAGCATCGAAATCCTCAGAGTCTTTTGGTCTGTTTGGTCAGATTAGCTCCCATAAGTGTGCTCTAATCCCGTTAAAATGTTTGCCAACAGGGATACATAAAATACACGTAAACACACGTACACACGTGTAGATACACATGTGTGGTACATAAGGTTCGGTCGCGAGGCAAAGTTGGTCCATGCCCGGAGGGAGGATTCACAGGACGAGGAAAGATCTCGGTGTGTGTTCCGCCCTTTGCGTTCCATCGTTAAACGTTAGTTTATATAGTTACACGTATATACACGCAGCATCCACGTTGCCTGATATTTGCACAGCTTGGTCAAACACCGGAGTGTGCCTTTTAGTAAAACCCACCCTGTACTAGCGTGTAAGGACTCGGTAGAGGGTCTCATCGATGCCTAGAGGGCGCCAAAAGCCCTCGCGGTTGAACGCAACGCTCCGTAGCTGGACCGGATAAATATACTCGATGCTCATACGCATGCTCGATAAATCTCGGATGAATAAATGTATCACATGTGTAGTACACTTTCGCTACGACGTGTATATGTGGCTTGTCAGCGGAAAGAAAATACGTAGCGTTATATCCAGAATTTTTTTCGGGGCGTATCGAATTCCGACTGAAAGGCGAAGACTGCGATCTAATCCGAGACCCAAATTCGTCTATTTTTCTTCTGCTGCCTTTCCCCTCTTGCATCCGTCATCGACTAATAGGCGATCGATGAATACAAACACAGAGGAGGCAAGCTGCTCGATCGTTCAACCTGGCCAGCACAAAAGTAACGTTTTAGGAATTTTGGGTGGCCCTTAATTTCGCTATTGGTGATGAAAAACAAGGATGTAGGAGAGACTCTCGGTGCCTAGCAAACGGACGATTACCAGAATTTGTTTATTCAACCAGCGAAAATTCTGTGCGATTCGAATCCAACCGTCTCCCTTTGGTTTCGTTTGAGGAACAAATAAATTTGTGTAACGATCGATATAAATGATTTTTTTTCATCCCAAAAATGCGTTCGTGATTTCCAAAAGCGGTGAAAACCATCGACGTCTCGTCGCAACAGCAATTTTTTGAATATTCTATCGCAATCTATTCAACTCTCGTCCAGATGTACTTTGCGGATGAATCATTCGAGAATTTATTTTTCACTCATCGGTCTCGTTGCGAGAAAAATCATCGACGTCGGCTCGTGCGTCCATAAACGATCACGCAATGACTGATGACTCGGCTCCCTCGAAACACGCGCTATTTTCGTCAAAATAGCGACTCCTGCGCGCGTCCTTTCACCCTTAATACGTATGCAGCAGCCTCTGACACGAGGAGCGTGCGCACGATCGCGGTCATTGAAAAGTTTTTCTCCAAAAGGTTACGGTTTTTGTTGCGCATGAATATACACACACACGCATACGGATATGTACAAAGATCCGAGGAGCAAGTGCGCGCAGCGGGAACATCGAAGGGAAAATGCGTGAAAAAGGCAGAAAAGGGGCGAAAAGTTACAAGTAGGCGGTATAATTCGGCCGTTTTCGGCAAAACGAGGAAACCGCCACCGGAGAGGGGAGAAAAGATCGGCGTTGCCTTTCGGCCTGATTTTCGATTTTTTTCGCACTTTTTTACGCACTTTTTTTTTCAGCCCGCATTTATGGCGAGGGGATAGAGACTCGCTTTTTTTTCCTCAAATGGGGTAAAAATCATCGAACCTAACGCAGTGTCGAAAACCAATGATCACTCCCATTATTAGGTGGTCGTTTTTGTCTGCTTATATAAAAAGCTTTTCGCATGTTGGTGAAATCTTTGTGTTCGTATATTACGAACCACGTATGTGTGGGTAAGTACATAAACGATAATACCAGATTGATCCAGGATATCGCACGCAGCTTTGTGACATTCTTTGTCGAACGATTGAATAACGATCGAGTTGCCAACCTTTGTGGTACGACGTTGCATAAAAAAATGACCCTCTGACTGATGCGGAATATTTCCCACTGTTGGAAAATCATATTTTTCCATAATTGGATCTAGGCATTACTCGGAATTTGCGTCATTATTTCTCTCGTGTTATTCTTACCCCTTTTTTCTTCCCCTATTTGATCTTGGACGACTACCCCGAAGCATGTACGACAAATTGACTAATTTGTGAGAAGTAAAAAGAGAGCCAGTGGACCTTTTATCGAGGACGATAAAAATAGATTATTGTATTAATGTTTTCATGGATGCTGATTTTCCTGTCTGGACCTACGTCGATTACTACCCCTTTTTACGAAATGAAAAAGTGTCCGCAAATGTTTAAATCCTTTTTTACATTCTAGAATCCTGTTTTCTATCGCGTCCGTGATGAATCACGGAAAAGGACTGTAAAATAACCGTTTTTGTTTCAACTTTTCGTTAAATCCTATGTACTTCCGCTTTGTCTTGTGCATAAAGCTTCCGTCTTCTGATTCGCGTATGGTTTTTGCATAGACACGTGGATGGTAATATACAGAGGGAAATTTGGAGCTGCTGATTAGACATCGAATTATAGATTCGATATACATATACGAGATGATAGATCGAGGAGAAAATGAGAGGCGAAATGGGGAATTAGGTACGCACGAGGGAGGAGGAGGCGGAGGAGGATGGAGAGAAAGTGCCGAGAGACGAGTCGATTCTCTCGGCGAAGAGCAGAGCACGGGAAGAGAAATCGTGTTAAAGAAGAAGCGAGATGGAGGACAAGGGTGCAAAACGTTGAGAGGATCGGAAAGAGGGTGATGGGGGTGTGTCTCAACGCCTGGCCACGACATCACCAATTAGTCACCGACGCTTAAAAACAGCAGGGTGCCTCTCCGCATCGCCGCCATCGCTCTACACTCTCCGCAAGCTTTCGCATCCTCCTTGTATAAACTAAATCTATATACCGTACTATATGCTATGCTATGGGGATGGGTGATCGCGCTCACACGCGCGTTCGCACGACTGCGCTGCAGCGCCTTGATTTTTTAGCTAATTTCGATTTTCGAAATTTCGACTTTTTGAGGTTTCTGGAGAAGTGGCGAAAAAGGAGACGAGATTTTTTTTTCGAATTTTCAACTTTTCCGGAAATCCACCCGAAAACTCGATATTTCAATGAGAAAATAGTAATTAATCGGTAAAATTCGTATTATGGCATTTTCGGACGGAAATATTGGGTTTTCGATGAAATACCGATGTGTTTCGTAATCAGCGGGAAAAAATACATCGATATGGACCATTAGAAATCATTTTTGGAATCCAAAATTTTTCGTCATTTTCTGCCGGACTGAGTTGGTTCACTAAAATGTTTGCCATTTTTTTTTCGTTCGAGATGGATATCCAGACTTGTGCTTATTCTCTTGGCAGTTGATGAGGCTTCAAAATGCCGTTTGGTTTGTCCAGATATCTTGATTTTTCGATTTTTGGCAGATTTTTAAAGTTGGCCCTTCGATTTTCGCCAATTTTTCCATACATACCCCTTTGCGTTTTTTTTGCCAATTTTCGACATCGATTTTGAGGGTGAAGCAATCGAGCTATCGACATTTTACTTTCACCATTGTCCAAGTCTACTCGAGGGCTTTTCAAAACCCCCCCAAAAAATGTATGTAGCTTCATCAGGAAGAAAGTTATGATCATTTGAAATTTCGACTTTTCGACGATTCTGGAAAAGTGGCGAAAAATGAGCCGAATTTTTTTTTTTCAAATTTTCAATATTTCAGGAGCTTATTCGATCGGAAATTTTCCGCTGATCACGAAACTCACCGACTTTTCCCCGAAAACTCGATATTTCAATGAGAAAATATTAATTAACCGATAAAATTCGATATTTATTGGGTTTTCGATACTTTGGTACGAATTTCAATATATACATATATATTTAGTTCATTTTGCGTACTTTTTATCGTATGCACATACGTAATACGTGTACAGATGACGTACCGGTGCCATCAAAGAGAAATATGGCATTGTGCTCCGAATTCACGAGCCACGACTCGAGATCTCGTTTTTGTATTTCCAACGTTTTTCATCTTGGGTAGTCTCGTATTGCTTTTTGGGGGCAGATTCGATATACATACATGCACGGAGAACTATCCATTGCGTCCGAAAGTCGGAGAGATATATAAGGGTGGTGAAGAAGTATGATACGAAAACAGGTTAAAAGGGTAGGGGGTTGGAGCGGAACAGAAGGAGAAAGAGAGAGAGAGAGCGGGCGAGAAGCGAACGCAGCATCCAGGCGGGGCTCTTGAGTGTAGCATAGCAGCTGTTATTGACACCTCGATACCCCGACTCAAATGGAACCCTGTATCGATACATATAATGTATATATGTATACATAAGAGTGTATGTATATACAATCGTTACACAGTACAATATATAGCAGCTTCCGCAGAAGAACAGTTAGCCCTAACCCACATAATTTCCCGTCTAAAAGCACGAATGTACCAAACGTACGATGTACTCGTACATCGCATAATAAAAAACACCCATAGGCATAATTCGTTCTGTAAAAAAACGTATAAATCCGCAATAAGCGAAGCTTCGTTCAATTAGAAAAACGAGAAAGATTCTTTTTCTGTATTTATGCACGATCTGCAATTCGATTTGAGATACTTTTCTTCCCAAAAGCCTCATCGTCACGTCAATCGTATAAATGACGTTCGGTCCAGCGTCTGCAGATGCTGGTCCCTTTTATCATAATCCATTAAAAAACCAGCCAATTGTGTCAACCGGTATTCTCAAAACGTTAATTATCTCGGTTATTATTTATGTATTTTCCAAATGCCCTCCGAGGGCATCTTTTGTAATATCGAAAAAGATGTTCTCATTCGATTCACTCGATTAAACAATTAAGACCCTGGCGTCAGTTTCTTTTTTCTTCGCTCTTTTTCTCAGATGATGTATCATCATCATCATAGGTATCTCTGCACATATATACGAGTACATAGTCATAAACCAGACGTATTAAGCGACGGCTCGGTTCGCGTATAATTCGGTAATTAAAAACGACGCGAGGGCATTGTCGGAAGTGAATTGCACACAAGAGGGGTGTTGAAATCGTCGAAATTCCAGACACGAAAGTTATACATTCGTACACTCCTTTTTATTCCGCTCCCTTGGCCATTTGCATAACTCCCGTATCCCAGCATCCCCTGGCGATGATCCCCCCCCTCTCCCGCCACCTCTGAGCTACAAAGTAAACGGGCAACGTCGTTTTGTAAGAATAATATTAATAACAATGACAACGAAATGTAGGGCAAAAGGCGATGAGAGCAAGTTCGAAGCGACGGAAAGTTTTCATGATTTTTTTGCCAACCGAACTTTGTGATAAACTCTCGATGAAATTCCAGCATCCCTCGTCGACGATTATTATCCCGGCGTAAGAATGATTTTTGCACGATTTGACATCATTCTAATGACGTGCATTTTGTAAATTGCAAACGCATACTTGTTTTTTTATCTCCTCTGACGAACTCTCGATGAAATTCCGGACGTTTCCGCACGTTTTCTGTTACTATAATCGTTGTAATCAGCGATCGCGAATCAAACGGTTTCTGATGACTGCCATGGACCGAAGCTTTATCCTGTTTCATCCGAAATCTCTTTGTAAACGTGTGTAACCACCCCCGAGGCTTGTTCCTCGAGAAAAAGTGGTACGTAAAGCGGCCGCACTTATGTATACACGCTTTTAAAGCCTCTCGAGCGATCTACGATCGGTACTGTACTTGGGATACAGCGTATTTATATATATTTATAGTACATACGTTGTACATATATATACATACTACAGGCACGCGTTTTACAGCAAGGGACGATCGGTGGCACGCGACCGAGATTGTTCAGTGTGTGCCCCTTGTTCCCTCTCGTTGGTGGCTGATGCGTGCTCTGCTGGTGACACGAGAGACGAGTGTTTCTGATTGCCAAGTATAGGCGACTGTCGAACGACGAGAGGAGAGAGAACAAGACGCGAACGACGATCGAACGACACACGTAACATGTATACGATCGATTACCCAATATAGTACATACAACCGAAGACGGATAGGCTACAGACGATCATCCAACTTTTATTCTCCGGTGACTGGCTTTAGTGTCCATGTTTCTATGATGCTGCAGTAATTACCCTTCGATATATGTCATCGGGAGAAAGATGGAAAACGAAGGAGACAGCGAGAGAGGGAGAAAAACAGTTAAAGAGGGACAAAAGAAGAAAATAGCGTTTTTATTTGAAATCATCGAGGGGCTGGACCATCGTCATTGAACCATCATCCATCAGAACACCATTTTATGTTTTTTTGCATCATGGTTTTTCATTCATTATCGAAGAATCGTCGTGTTCCGCAGACTCAATGATTATCGATTTCTTTGCCTCATTTCGAATCGGAAATATACGGCCAGTCTGTTGAATTTCGAAACATATCTTGGGGAACGATAATTTATCGATTTTTCAATGCCACTCGCTCGTTGAAATTATTTCATTCCAGCGTGATTGGAAGGTCGAAAAATCACGTTCGATCTATCGGAAGAGTTTGAAGAATATGATTTTAATAATCAGGAGGGCAGTAAATTAATTTTTTTTCATTTACATCGATTTATTATATTTTCAAATGCACACGAAGTATCCAACAACGTTACGCGGCGCTGAAACTCGAGTCTATAACTTCTCTTTGCCGAGTTTAGTATTTTAAAAAATTCTGGTTCCATCTGCGTTGATGTTCGATGCTCGATAATGGTACTCGTCAGCCGCAGGCCACATAACAGTCGGTGCAGAATTATACGCAGATCGCGAGTGTACGTGTGAGCCATAGAATCAGAGAAAATAAGCTTGCGAATGTGGTAAAATGTGGGTATGTACATATTGTGTGACAAAATGGCCCCTCCGGCCCCAATTTCGGCGTTCCTGCCAATTTCCGTTCGCGTCGAACGTTATTCGACAAGATTTCCGGTCAATCGAAGAGAGAAAAAACGACGCTGGGACACTTTCATCTTTACAGACAGAAAGATGCCTCGAAGTCGGCATCCTCGAGTCGCGAAAAATCAAATTCTCGTAATGCTCAATGTCCCCCGCTACAAATTAGCACGGTGCCCATTATCGATGCCTGAAAATCGCTCGAAATCACAAGTACGCGTTATCGGTCCACCTCGATCTGATTTAATCGGGTTAGCCAGGTGGGCCATTTTGCCCCGCATATTGCGAAACGCGATGTAGTTCCGGCTGGTCCATTTGGTACGTTGCCGACGGGGGTGCGGGGTGTTTAGTGACAATGTTGGTGCGGATTTCACGGGAGGGTATTTGTGAGAATCCTGTACACTCTATTTTGTTTTTTTTTTTTTTTTTTTTGCAGAGGAGATATCTGCACCGAGCTTGAATAAACGAAGCCCGTCGTTTACCGCGGTTGACGTCGGCCATACAAACGAACGAACGAATGAAAAAAACAAGGACGAAGAAAACGAGGACCAAATGGTTTTTACGTGGGTATCTAGTCCGCCTGTACATATACATATATATATATATATATATATATATATATGTAGTACATGGATGAGCGAATACACAGGGGATTGTTCGCCAGCAACCAATCAGGAAACGTACGAAATAGGTAAATCGCCCGTCGAAAGCTCGCGGAAAATCCACGCCACGATTCCGCGTTTCCTGGGGATGATTTCGACCCAGGAATCTTTTTTCTTTATTTCAATTGTAATTCCATCTCATCCTAGTCAGAGCCACGTCAAATACCTACAGCTGATTGTAATTACATTGATGTGTAACGAAGTGTAACGTTGAAATTGCCAGTACTATATAGCTCGTAATTTCCTGTGCATCGGAGATTTCAGGCCAACGAATCTACAAATCATTATCGTCGATTTCATAGGTTATTCTTGCACAGCATCTTTGACACGCTTTTTTCTTTTAATAAGCAAGGTTACTGCTGATTTCACGACAGCAGACTAATATCCAAAACGACTATAAATTTATCTCTGAATATTGCGAGACCTTAATGATTTGGTCTCATTTTTTTTTCATTGCCCCCCAAGTTCGAGCACGCACGATTTTAT
This sequence comes from Heteropelma amictum, assembly GCA_959613375.1. Taxonomy (NCBI): domain Eukaryota; kingdom Metazoa; phylum Arthropoda; class Insecta; order Hymenoptera; family Ichneumonidae; genus Heteropelma; species Heteropelma amictum. Next base: position 9,781,015 of record OY390728.1, on the reverse strand, counting down.
CCAATTTTACTGAAAGTTTCAACTACGTCGTCGACTTATTTAGCCTGACAATGGTATCGGAAAATCACCCCACTGACGAGTCGCATTTATATCTGGACAATTTGATGTCAGCCCGAGGGACTAGCCGAGGTATCAATCTGGCGAACGGTGTATCATCGTTCGTATCATGCAAAACGCGAACATGGATTTATCGATGTTATTCCCTCTCAAAAGTCCCCTGTATCGTCGATACACCACGGTAATCTGGTCTCGAGTTCGATTCGCACACACTCGTGATGTGCACGCAAGTCTGTATCCCGCCGCCTCTTTGCGGAACGGAGTATCGCGTGTTTCAGCCTTATCGCGAGGCAAATTTAGATCGTCGTTGGTATTGTACGTATTTCTGTATCGGTATGGAATAAAAGGGGCGGGTTTAAAGGGAGAGGGACAAAATCGCGTTTACAAACGTTATGCTCAGACATGCGGCAACGATGCACTATACGTATATAGAACGCGGTGAGCTTACGCTCTCTTGATGCTGTATATATATATATATATACATATATACATACATACATACATACATATATATATATATATATAGCAGGTTGGATATAAGCCTTCTAGTGAGGCAACCACAGCGAGGCTCTTTCATCTTATCGCGGTATCAACGTCAAACGCACCGGTCCGGACCAAGCGCACCGAGACTGCTCTCCGTTATGGCTATACGAGACCGAACCTTTCTCATCCCTGCGGCATATCACCCCGTGCTCTCCGTTATATATGTATATGGGCTATTTCGTTCGACTCGACCCAACCTTCAGTCTTGTTTCGAGATTCCGTTTTTTTTTGTACTCGCCCTCGATTTGTCGGATATTTGACGGCTTTTGGATATTTTGACGTTTATGTAAGATTTCGAAAACGACGATAATATTTTGGTAATGGCGCGTTTTTTTCGATTCGACACGCGTTTCTGAATTCGACGGAATACTCCCGGACATTTCGATTCTCACTCGGGGTATTTTTGTCGATTTTGAAAATTGTGATTTTTCAACGACAACTCGGATGTTGAATAAAATTGCATTTTGGTATTTTCTTACGGGAGGTAAATCCGGTGAGTTATTCATTTTCGAAAAATCGAACGTTTCAAAATTGTTCCCGTGTAATTGCTGTAAAAATGGCAAAAGTCTGAAATGCCACGGGGAAAAGCTGCACGAGAGGGAAAAACGAGTGAAAAATGTGTGTTTATCGATTGAAAATTTATGAAAAAAGATATTTGCTCGCGTTGTACGGGAAAATGACACAATTTGAATCGCCAGTGTGTCTGGGACGTTTATCCAACGCAAGGGTGACGAGCACCAACATCACAGGCATATTGACGCGTGCCTCGTATAAGAAATCGAGCCCCGTCGTAAAACGTCATGTTTTGTACCAGATAGAATCTCGTTCGCCACACTGACGGTATAACTCTAGTCGTCGATGATGACGATGGGTTACCCGACCATCTCCCGCTGTGAACGTTCGCGACAGACGTCCCAGAGAGCGAGAGGATGCTGCGCGTACAAGGGTCCGGATTGATCAATCCTTGGGTGGAAATGAAAGAGAAAAAGTAGTAATAACAACAATGATTCAACGGGGTGCAAAATATTCCGCGTGTGTCTGCCAGCACGCGACCGAGCGACGTTCGAGGATTAAGAACTGTCGAACCGCGTAATTTCGATGCGGCAGTTGATCAAACAAATTAATGAATTAAGGGTGGTAAGCATATCAGTTGCCTCTCCTCGAACGCATCGATTAATATCCAACACCCCCACCCTTTCTCATTCATGACCCCTTGATACCTCAATCTATCCACTTTGCAAAAATATATTCCTTCGCAGAAATCGTAGATAAAAATAAAATCAAAAATTCGAAAAGAAGAGCAATTTCCCGAAAGTGTGTTGATTTGAATATTTTTTTTTTGAAAAGAAACAGCGAAAAACGACGAAAGCATTGTGATTAATGTCACACGAGTATGGTACGTTTATTTTTTGCAAAATTCTCCCGATAATCGTCGTCTGCGTTCGTGAAAAAAAAAAAATAAAAAATTGAAAACGAGGGACTCCGAGGTATTAATCAATTTATATTATGCATATGTTACATTACACATACATTTATGCCATCCTCAATGGTACTGTTACGTGCATACATATATATATATACGAAAATAAACGCGATCAAAGTATATACATGTATAAAACTGATCTCCGGAATTGTGAGCTTATACGAACGTGTATCGGGGACTGAGATTTGGCGGACCCTCTCGGCTCGACTTGCGATTATTCAATTCATCGGCCTGTCAAAAACACCAGTGCACGGCCAGGCCACCCTGGGCCGTTTCTCTCTTCCACCCACCCTCGGTATTCCGAACTCTCGGGTTTTCTTTCTCTCTCCCCCTCACTATCGCCCATTCCCATCTCACTTCACGCGATATACGGAGTATTCCACGGCAGTTTGCCATTTCCGGTCAAAAAAATTCAAACTTTTTCGAAAATCAACGTACAGCCTCGAAAAAAAGTGTCAATTATTCTTTTCTCCTCGATATTTCTTTTCGCGCTCAAGATATTTCAAACAACACGTTTCGCTCTTCGAAAAATCCTCATCGATATTGTCCCGAGACTCTTCGTTATTTCGTAATTGTGGAAAATTTGAAAATTGTTTAGCAAAACATGAAAAAAAAAATATAACGTTTGGTCGATTACGCTTGGAACTGCCCATGTATCATCCCCGTACCGAATCTCTCTCTCTCTCCTTTGCTCTTTAGCTGAACTTCTCCACCCCCACGTACACCACTGCGATCTTTCCCTTTACTTTTCTTCTCCCTTTCACTGCCAATTTCATCCTTGTTACTCGCAACACTCGCGTGTGTCTATATTTCACTCGTTCTCCCTGAAAATTCATTTCATTCGTCTCTATCTCGCGCCATCCCTTATTGCTCGACGCTTTTTCCCTTTCCTCGTCAAAATCTCTTTTCTCTCTGTCATTGCCGAGCGTTGCCCCTCGCCATTGGATTTGGCTATCATCAGCGTTGAAACCAGAGAGTCAGAAGCCAACGGGGGAGAAGGAGGGAAGGAAAAACGATTAGGAGCAATACGCTGCGATAACTGCCTCTAATATCTTGGTATATCGTCAACTATATATGCTACGGCAATACAAATTAAACAAGGCTCCTGCGCTCACCCATATTATCTCCGGAATATATATACGGGCTCTCATCTCGACGATATTATCCAGATTTTCTCTTCTCGCTCTTTCTTCATTTCTGCACGCATCACACGTATTAGGGTGTCCCTGATTTTCCCACCTTGACTCTCGTCTCTCATCGTTTGTGTCCCAAATTATTACATCACAGGCTAAAAAACACCGCTGTGAAACTAATTTTCAAGCGCTGTCATCCACCGTCCTGATGACGACATTTTTCTCACCCGGTTGACATTTTCATTTTTTTCTCGATTATTATATTCATTGGATTAAAAAAAAAAACTGTTTGTCAACGTGCGGTCGAAGAGGAATCAATGAATTTTCATAAATCGCTGAATATTCAGTTGAATTAATGAATTCATTATTTAATTTGATGAAAATTTATCAAGTGCGAAAGTCCTCCGTTAATTGAACGTGGAAAGTATCCGCATTCGGGCAATGGCGTTTGGAGTTTTTGGTGATGGTGTTTTTAGGCTGGAAACTCGGTTTTTGCGACGCGTCTGAGGTGGAAAACGCAATTCGGTGGATTGAGGACACCCTAATTTTGTGACGACGATGTTATGTGTTATTCCTCTCGGATATTTCTCTTTCGTTATGCCTCGTCCGTAATTCGCTCTCTTCTATTATACATTGGAGCAGAAATTTTTGGGGTATAAAGATTATATCCCGTAATATTGGTATATTCTCAGATATTTTCACCCCCGTCCCTTCTCATTGGCGAGAATTGCCGCACAATAGAAATGCTAATAGATGTGTATTGACGGACGGACGCAGCAGCAGAAATGTATTATGTATTATGTCGCGATCGCACGTCATCACACGTTGTTATCCTCATGTGACGTGAATTCGTGTGTCATTACGTTGTAACGCTCTGACATCCCGCATAAAATTGCACAAAGATCGTTTCTTTAATTAAACTCGAAGAGGGGCAACGATGCATGCGGTAAACGTCAAAAAAAAATTCATTTTGGAAAAATAAAACACTTGGCCGGCTGATTTTTGAAAAATACTGGCGCGTCAGGGTAAAATTTCCAGGATAACGGAAATGATCGAACGAATTTTGCATCGCTTTTGCGAAAACGAGCGAATTCTCGTAGGCAAAAATACGATCAAAAATAAATCGACCATCCTTCGCGAAATGTCAGTGTCACTCGGAGGTATATATGTATTTTATTCCACATATTTTTTGAAACGGTGCATGCAGAAGTAAACGCCGAAAGATTTTTCATTTTGGAAAAACAAAACACTTGGCCGGCTGATTTTTGAAAAATACTGGCGCGTCAGGGTAAAATTTCCAGGATAATGGAAATGATCGAACGAATTTTGCATCGTTTTTGCGAAAACGAGCGAATCCTCGTAGGCAAAAATACGATCAAAAATAAATCGACCATCCTTCGCGAAATGTCAGTGTCACTCGGAGGTATATATGTATTTTATTCCACATATTTTTTGAAACGGTGCATGCAGAAGTAAACGTCGAAAGATTTTTCATTTTGGAAAAACAAAACACTTGGCCGGCTGATTTTGAAAAATACTGGCGCGTCAGGGTAAAATTTCTAGGATAACGAAAATAATCGAACGAATTTTGCATCGTTTTTGCGAAAACGAGCGAATCCTCGTAGGCAAAAATACGATCAAAAATAAATCGACCATCCTTCGCGAAATGTCAGTGTCACTCGGAGGCATATATATATATTTTATTCCACATATATATTATATAAACTGCACGTACACGTGGAATAAGGGATGAGCATCGACGAGAGAATGGAATATTGAAAGGCGACACATACGATGCAGGGGGGAGGGTAAAAAAGGGGATGAGGGTGAAATCGAGAGGTGTCGAGAAGTTGGAAAAGCTTTTACCGGCGGCTGTCGCGCTTTTCTGTATAAAACCCGTAAGGTCGGTTATGACCCGGCGCGAAACAAATGATCAAAGCGTCAAAACTCGCTGGGAGGCGATCGAAAAGGACTCTGGTAAGCGAGATGCGAGGGTGGAAAAGGGAGACGGAGAGATGAATCGTCAACCCTCCGGAAGGGCGGATGACCCGCGCGCGGCCACTCCGTGACAGAGATGCTCCCGGCATTTCTGTACACACAGCACGTCGTTTTGTGACAGCTCTTCTCGTCACTTCAAAATTAGGCTATTCGTACACAAAAACAGATACGAAGAAAATTATATTTCTTGTCTAATAAACGAACGCCCTTTTTCCTCGCGGAGCGCAGTCGGGCGACGGACGTTTCGGCATAAAGCGATGCCTACTGAAAAGAATAAGGAGCTTTCGTAAAGTTTTTCGACCAAACGGCAGCTCTCACGCTGATGTATACTTTTTTTAACAGAGAATTAAAGCGAAATGCGAAATGACAGCTCTTCTCGTCACTTCAAAATTAGGCTATTCGTACACAAAAACAGATACGAAGAAAATTATATTTCTTGTCTAATAAACGAACGCCCTTTTTCCTCGCGGAGCGCAGTCGGGCGACGGACGTTTCGGCATAAAGCGATGCCTACTGAAAAGAATAAGGAGCTTTCGTAAAGTTTTTCGACCAAACGGCAGCTCTCACGCTGATGTATACTTTTTTTAACAGAGAATTAAAGCGAAATGCGAAATGACAGCTCTTCTCGTCACTTCAAAATTAGGCTATTCGTACACAAAAACAGATACGAAGAAAATTATATTTCTTGTCTAATAAACGAACGCCCTTTTTCCTCGCGGAGCGCAGTCGGGCGACGGACGTTTCGGCATAAAGCGATGCCTACTGAAAAGAATAACGAGCTTTCGTAAAGTTTTTCGAACAAACGGCAGCTCTTACGCTGATGTATACTTTTTTTAACAGAGAATTAAAGCGAAATGCGAAATGACAGCTCTTCTCGTCTCTTCAAAATTAGGCTATTCGTACACACAAACAGATACGAAAAAAATTATATTTCTTGTCTAATAAACGAACGCTCTTTTTCCTCGCGGAGCGCAGTCGGGCGACGGACGTTTCGACATAAAGCGATGCCTACTGAAAAGAATAACGAGCTTTCGTAAAGTTTTTCGAACAAACGGCAGCTCTTACGCTGATGTATATTTTTTTTAACAGCGAATTGAAGCGAAATGCGAAATGACACCGTAGTGTTTTTGCAGCGAATAGCAGCGTTGACACAAATTGGCCTCGGAGTTCGTCCGACCGATGATGGAGAGGACAAAAATTGTTTAAATCCACGCTATATATTCACAGACTCATACGAGCCAGAGAGACGGATTTTAAGGGGGGGCAGGCGCGTGTGACGTGATATTAATTAACACGAACCCTTCGACTCTCCGTCGCGACTTTCTCACTCGCACACCTGACCCCAAATATCCCGTTAGCCTAATATTCTCTTCCGTTTTCTCTCTCTCCACCCCATTTCCACGTTCATCACGCAGCCTCCGGTACACTCTCACCCTTCTCTTGCATCCACTGATGCTCTCACCAGGATGTTGCGAGAGGAACATCGGGAACGAGAGAGAAGAGAGAAAGAGAGGGCGAAAGAGCATAGAGGGTGAATCGCCCCGCTGCTGCCAGGCTCAAGTGTCACGCAAGGCACACACACACACACACACACACCGACGCACCCCGCAGCGAGAGTGCGGAAACTGGAAAGGACCCGCCGTTGGGTGTCAAGGAGCTTTCGCGCGCTCCCACGAACCACGTATATAATCCGTTACCAGCAAGTAGCGAAACCTCGAAATTTCCAAAAGCTCTCTCTTGTGTCTCGCGTTGCCAGTCAGCGAGAGTTAATTGTATCGCGCCCGGGAAATTACATCCGCCGTAGCGCGCCAACTTCTCGTGCCGTTTGTATAAACGTGTGTCTTCGCTTTATGACGCAAACTCGCGGGATGGTGGGGCAAAATGGACCACCGTTGTTTTTTCCAGAGAAATCGTCGTCAGAGTGCTGTTTGATACGTCGAGAATCGATTCGGACGGCAGTTTCACGCGTTGATCGTATCGTTATCGTCCGTCATTTTGATCAATTCGCGTATAAACCTCGCGGCGTCCTTGAGCGTGATTTTCCGACCGAATTCTCAGGGGTCCATTTTACCCCACATTTCCGAATACGGTAAATTCGTTTCGCGAAGCATCATCAGGGGTATATCGAAGCGCAGACGCGTTCCACGAGAATCAACTGCGTGTAATTACCGTATCGAGCCACAATTGAATTAACGGCATCGCGACTCTCTATTCTCGGCGAAATGCACCCTTCCACCCTTACCTCTTCATCCGCAAACGGCATATTACGTATCCAGACGTGTAGCAAATTTGGTTTCAAAGTGTACGAATTTTTATATCGATTTGTGCTCCGAATTTGATGGTACAAAAGTGCCTCGGATGAAAAATTATTTTCTGTGTAAATATCGTTCATTTTTATTCTTGAATTACAGGCTCCCGAATTTGCTGAAAACTTTGGTGGTTCCTCTCGTTTTCACTAATTTTTTTCGCACGGAAATTGCGCCTCTCCGTATGCGGCCACACCGTGTGAAAGGCGCAAAGTACACGAGTATCTGGACCGTAATGCCTGTTTTGTTGTATCACGACCCTTCGGTTCTTTTCCAGCATCGACGAGACTCTTTCTTCTCACTTTTCTCGGTTTCTTTATACCAGAAACAAAGCAATCTCGCGTATATGAACTCTCGTATATACGCCTCGAAATCTCACGGAAAATACGAGCGGTTTTTTCCTCGCCTACGGTCCATACGCGCGATTGCGCGACGTGACAATTTTTATACCGACACCTCCACGAACGAATAAACCACGACTTACCCTCGCGCTCGATACGTCTTTTTCGCACCGGAATAAAACACCCGTAGGCTGGTTTCCTCGCGCGGACAGTTTTTTGCGACGCGTGTTACGCGGTAATGTTCATAATATGCAAAGTTTATCGGACGTTTTGCAACGCATCGGGAAGAAATTATTAATAAGATTTACGAAGAGCTGTTATACTTTAATAAGTTTCTTTTTATCAATAATCCTGATTTTTTGGGGCAACATTTATTGTTCAACAGAAAGAATAATGTCTAATTGTTGTTGGGAATTATTGTATTTATTTTCCCTTTCATAGGTGTATTTTTATTTTCGGAAATTCACATTACTACCGAAGGTACGCTAATTTCATTACGAAATCGTGGTAGTTTTTTTTCAAAAGTTGTATTCTAATTAATTCCGATTGAATGCTTTTATCAATGTATTTTTTTATCAATAATCCTGATTTTCGGGGCAACATTTATTGTTCAACTAAAAGAAGAATGTCTAATTTTTGTTGGGAATTATTGTATTTATTTTCCCTTTCATAGGTGTATTTTTATTTTCGAAAATTCACATTACTACCGAAGGTACGTTAATTTCATTACGAAATCGTGGTAGTTTTTTTTCAAAAGTTGTATTCTAATTAATTCCGATTGAATGCTTTTATCAATGTATTTTTTTATCAATAATCCTGATTTTTTGGGGCAACATTTATTGTTCAACTAAAAGAATAATGTCTAATTGTTGTTGGGAATTATTGTATTTATTTTCCCTTTCATAGGTGTATTTTTATTTTCGAAAATTCACATTACTACCGAAGGTACGTTAATTTCATTACGAAATCGTGGTAGTTTTTTTTCAAACGTTGTATTCTAATTAATTCCGATTGAATGCTTTTATCAATGTATTTTTTTATCAATAATCCTGATTTTTTGGGGCAACGTTTATTCTTCAACAAAAAGAATAATGTCTAATTTTTGTTGGGAATTATTGTATTTATTTTCCCTTTCATAGGTGTATTTTTATTTTCGAAAATTCACATTACTACCGAAGGTACATTAATTTCATTACGAAATCGTGGTAGTTTTTTTTCTCAAAAGTTGTATTCTAATTAATTCCTCTTGAATTCTTTATATCGAGACTCGTTTCCTGTGCCTAAGGTGTATTTTTGTTTGAAAATTGTTATTGAATTGACGAGAATGGTAATAAATGTGGCACGAGTGATTTAATGCTACATAAAATCCTGTGGAATACATGGTTATAGGTTTCCTACGGTATATCGATAGCATTTATGTGTATATTCAATGGAATATACCCTTAAACGTACGAGCGTAAAGAAAAAGACTAATAAAGTCAATTTCACGGTTGAAATATGGCAGTTAAGTGACGCTCGCGCGTAAGTCCTACCCCAAATTTGGGGTAAATCGAGTCATACTCCATAGTCATACGCACATATGGAATTGCGCGTATACCGGAGAGTTTGTGCTCTTGGAGGGGTTAAGGTGGGGTTCACGGCTATAATACGAAGGAGCGTCATGTGCTTATAACTGCCTCCCCGTCGGTATAATAGTATTATTATATTGTTTCGCAGGCCGTGTACTCGCCCTCTTGAACATATATTTTTTTATCCACGTCTCTGACACGTTTCATTTTTCTCGCGATCCCGTCGAATTTTTAAAACGCGGAACAGACATTTTTACTCGACACACTCCACACGATGAGCGAGAGGAGCAAGTGGCGTTCGAAGGCTTCAAATTTTACGTCAGATGAAATTTAATTGTGCGAAGACCAAATTAGCGTTGTACGGAGTAACTCCACACGTAATGAGCGCGTAATAAAGCGATTTGATTTTTTTTAACGAGCAACCCCCACTGCCGGACGTTCCCTTGTTCCTGCAGCTGAGAAAATAGGATAAAAAATGGTCCGAGGGAAGAATCTTTTTTTGTGCAGTCTCAGGGGATACTTCACGAGCGTCAATTAGTATCCGAGTGTAATCAAGGCTGAGTGACAAAGTATATAATTTATTTTTTGCCTGTATGAATAATGAGCATGGCTTTCTTCACGTATTTCATACGGCGCGTGTGTCTATGCTTTATTATAATGCACACGATGCGAGCGACGTTATCGTTTCGTGTTAGCTTTCCAAAAGAGATATGAATAATTATATTCTCACCGGAGTGGTCGAATAAAACGAATCATTTTCGCGAATATCTCCTCCTGAAATAATATTATGTGCGCCCCCAACCTTGACTCCATTTTCCTTGCACGTATATACACCCTCCCGATCTCCGGGCAAATTTCTATAAACCAAGCAGAGAAACGGAACGACAGAGAGAGAGAGAGAGAGATTTTATAACAAGAGAATTGCATAAAGTCATCCTCCGGTGGTCCAGATCTCCCCCTCTCATGGCTTTTTCTCTTTCGCTTATTCTCATCTCCTCTCCTTTTCCATCTTTACTCTCCTCGCAGCTCTCATAATAATTCCCGATTTATTCCAGCAGTGCGAGGAGCAGCAGCTCGCGCGCACCGATGTTCATTTCATTATTTTTCTTCCCCCTTTCACCCCCGCGTCCCTTTGCCTCTATCGCGCCCCGCGCGACCTTTTATCCACTCTTTTTTTCCCCGTTCCACGAAAGCAGAAATCGTCCACGGGGTATATACGCACGCAGCCTCCCCTTTGCTCTCTTTCTCCTCTTCCGCGCTTTCTCGCCGCACACCCTTGCGCGAGACGCGTATATATATTTTGCACTCGGGCCTTTTCAACAGCGGAGGAAAAGCAGCAGCGCGCGAGAGAGGGTGATAAGTCGCGTGACGTCGACGAGGTTGGTGATTCTAAAGGTGGGCGTGGTCGGGAATTCACTTACCCCTCGCCCCTCTCGCTCTTTTACCATACCATCCCTCGATGCCAAGCCGAGGGGTGCTCGCGAGGGTGGCTCTCGCGCTCCACCGTTGGTCGCTTCACCCTTCGTAGCTCGCTCGCGTTTATGCTTCGGCTTTTATATACCTTCGAAACTGCCCTTCGCGAATGAAAGCTCCTCCGGACCTATACATGTAATGCCATCCCGTTTCATCGTTGTATCGAATAATAAATATCTATGTCGGCGCTTTTTCATGTACATGCTCGCGCATACACCCTTATCTTTGCACAATTTTACGTATCCAGCGAGTCTTTACGTCGATTTCGTTCTATGCATTTGTGTGTATATGACATATATATTTGCGGATAATGTGGAACAAATAGCGATGAGGGAGAAGCCATGGGAGAAAAAGTGGTGGTAAGTATACCCCTTTAATAAACGAGAGGAAATTCCACTTAAACGAGAGGCCGCGGTGCGGCGGAAAACCACCCCTGTTATATAATATAGTTGGAATCGAGACGCTTCGTTTTCACGGCTTTTTCTGCTTTTCCTCCTTTTCCTCCACTCCCCCCACGTGTTCTCCTCTCAAATTGCTACCCCTTTAACCCGCACATTCACGTCGCCCAGCGTGTGTGCGTTTCCGCGCACTCGTCCAGTCTTATAATGCACTCTACATTGATATGACGGAGCGCCCTGTTGAAACGAGCAACGGTATATTCCGTGAGCATAACTCTGTGAAAATCGTAATCGAAAATCGTTTTACCGTATTTCATTATTTTACTGAAAATCTTTTATTTTCCCTTCGCACTGCTGTCGTCATCTGCAAATCTTTCGATTTTATCGCTTAATCACGATCTTTTCTTCCTTGGACTTTAATAATTGGCACAAGTGTCCTTGTGCTCGAATTCGCATGATTTACACAATGGACCAGTATGAAATTGCGTTCCATCTCGAGCGTCGTTGTATCACCGAGATTTTCGGTCGACGATACAAGGTGAAATTTCGAGCTGTAATTCAATTTCCGGTGTGAATTCCGCGCGAAGAACTTCACATCTGGAGTCTGCGTCTGTACGAGTGATAAGACGCGCAATGCCCCGTTCGCACACGTGCGTGAGATGACACCGAAAATGTCTCGGGCGGAGTTCTCTCGTCTGGAGGCAATTAATTTAATTATCTTTCGAAACATTTCCGACGGAAGTGGACCCACGTATGCCATCTTCCGTCATACGCTGCGGTGCTTCAATCTCGCTCGCTCTGTTTTCCAGATCAATAATCACGACGAAGAATCAACAAACCAGCGGAAGTGAATATCACAACGACACATTTAAATAATAAACAATTCGTATTGGCGATCTCAAATCACCCCATTCGAGATCGTCATTCAACGCCAAATGAGCAAAATCATGACCCCTTACGAAATTTTTACTCCCTCGAATCCACACAATGAGATGGACCAAAGATGACGTATAAGATGACAAATAACGACTAATTTGCATTTATTTCTTCATTTCTTCGAAGAATGAAAATAATACATGTTTCTCATCCCGTCCGGAAAAGTATTCAGAAATTCGATTTTATTGTCTTGTTTTCGCGCCTGGATGCTGCTTCGTAAGAGCACACTCATATTCGTATACGGTAACATGACAATGTTCCTCGGAGATGATACAATGACACTGCATAGAGTGTACGTGAATGGGGGGAGGGGAGAGGGGGGGGGGGAAGAAAAAAGCAGCGACATAAAGCAACCTAGCTGACTAAACTATCCTGGTATTACATACGCTATAGGATTTAGGTTGAAGATAATAAAGTTGATAAGGGTGTAGAAAACCGTCTGGAAGTATCGCCCCCGCTTGTACATATATAAATGTATATATTTGTATATACGAAACACAAGTGGATATATAGGAGTATAGCGCACGACTGTACACTCAGCGTTGATCGTCGCGAGGGGGTTGCAGCAGGGGCGAGCAGCGAGGGGTGTGGGCGTGGCTTGTTCCACTCGTGAGCACCTCGCAGCGATTGGCCAACGCAGGGGTTTGCTTCGTCAAATAAAATTCAATCGTTGGACCAAAGGAATGCGAATCTCCAGGGCTTTTTTCTCCCTCTGCGACTCGTTGGGCAACGACGCAGGGTGGAATACACCCCTCTGTGTGTGTGCAGCGGAGGAAGCAGCAGAGCATCCACAGCGTACGCGGTGGAGAGTCGTCGCTTTCAGCATATCCCTTTCGCTCTTTGAAAGCCCTTAATTCGAGCATCTACCCGTCTCCCTTTCTCCTTTTTCGTATGGCATCCTCGGCCTGGATATCCTTTACCGTTTCTGCTTTTTTCGCGGTGTTTCAGTCCCGAACCCGCGTTTTTCATCTCCTTCTCACGATCTTCGGCTCTTTCTCCCACCAGCGTGTCCTTTCCCTCTGCTTTTAAGGGGTACGTACGTGTGTAAACGTATTCGTGCGGAGAGCGCCTTGCTCGCCGCACGTTGGAGTATGATTTTATTGCGGCATTACCCGATCTACACCCGGTGAAAAAGATCCTAGCCGAACCCGAATTGCTCGGCTTACAGTCTGCATTATCTCACCTATAGACGAGCTCAACGAAGAGTGGGGTTTAGGCCGGGAGATTCAAGGGGTAGAGGGTTCGACACACGCCGTGGTGAAGTTAAGGGGGAGAGAGAGGTATAAGCACCGGGGCACGAGCTACCCTCTCCTTCCACCCTCCGAGGGGGTTGGTTTTCGTTCCGCGGGGCGGCTCATGAGATTCTATGACGACGAGCGGCCCAACTGACTATAGTACTCCACCACTGGTGTTATGCTTTTGTGGTGTAGACTCTCGGGCATTCGAGGGTTGTGCATGATGCTCACGAGAATTCATCTGTGGCTCTGCATCCCCCTCTCCGCTTTTGCCAGATTTCCACTCGCCTATCCTCCGTACGGTTTTCCTCCGACTGCGTTGTGTTGAAGACCTCGTGGCTTACGGGGTTCCCCTGCAGCTCGCCGTACCACCCCTGCACGTATCAGTCGGCAACGCACCGTTGAGAAATAAGCACTGCCATTCTACCGTTTAGCGAAGGACGAAAATTTATAAGGAAAACAGGTACGGTCGAGCAGGGAAAAAATTGGAAAAAAGATCTTCCGGTCTCATCCGCGTTATGGAGGCATGCCTCGGGCAAGGGGTGAGGTTCCTTCGTGCTCAGTGAAACATTGTTGTATCGTGGACGTTGTCAGTGACGTCATTGTATTCAAGCGGAAATAAAAGTACCCACGAATTAGTGTGCGATGGTACTCGGACGAGTGACAACGATTCGCGAGAGTTGGATAAAACTGTGCTAGTGTCGCAATTTCGGTGTGTCCGTTTGTGCTCGTTTTAGCATCCTAAATTAACGACAAGAGTGATTGGTGCGCGGTGATGGAACGAGAATAGAAAATAATCGTGCAAGTTTGGAAATCAGTCGATGTCCCTTGTTCCCTCAAATGAGTAACGTTGTACCAACACGTGTGACCTTGATCAGACCTGCAACGCGCGACGCCGTTTTGGAGATCGATTGCTCTCCGTAAAAAATGGTCCCGAAGTGCCACCTGTAAATCTAACGCACACGTGACATCTCGTGTGAAAACGCGATAGAAAGTCGATATGTTACCTCTGCCGGCAGCGGCGATGTTGAAGAACCTTCAGCAGCGAGCGGCGTCGAATTTTCTCATGAAAAATTTGCTACAGAACGAAGCGACACCAGCAACGGACTTTAGCCTGACGTTTAACGTAGCGGCTAGTCTGGTTGTGTGTCGAAGGGAGACCGAGGCGGAGTATCTTAGACTGGGGAGGGATATGATGATGATGGCCAACGGCGAGTCGGGAAACGGTTCGCAATTGCCGCATCAGCATCAGCATCATCATCATCACCAACAGCAGCAGCAGCAGCAGCATGATATCGCGAGTTCAGGTAGAACGTCAGTCGAGAGTGCCGTAGGCGGTGGTCAGATGGACGTTAATAACAGCGAAGGATACAGCAAACAATTGACAATCGGGGATCACGCGATCGCTGGTAGAAACTCGGTTGACAGTAGGGAGGAATGTTCGGGAGTGTCTGACGAACGTTGTCATCTAAGACGATCCTCTAGCGGTGAAATTTACCTGGACACCAAGAGATCAAAGCGACACAACAAAATGCTGGTCAACTGGTACGACGTCGAGAGGCCGACGAACGACAGAATCGGCAATCGTGCAAATTCGGCGGTAGATTCCTTGGCGAATTCACTGGACGAGCTGGACCAAACTTCCGGTGGTGATCACGAGATGGGACCACCGCCGGATCACGAGCTTCCCGAGTCGATCGCCGCTGGGCAAATTAAGATAAGAAAAAGTGGCTGCTGGATCGGCAATCCCATCGACGGTAGATTGACGGACTACGGGAGCGGAAGAGTGACGGGCCACATTGATGTGGTCGTGGAGGAGAATCAGCGACATCAACAGAACGAAAGATTGAGCAGGATTCAGGGGATAAAGAGCGAAGACGGCAGAATCGTCGACGAAGAAACGTGCACATGCGGTGATAAACTGTGTAACAATATGGGTAACTGTAGCAATCGTAGGATTCAGGAGAAGGAAAATCCTGAGCTGAAATTCAGCGTCAGGCGGATACTGAGTGAGGATTACAACAAAAGACCGAATCCTGGTAATTATGAGATGGATTTTTTCCTCGTACGAATAATTCAATCGTCAATCCTGTAGGCCAATTGGTGCTAGTTTGATTGGATGAGAAAGGAGCAAGAAACGATCCTAGATACCTACGCAGGTGTATTAGACATATTGGAAGCATGGGGCTAGATCGTTAACCTGTTGCGTCGTAAACCGTGATTAGAATTTCAATCACGGTCTCTGGTGAATTCCAGAGTCGTAGATAAACGTTCGAAGAGTCCCACCAAAAATCGAGGCAGGTTCAAAGCTCCATCAGGTCCCCAATGCGGATTCGAATGACCTCCAAGACACCATTCCTTCATTGAAGGACGTCAGTAAACTATACCGCAAGGGTGAAAAGGCTCTTGCTAAGGTGGCAAAGTCCAAGGTCAAGTTGGGAATTGCATCCTACCGTCGTTTAACGCAAACTCCCTAAACCGGAAGCTTGTTTTACTGTTTTGCTCTTCTGCGATCCGACGTGCGGTAAGACGACAGGATTTCGACCCGACAGTTTACGGTAAATTCGACTTTATCGGTAAATGTGATGCGCGCAGATGGAGACAAGCAGGTTTGTTTCGCGACTGTATTCGTGGACCACTCGTGTCGGATATATGGGGGCTGTTGGAGATGAAACAAAGCTCGCTACAAATCAGTGTCGGTGGCAGACTTCTACGCTTGACGCTTCCTCTTACTGCTCCCTAAATCTCATCTGCACATCCTCAAGACGAGTCGCAGCGTGCGTGCGGGCTCGAGTAAAATAGAGGGTGAATGAGGGTGTGAGAGCGAGATGGGGTTTCGAGGATCGCGTGTACGTACACGCACACATACACTCGCGGTATAACGGCAAGGAGGCAACGGCGTCAGCTGGTACGCCACTTAGCTTCACCCCAATATTAAGCCCTTACGATTGGTGCCTATAATATTAGACAAGCGGTAGAATCCAATGACGTACGCGGAGAGGGCCTCGTTTTGCCCTCTCGGGATCCCCCGCCGACTTTGTGCTTCTATATTCTTTCTCCCTTGGCAATTTTTTTTCTATTGACCGCAAACTTTTACGATCTCCGCATTGACCATCGGAACCAAGTTACCATCACTTTCAGATCGTTATTCCCGCGTCAAACGTTATCCCGAAGTAGAATCCTCATGATGAGAGCTTACGGATTGAAAGGACCACCAATTCCGATATTCAGACCTGTGTCGGCAAAGTGTCGGTGCACCTGCTTTTGTCATTGCTCGAAGGACGAGTTTGGTATCATTATTTCTATCGTCATTATCGTCGCAGACTCCCTCGGCTCTTATCATCATTGTTTTCCTTCAATCTCTACTTTTCTGTAAAAGTTGATGTCATTCGTTAGGCGCATAGAGGAAAATGAGATGAGAATGAAAAAATTATTTTATAATTGATGAAATTACGATAATTTTGTGGTACTTTTTTTTTTCTTGCTGCTTCACCTTTATTGCTTTAATTTCTATGAGCTGCATACTATTTTATCGAATGTATTCCGAGGTTAATACTTGGACAATGCAGCGAAATGGTCCACGTACCTAACATTAGTGTGACGACGAACGAATGGGGGTGGCTTTTGGATAATTAGAAGACAAACTGCATTATTCATATTATACTCGCGTGTCATGTAGTACTTGCAATTCGGTAGGCTGTCAATGGTGGCGTACAGTTTTATGTACGTACAGGGTGTACCAAAAAGTATATTGACTCGCGCAAAGGTCGTTGAATCCCTCAAGTCGGGAAGTACAAAAATGCGGCAGGATTCTTTGGAGATGAAAATTAAAAGTCCTGAATTTCATGAGTCAATTTTACAGCAAATTCAATAAAACTCATGCATTAAAAATTCTTCAACGGTATTAAAAGAAAGTACCACAATTTTGAATGAATAACGAAAAAACGTTTGTTTTCACGCGGATCTGTTGAACCATCAAAAGTTCATCAATACTTTGACCAACGTTCGAGCAGAAATTCATTCGTTTCCGGTCGGAATCACGCGTGTTGATGTATTATTTCGCGACACGCCATTCGTACTTCCGTTTGATGCATCGAGGCTGTGAGCTTGTTAAGCCTACTATGAATTGACAGATGCACCGGATAGATCGCTTGATTTTTACGCGAAACGTTCGAAACTCTGTACGAAAAGACAAAAATCGTCCAAACGCTTTGCAGAAATCGCACAGCTTCGTTCGCGAGGATATAACATTGAAAGGTCCATTCTCATGCAACTGGCACATTTTTTTATGAATACGATAATAACGTGAAGATTAATTCCGCCTCGCGATTAATTGTCGTACGCCTCTGTAGTTTCGGTGGAAATTTCAGCTTTCGTCAAAAGTCAAATTCTGAAGCATCCTCTATGATGTACACGTAATATCATAAATCGTGCTGTGTCGTAGAATATATGATACACGTGTATCGTACGCACGTATAGTACATCGATCAGCGCAGATAGTACGGTGTTGGGCTGTATTTGGTCGGTTTTCGTGCATTTGTCGGTTATATAGTACTTCTGCGGATGCATTGACCGTGCCACGTGCATGTGTTACGGCATCCCTCGTGTGTGTCCAATCCGTTCGGCCTCAAGCCCCGCTCGTTCCCTCTGTATTTCGGTTGCCGTGCGAATGCCAGGCGTCCGTCCTCTCCACGGGATTCAACACCCATTTCCAACCCCTTCTCGCTTACACGTTCGACTCTATGTAGGGTTGATACGCAATCCGCCGCGAATTGACCCGCCAGCGTCCCCAACCCCGAAGCTCTCGCAGCATCCGCCTCTCTCTCTCGATCTGCATTTATACGTCATGTCGAGATGTTGTGAAATAATTGCACGAAAAAGTGATTGGCAACAAATTCGAAATTCATCGACGAGAATAGCCCCTGGCTGTCGAGACTGCACGGCGCCTTCCATCGGTGAATACATGGGTGTTTGTGTGCTCGTTTTATGTATGTATTTATACGCGTGGGTGTATACGTGTATGAACACATTCATCCCGCAATTGCACCGGCACGAGATGCATCATCGGCACGATGCAGCATTTCCTCCCTCCCTCGCCCTCCTAGATTTAACGTCCCATGGCAACGAAATGAAATTTCACCGTGTGGCACTCGATATATTCTCGCAGCCGCGTTCGCTCCTTGTTTCATTCCCTGTTGTGTATTTCACCTGCTTTTTTTCTGTCCCCGATTAAAATCCATTTCCACGTTTTTTTTTTCTCTCCTACGAACGATCCTACAGCACGTAGATTTTTTCGCACTTGTCATCGAAACGCGACGATTTATCCAGGGTTGTCGAGATACGCAGATGCGAGAGAAGTTATTCAATACGAGCGCGGAACATTCGCCAATCGTTATTCTTCGGGAGATTTGTTTTTTCCTTCTTTTTTTTTCAATTTATCGAACGATTTATCGGAATTTTGACATAAACGTATGAAAAATTGCACCGAAATCAACGATTTTAACTGATGATATTGGTTAAAAGTATCGTAGTGTAGGGAGTTTTTGTTTTTTTCGAGCAATGTCAAAATGGCTGAGAGAATTTGTCATGGACGATTTTGCGCTGATTTTCATTCACGCGAATCAATCGCTCGCGATTTCATGATGTTTGCCGAGCACGTAGATTTCGCTGTTCTTCGAGAAACACAATTTCCGCAGTAGCTGTGGGTATTCCGAGTTTATATTGCAATTAAATGCAAATACGATGGGTACGTTCGGGCGTAGGGTTCGATATACATCCGATGATTATTATTATCACAGTTCATTGTTAGCTGATCGATGCATCTGACGAGGCAATTGAATGAGAGCGCGGTGCTTCGCTCGTCGAATTCCCCTCGTTATTTCCAAGCATCCGTATATGTATATCGATGTACATTTGCATAGGTACACACGCGTCACGCCGAAAATGTTCGGTTAATTGATTCGTTTAACGGAAAATCGATGACGCGTTTCTCACATCCATCGTGCGTGTATCGCAGGATTAAATGATACCGACCATCCCGGAGTATACACTATATTCATTAATACCGAATCATTGGTGCTCGGAGAACAAAAAAAATTTGAAAAAAAACAATCGATGGAAAACATCGTTTTTCCAACGACGCATAAACAGTACTTTTCAGCCCCTCGCGAAACAAAGATCATCCGAAAGACAAACATCGGTCCATCGGTGCCTTTTGAGTCTTTACCCTCGTTACGAGGGTGAAGAGGCGTTCGTAGCGTTCCTGGGGACATTTGCGGTTCCAAAACACGAGGAAGAATTCCTCGTCGATTTTTTTTCCGATTTTTGAATTTTTTCAAACGAATATTCAAAAAATCAATACAGGGCACGACAGGGTGCATGAAATTGTTGAATATTTGGGGTAAATTTCATCATCCGACTCAAATTGCGTGCGCGTCCATCGGGTTTAATAATGCATCAACCCCTAATCTGTTGAAATAACCGCGGACCCCTATAACTCCGAGTAAATCCGTAACGAATGAGTGGCATCTAGAGAGCATTGGTACAAACCGGAAAAAAAGGAGTCTTCGACAACTGTAACAACACGCGCGTCTGTGAGAGAAAAGAAACGAGCGGCAAAAAAAGAAAGAGCAGCGATCGAGGTAGAGTTTTAATCTCGTTGTGAATTCATCCTTGTCTCGGGAGAATCTCCGCTGGGTGGTTACACGCATGTACATCCGCAAACACACGCGAGAGGAGGAAGAAGGAAAATAAAAGTACCATTTCCATTCAATGTTTCCGTTGGATCCTAAGCCGTTATTAGTCGCTCGATTCAACGATGATTTCAGGCTCAAACTCGTCCCTCGACCGTCGGGTTGCTTACGAAAACAACGATAAAAAAAAAGACGATGAGTATTTTATGGGGTACAGAAATAACAATGCCGCCAATATACCGCGGGGAAACCCCATTGTGTTGCCTCACGTGAAATATTTCGGAGACTGCCTTTATACATTTCGTTTTTTTTTTTTTCATTCCCATCTCAAACCACCCCCTTTCTTGCCACACGCGGCACAAGTCTGCCAACCATTAATACGCGCGTATGGGGCTCTTCGGTATTTTTTATTATTTTCCAAACACGTCACTCGTGCGGATCTCGCTGTTATTGTCATCATTTTTTTTTTTTTCGATCGTACAGTCACTTCTCGCATTTAACGATGCGGCGAACTGGGCGTGGCGACAGAGGGGTTGGATACAGTAGCAAAAAACGAAAAAAAGCGTATTTATCGCGGCAAATAGGCTTCGGGACCTGCCACGCCTTTGAAAAAACCGTTCTTTTCATGATTTTCGTATTAAGGTGGCGGTGTAAATCCTCCCGATATGGGAACGTCGGAATACACGTAAATATTGCATCGAACATTCGTGAGACTTTGACTAGATGTGGCGATTTATTATGCAGCATCCCTGGCATCACGGTTGTAATGTAGCATTTCTTTTTCATGGGCGTTACTGCGAGGTTCAAAAATATCACTCTTCCTCGATGAGAAATATCAGAGCCATGGGACTCTCCGAGCGCAGTGAGAAGAGTAGGGGTTCAAAATTCCAGGGTGGTTTGAAGTCATTTCCTTATTCAGAAACGCGTCGAAGCATGAGACGCGAGAGGAGAAATTTGGACGTTTGGTTTCGACGGAAATCTCTCGAAATTCCGAGGAGGGTTCGCGCTTCTTCGCGAAGCCCTGCGGTATCGACTTGGATGGCACCCTGCTTTTCCTCCTCAATAGCTGCGTAAAAAAAAAGAAACTCAACCATAATCTGGTCGTACAGTTTAGCTGCATATTTCAAGTCCAGCATGATTTTCTATCCCGAAGTCTACGCTCATTTCCGGAAGGTCAAAAAAACCGAAATGATGAGACAGTTCGTTACAATTTTTGCGTTATTTCCTCGACAAATGAAGGGTAGGAAAACAAGCGGCAGATGTGATATGAAAAATAGAAGCGAAACATTTTTCAAAACGTCTTTGGCACGAGGATTGATGAAATCTCGGGCTTGTTCTTTCTTCTTTTTGCAGACAACTTTTGTCAAGGACTCCAGGCTAGTGGGATCGCAGGTTTTCCGCAAAATTTGCAACAGACTCCAGGTGGTTACATATTAACGAAGCCAATAGCGAGGCCAACGGCGTATCATCCTCATCATCCGCCGCCGCAGCATCATTTCCCAGCGAATACCCACACCTTCCAGCTCTTGGCGTGGAGAGCTCCGTACACGTCGGGTGAGTGAAGCTCGAGGAATTTTTGCGCACGAAACGAAACTCGTAATATTTGAATAAAACATCGAAAAAAATTCCACCGGAGCTGGTTGGAATTACGCGCGAGCCGAAAAAAAAAAAAAAAAAACAAGGAGGAAAAAAAATTGCGCTTTCAGCTCTCGATATTGCGAGTCTCCCGTCTCTCTGTTGTATTCGATGCAGACAAGATACTCGACCGAAATAAAAATTCAATTTACAACATGACAATCGGGTTGATTCTCGTTTCGTACACCAGAGATATTCTCTCTTGTCTCGTTGTTTATGTACTATATACATGTATATGTATGTACACGAAATAAATATACATGCACTCATACACCTACGCACATAAACGCGTGTTCCATGGACCGATGCGGATCGCAATTTCCCCTGGCTCGTTGACGAGAATTCCGCACTCGCTCGTCCCATTTTTATCTCCATCCCTTATTTAAATATATATATTTTCACGAAAGTTGTACGTACAACGATTTTTATCCCGATGTATTCTCGCGTACAACGTGTACACGATGCAAATATGCACTGGAGACAAATAACTTGCAGTGTACACGAAAATCCAGTACATATGTGCATGAAAACGTATATACACACATTTGTATGTATATATATGTATTATATATGTACTTTATGTACTATATACTATGTACACAGGGATTGTACGTACATTTGTGCGAAGAGTGAATTTGCAGAGGACACATCCCCTATCGGATACCTTGTTGTACGCGTGGTAGTTTTCCTATCGTTGCATCCCCCTGGAATGGGACATGAAGTGCACATGAAGTGCAGTAAAAGTACGCTACACTCTCGCTCTCTCTTACTCTTTTCCCATCGCACCCCCGGGTATCGTATTATGTGTATGAAAACGCGTGCGTTGATTCGCAGCACACGTACATATGCGATAGTTCAAACTGCACACACCGCGTATGCTCGTCCGTACAGTCAGGGGTACATGACATCGTCCGCGCACTATATGCACACTTTGCACGCATGCAACAAGTGCGTCAGTATTACATCGAAACCCAAATTGTCACGTTTAATATCGGTCCAGTCTTATTTAGGAAGCTGAAAGTGTCCTCGGAATTCTACGAGAAAAAAAGTGTTTAAACGATGCTTTTCAAAATTTTCACAAGCGTCAAACGGAGTTATTTATTTTTATTCATACTCAATACTGATGAATTATGTTGAGTATAAGAGTTTTGAAAATAACTTTGCCGAATTTTCGCTACGATCGAATAATCCTGGGAAATTACGAAATTCGAATTGTTACGAATATCTTTATCCACCGCCATTTTAATGTTATTAACAATTCTGTACCACTTTTTTTTTTTTAATTGAGGCTAAAAGCAAAGATTTTATGTTTATCCTGAATGTGCATTCGAGTTTTTGTGTTTACACGGATTTTCGATCTGTTCTGCAACCAGCTTCGAATATTAATGGCGTCGGCCTTTATTTATTTATTAATTCTACCACTTTTTTTTTTTAATTGAGGCTGAAAGCAAAGATTTCATGTGTATCCTGAATGTGCATTCGAGTTTTTGTGTTTACACGGATTTTCGATCTGTTCTGCAACCAGCTTCGAATATTAATGGCGTCGGCCCTTATTTATTTATTAATTCTACCACTTTTTTTTTTTAATTGAGGCTAAAAGCAAAGATTTCATGTGTATCCTGAATGTGCAATCGTGTTTTTTGTGTTTACACGGATTTTCGATCTGTTCTGCAACCAGCTTCGAATATTAATGGCGTCAGCCATCATCCGGCTGCGCCAGGAGGAGGAGGCACGTTTCCGGGTGGTGTTCAAGCTGGTATGACCGATCTCGCCAATATGGGGATTGGCTTTCCATGGTCCGGCAGTACGAGAGGAAAACCTCGAAGGGGGATGATGAAACGGGCCGTTTTTTCGGATTCGCAGAGGCGAGGACTCGAAAAGAGATTCACATTGCAGAAATACATCAGCAAGCCGGACCGTAAGAAACTGGCGGACAAACTCGGCCTCAAGGACTCGCAGGTACAGAAACAGCGAATTTGCAAGTGATTTTCCTTCCGACGTTCGCGGCACGTCGATTATTTCCAAAATACAAATATCCATCGCGAAACAAATAAGCCCCGGAATATAACGACAGAAAAAAAAAATCATCGCTGATAAATCGCGATAAACCTGTCGGATTTTTTCATTCAAGATAAATCCCCGCAAAATGGGTCGCGAAAAAGTGCAAATTCAAAAAGTGGCTATTTTTCAAGATCGTTATCAGAATTTAATCGTCATTTGTAAATGTCGTGCGCAAATATTCATTACATTTCGCGTCATGTTGTAACTGTCAGCCTCGTAATTACACGAAGATTATATTGGGGTAAACGACGTTGATATAGATCCTTAGCGGGCATTAATAGGGACGTTGAGCTTACTATTATAGATCACCAAAGTGGGCTTAACAAGGGTGAGAGAGAGAGAGAGAGGGAGAGAAGCAAATGGATAGACAGGGTTGAAGGTATTTCACCACGTATTCCGTGCGGGTAACCGTAGTGTTTCGCAGGTGCACACACGGATATCGAGTGTGCACGTATGAGCACGCAATAGACCATGCAGTAGGCACGTAATAACGCAAGGGTTGGGGTTAATCGGGCAATGCCAGTTCATTACTTGCAGCTTCCTTGTGTACGCATACATGCAGGCTCGTGACTGTAATGGGTCACGCGTTTGGTGCACTCTGCAACACGAGTTGCCCTCCGTGAGAGCTTCAGCCTCGCAAGAACTGTCGTTTCTCTCCAACCCTCCTTCTCATTCGCTCTCCCAACGCGGTGTGTAAAACGACCGCAATTGAAACAAAAAATCGTAAAAAAATTCATCGAGGCGCCCCCATCTGACGTCGCGATGTCCCGGACTAGAAATTTGTATCGATGGAAGAAAAATCGCAAACGAAGAACGAATTAAACGTATTTTAAATTGATTATTTATTATCAATCGATTTTAGAAAACTGTCACTTTACGATCCCCAAATCGATAGTTGATCAACTTCCGGTGTCGCGTAGCCGGAATAGGATCTCTACTCGGGTGTCTTTAGCCACGTGATTTTGGAGTTTGGATCGTTCGGATCCAACGAAATGCACGATATACTTCTTTTCCGTCGTCGATATTTTGCCAAATATTCTTGAGCAGTTTTTCAAAATTACGACACTCGTGAAAAAAGAAGGGAAGGTATAACGAAAATTCCGGAAAAGGGAGTGCAAAAAATCGAGGTCCAAAAATCTTTCGTCGAGGTCCAACGATGCAAACTTCGAGATCATCTTGCCAGGAGGGTGTAAGATCGAGTGAATATTTTGAATGGACCGACGTTTTATTGACGAAAGATTATATGGATTTGGAACGATGAAGCTTTCGGTAAATGGGTTTTGCAGACGTTCCCGGGGTGGATCGTCCGCTATAAAGCGAATGAGAAAGCTCCGCTATACTCTGGGGAGAGAGGAAGAGACGACTGGAGAACGGGGGGTGCGGGACTCTGGATGGCCTCATGTATAATTTACACCTCGAGCGCCGTCTCTCGGCCCCGATTGGCCAAAGGATTCTTGATGTAATCCAATATACTATATTCGCACATGTATATTCGAGAGTTTCCCCAACGAAAGCAAACTCTGAAAACCTCCCTCGCGAATGGGATTCTTGATACACAAACGTCGTTATTCGTATACTGAACCAGGAGGGTTGGTCCAGTATATCTGCAATAATATCCAAGGTTTGATCCTTGGATCGTCCGCGAATCAATGACTCGATAAACAACGTTGGAAAAACGAAAGAAAAAGAGTTTCAAACCCCCTTAATCGCCGCACGGTTTTCTCCTTAATGGTACAACGAGTCCTGGTGGAACTGGTCTCGTCTTGCAGAAAGTTGAGGCACAAAATGGGATGACAGAGACGGGTGTCACAGTGTTTCTTGAGGTGGGATTAGGAATAAGAGAGAGGAAAGTCTCGAGCGTCGTGAGAAGAAAGATGGAGGTCGGTGGCGAATTCGTTAGAGCGAAAAAAAGGACGAAAACCTACACCTCTGCGGATGTTGGCTCTTCGCAACAGGAGCTAATATCACACGGTTCGCCACACGAACACCCATAAAAGCGATTATTGTCCGATGATGGCTCTCTCGATAGCTCTCGGCGGTCCATACGCGCAGCAGCCGGCACACACCGGATGTCGAATCTCAGCTCGTACTCGCGCTTGCTGCCTCTATATTTTCGCTTTTCTATTCTCCGCTTTTTTCTTCAGCACTGACGCCCGAGTGTTGCGGCTATGAGGAGAGAAAAAAAAAGAAGTCGTCTCGAGATAATTGGTTCTTTGGACATCTTTGTCACCTACGACTTTTGTTAAATCTAATTAGATAAAAACCTCGTACCACCCCTCGCCATATGGCGAACTTTCTTCACTTTTTTTTTGACTGCTGAAATTGCGATTCATCGAGACTCGACGACAATACAATTTTGCTTTGACTTTAGTTATTGTTAAAATAAACCTTTGAATTTCGGTCAGAAACGGAAATGCCATCTGCGACATTCAACCTGAGTTGTATTCTCTTGCATCATCGAATATAATCTATAAAATCGATCCGTCAAACGGCAAAGTCTCGTATCGACACATCAGTCGTTTGCAAAATGCGGAGGAATCCATCCCATCTACGTTCTTTGAGATTTGATGCCTCTGCATTTACGGACATGTAGGTATAGTGCGTTTGGCATCCGAGGAAGCTCAAAGCTTCCTCCTCTAGCTTCGCAATGTATGCATAAAACTTTCCAACACGCGAGACATCAGATCGAATTCCCTGGAGACGAAATGTGCCGGCGGTTCTTTCAGTACGCGTCTCGCCCGAGTTGCCCGTTTGCAAAAGCATTTTTCGAAAGGCTGATCCTTTTTTCCCCCATTTAAAATAAAGTTCGTTAGTCAACCCGAGCGATTAATTATCGCTTTCTCGTAAATTATTTACCCCGTCGTGCAATTTAATTTCAAGCCTTCGCGCTTTATCCGATCGCTCGTACGTATATTCAGAAGGAAAAACGAATATTTATCTCAGTTATAATGGGAGGCTGTACAGAGGGCGATAAAGAGCAGAAATAAAGTCGTAAGTCCGGCGGAATTAAACATCGCGAAAAATGAAAAGATGAAGAGGTTCGCCGATGGAAAAAAAAAAGCCAAGAGTGCATGGGGCACTTCTTATCTCTTTAATAATTCGAGTCGACGCCGCACGCCAGATTTCCTTCCTGCTGGATGGCAGGTTGTCAGGATCACGCCGTACCATCTTAATCGTTCTCCTCTCCGCTGTTGTACGCAAGAAAAGAAAACTACGGAAGCTCTGTTGCTGCTTTTCCGACGTTAGGACGTGAAACGCTGAAAGACTTTTCCACCCTCCCCCATTCGACGCTCCAGGGAGGAATTTAATTCCACGCTTTTTTTTTCGCGCATGTATATACGAAACCCGTGATATTCCAAGGAACCCCGTGACAATGCGGCAATTAAAATGAATTATATCGCATTCATGAAGCCTTCCGAGCCCTTGGGGAACCCTGGGAACTTGCCAAATGTGGGATATCCTTATTGCATTCTATCGCAGACTTGTTACGTTATTCAAAAATTCCCAATGATCCGACACGTTATTACAAAATAGCCACTCTCACGAAGCTCGATGAAGAACCTATTAAATTGAACACGGTGAATAAAAGATTCATCTCGATAAAGATGGACCGTCGCTCAAGACATCCATGCTCGATTTCCCTCGATTTAAAGTTTGAGAAATAGAGATCCCTCAATTTCCATCGTATTCGTTTTTTTTTGCAAATATTACGCTCGAAACAAATAATTTTTTAATTGCAAAATGGTAGATGGTAAAAAAAGTGATTCAAGAAATTTCTTAAGAAAGATAATTTGAATTACATTGTTAGGAAAGGATCGAATCGATGCTTTTGTCGGAGACTTCCGATGTCCGAGAGTCGAGGATAAAATAACAGAAATGGTTCATTGCAAGGTTTACGAGCGGGATGTATTTGGGTAGGCTGAGTTATCGCGGTATACAAATCGAATTGGAATTGCTCGATTTCCCTCGATTTAAAGTTTGAGAAATAGAGATCCCTCAATTTCCATCGTATTCGTTTTTTTTGCAAATATTACGCTCGAAAAAAAATAATTTTTTAATTGCAAAATGGTAGATGGTAAAAAAAGTGATTCAAGAAATTTCTTAAGAAAGATAATTTGAATTACATTGTTAGGAAAGGATCGAATCGATGCTTTTGTCGGAGACTTCCGATGTCCGAGAGTCGAGGATAAAATAACAGAAATGGTTCATTGCAAGGTTTACGAGCGGGATGTATTTGGATAGGCTGAGTTATCGCGGTATACAAATCGAATTGGAATTGCTCGATTTCCCTCGATTTAAAGTTTGAGAAATAGAGATCCCTCAATTTCCATCGTATTCGTTTTTTTTGCAAATATTACGCTCGAAAAAAAATAATTTTTTAATTGCAAAATGGTAGATGGTAAAAAAAGTGATTCAAGAAATTTCTTAAGAAAGATAATTTGAATTACATTGTTAGGAAAGGATCGAATCGATGCTTTTGTCGGAGACTTCCGATGTACGAGAGTCGAGGATAAAATAACAGAAATGGTTCATTGCAAGGTTTACTAGCGGGGTGTATTTGGGTAGGCTGAGTTATCGCGGTATACAAATCGAATTGGAAAAGATTGTGGATAAACGGTTACGAGTGTATATTCATCCGAAACACTCGAGCAATTTTGTAGACGCGTATGGGTTGGTCGTTCGGTTGTGGGTCAGCCTTGCGGGCAGACCCTGTATTTCCCACGGATCTGAAGCTGACACACGTTAGACAGATCGGCCATTATGTAGGTTTGTGTTTCGCTCGGATTGTGCATGTCTTCTCAGTCTATATTGTACGTGTGTATCGAAGGATATAGAATTTCCAGAATTCCATCAGTGGGATCAATTTGTACCCATTAGCCCGCATTATTTCCCAGTTTGCCTTCGTATTGCATTTCTCTCCCGTATCCTCATGACCGTCGCAACGCAGACGACTCTCAGCTCTCGACGTACTTCATCGAAAAAAAAGCTCGCTTTTTTTTCGAGCTAAAATGTGCATTTTCCGGATCGACGTGTCAGCAAAATACGATCTTTATAAATCAATGACCGTTGGACATTTTTCGCTTCACTCTTCCTTGTCCCCTCGGGGTTTTAGGATCAAAGTTCAAAATAAAAAATTTCAATGTTTCAGGAGCTTATTCGATCGGAAACTTTCCGCTGATCACGAAACTCACCGACTTTTTCCTGAAAACTCGATATTTCAATGAGAAAATAGTAATTACTGGATTAAATTCGTATTATCGCATTTTCGTATTATTACATTTTCCGGATCGACGTGTCAGCAAAATACGATCTTTATAAATCAATGACCGTTGGACATTTTTCGCTTTACTCCTCGTTGTCCCCTCGGGATTTTACGATCAAAGTTCAAAATAAAAAATTTCAATGTTTCAGGAGCTTATTCGATCGGAAACTTTCCGCTGATCACGAAACTCACCGACTTTTTCCTGAAAACTCGATATTTCAATGAGAAAATAGTAATTACTGGATTAAATTCGTATTATCGCATTTTCGTATTATTGCATTTTCCGGATCGACGTGTCAGCAAAATACGATCTTTATAAATCAATGACCGTTGGACATTTTTCGCTTCACTCTTCCTTGTCCCCTCGGGGTTTTACGATCAAAGTTTCATCGAAATTCCTACAGACGATTCTCCGCGGAAGTTGAAAAACGTCTGATTTATACGCCGGTTGGTTTCACCCCGTTAAATTTGCGCAACTTTTGTACACAGCGTGAAACGCGTGTATATTTCCGCGCAACAAATCGGTATATGATTGTAAAACTTGACGGCATTATAATCCAAAAGCGCTGTGGATATTAAAAACAAAGGCTGCCTCTTGCAGGGCATAACATGAATATAACGCCGTGGCAATATCTTGCAGCTTCAGCCGAACCACGAATTCACCACGGAAGAGTCGTATAGCTCGATACCGATCCCCGCTTATCTCCCTCCTTCTCTTTTCACTTCCTCTCAGACTCCATGCGGACCTTCATGCATTATGGATTTTACTTTGAGAGACGCGAGACCCTCTCTTTCCTCCGACCAGGCGGTACTTGGTCTCAAAGGCGGTAGCTAAGAAACCATGAATATACAATACCTCGCTCCAACACGAAAGAGCACAAGTGCGCCTCGGTGTGCGAGGATGTACCGACCAGACTTATCCTTTGTGGATAAACTTTAATCACCATGGTGAGCTGTTTCTCGCAGCAAGAGCGAGAGCAAAAAAGTTCCGTCAGAGATTTTCTTCTTCGACCCTTGGACGGGTTGCAATCATCATCGACGTTCGGAGCTTCCTACAATTACGATAGTTGCGAATTTCGTCGCGATCGCTGATGGCAAAAACAGTGGCGCCTTGCAGGGAACGTCTCAAGAGTCGAGATCGTTCTCGGAGGATTCTGTGGCACTCGGTGAATAAAGGGGCATAACACGGTCGCCTTTTAGGGTAACTGAAAATCTCCCTCGTATTTCGAGGGTTGTCGTCGTTTCTCCTACGCCCCTTTTCTCGTCATTTTTTATATTCCCGGATAGCAATAATCCAACGGTTGCTCCTTTTATATGGTCGGAGCCTGCTTGGATTATGGCAGTGATAAATATGTTCGAGTATCCCGTGGGTTTATAGAAGTTTCCATCACCCTTTTCTTATATCCGATAGGTAGGGTATTAACATGAGGATTGAGAGTTTTTCACTCTCCTCTGCTCTCCTCGAATTCGTACGTGCTCCCACATCCTGCGGTGAAGAACGCCGGGGAATAACTGCGCAAAGTTTTTTCTCCTCTTACGTTTGATCTGTTAAACTGCTTCAAGCACTTTGCGGAGCTCTACTCCATATCCGCAGTGGAAACTTTTATATATGTATGTATACATATATGGCCTGGGCTACATACGCGATAGACCCTCCAACTCCATTTCACTCGCAGCCTTCGCTTCTTCTCTTGCTCTTAACGGAACTCTGGACTACCCTCAGCGCCAAGGGGGTAGGTTCTGAGCTTGACGTCATAATCGATCGTCTTTTATTAAACGGCCCGGCGGATGGATGATAACAACTCATAGTTATACATTAGGGATGGGTGCTCGCTCGCGCATCGGAATGCAAAGGGTAGTTATGATCATTTGAAATTTCGACTGTTCGACGATTCTGGAAAAGTAGCGAAAAATGAGTTGACATTTTTTTTTTCAAATTTTCAATGTTTCAGGAGCTTATTCGATCGGAAACTTTCCGCTGATCACGAAACTCACCGACTTTTTCCTGAAAACTGGATATTTTAATGAGAAAATAGTAATTAATCGATAAAATTCGTATTATCGCATTTTTGGATCGAAATATTCAGTGTTCGACAAAATATCGATGTGTTTCATAATCAGCGGGAAAAAACACATCGATATAGATCGTTAAAAATCGTTTTTGGAATCCAAAATTTTTTGCCATATTTTGTCAAATTGAGTTGGTTCATTAAAATGTTTGCCATTTTTTTTTCGTTCGAGATGGGCACTCCGACTTATGCTTATTCTCTTGGCAATTGATAAGGCTTCAAAACGCCGTTTGGTTTGTCCAGATATCTTGATTTTTCGATTTTTGGCAGATTTTTAAAGTTGGCCCTTCGATTTTCGCCAATTTTTCCATACATACCCCTTTGCGTTTTTTTTGCCAATTTTCGACATCGATTTTGAGGGTGAAGCAATTGAGCTATCGACATTTTACTTTCACCATTGTCTAAGTCTACTCGAGGGCTTTTCAAAACGCCCCCCAAAAAATGTATGTAGCTTCATTAGGGAGGAAGTTATGATCATTTGAAATTTCGACTTTTCGACGATTCTGGAAAAGTGGCGAAAAATGAGCCGAAATTTTTTTTTTCAAATTTTCAATATTTCAGGAGCTTATTCGACCGGAAATTTTCCGCTGATCACGAAACCCACCGACTTTTTCCTGAAAACTCGATATTTTAATGAGAAAACAGTAATTACTGGATAAAATTCGTATTATCGCATTTTCGGACGGAAATATTGGGTTTTCGATGAAATACCGGTGTGTTTCGTAATCAGCGGGAAAAAATACATCGATATGGATCATTAAAAATCATTTTTGAAATCCAAAATTTTTCGTCATTTTCGGCTGGACTGAGTTGGTTCACTAAAATGTTTGCCATTTTTTTTTCGTTCGAGATCGGCACCCGGACTTGTGCTTATTCTCTTGGCAGTTGATGAGGCTTCAAAATGCCGTTTGGTTTGTCCAGATATCTTGATTTTTCGATTTTTAGCAGATTTTTTAAGTAGGACCACCGATTTTCGCCAATTTTCCCATACATACCCCTTTGCGTTTTTTTTGCCAATTTTCGACATCGATTTTGAGGGTGAAGCAATTGAGCTATCGGCATTTTACGTTCACCATTGTCTAAGTCTACTCAAGGGCTTTTCAAAACCCCCCCAAAAAATGTATGTAGCTTCATTAGGGAGGAAGTTATGATCATTTGAAATTTCGACTTTTCGATGATTCTGGAAAAGTGGGGAAAAATGAGCCGAAATTTTTTTTTTCAAATTTTCAATATTTCAGGAGCTTATTCGATCGGAAATTTTCCGCTGATCACGAAACCGAACGGCGAACGCAAAGACGTCGATGGCGCGGTTTTTTCCAGACTCGCTATTCGATCTCATGACAATAAACCGTCGCAGAGACGTCCGATATCCCAATCTGACTTTGATAATCGTCGGAATCCGTTTATCCTTTTGATATTCTCGGATAACCTTCGAAAGGAATCGTACCATAAAATATCGATTGAAGAAAAAGGATCGATCATGAGATCATTCTCATCGTGAGAAATCCTTGCGCGTTAAATACCTCGCAGCGACGGTCTCGCATCGAAACCCTGTACATGCGAATGGACTTTGGTTGGCGAGACAACCCTCCCAACCCCATTTAGAGTCAAAGTCTCGAGAAACGGGTTCCTCCTTTTCGTACGGGTATAGTTCCGAGACCGACGTCATAATCGATCGTCTTTTATTAAACGGCACCAGATGGCGATGCTGTGGAAAAGGAGAGGAGCGGCGGGAAACACGCGGCTCTCCCGTTCTCCACCTTCGAGCTTTCTGTATGAAAAGGGGTTAGCTTGCCGTTGGCTTGCGGGCCGTTTAATATGAGGGATGAGTTAAACGGTAAACGACGTTTCATCGCTGTGGAGGTGCTGGCTACAACGGCGTCGGCGTCGGGCGTCCTTCCACCACCGTCGTCGACGTAGTTGGCTGATGGTGTCAGGAGCTGAAAGCGGAGAAAGTGGGAGTGCGACGCTGGGATATCTTCTCTGGATGGTACGAGAGGGTGTTGAGGCTGCAGCCAATCGTTTAACGATTACCCACGCGCTTACTCCATAACGCGTTTCAAATGTCATTATGCCTAGTCCATACGAGCCGCATATGTGGTCGGATTAGAGCTTCCACTTTCGTCTATAAAGCGTATATCGATACACTTGCTCGACGCGAGAGACTCGATCCAGTCGCATGCTTCAGAGACGTCATCGGCGTATTTTGCTCTTTAGTCTCGATTTAGGCAATCGCCAAAATGTTGGGTCGGAAAAACCATCGATTAATACACTTCGAGATTCTTTGGAGTATCAAATGAAAGGCAAAAATGAAAGGCAATAATCGAAATCGAAAGAAATGACAGTTATACCCAAGATGCTGGACTTGGAAACTTTTTTTCTTTTCACGCTGAAATAATTCCTTCTCTGTCGTCATTTTTTTAACGTTGTTAGATAATTGAGGTTCAATGTAGAAGTAATGAAATTTTCCTTGAAAATACGTACGTTTGAAGAGTTATTTATTGATCGTATCTCGCCTCGTTTATTTACCTCGTGTTTGATCAATTTAATATCTTTTCGAAAAGGCTTTTATTTCGCAGGTAAATGCATACTTTGTTTTAACATTTTTTTTATTCTACGCTGGTATTTCCTCCATTGTTCTTATGTACTACGGCGCGGTATAAATACGCGCTTTGCAGAAAGTGACTTTTAGTACATACAAAGGTGGACTATAACTATTTAGTTGCTCCTGATGGTTCTGTGCGTTGCTCCGAGTGCCTGCGTCTGACGGGACAATCAATCAGTGTTTCCCCTCTCACATTCACGGTACAGCAAAGAAAGGAACAGAGGCAAGAGTACAGCCTCGCGTTTTTTTTTCAGTGCGCTTAAAATCCTTGAATACATGTACACATATACACACGATTTTTATTAAACATTATTCCGCAACAGAACTCTTACCGAGTACTTAAAAAAAGTTGCATCAAAGCGTCTACACCGACGGGCAAAGCTTAATAACTCTCGTAATTTTCAATTACCTCGTACGCTATAATTTGAGTAAATTCCACAACGGCCTCGGAGTAATACATCGCTTTCGATGTGAATCAAAACTGTATTCTTTTTTTGCGATTGATAAAAGATTATTTCGTCGAGATTTTTCCTATTCCTCTCAATAAAGTGCGAAAACGTTTGATCGTGACTTTACGACGTGCGTTGAAAAATATTGATGAACAAAACCAACGGATAATTATCTTTCCGTTCGTCGTTTAAAAAACTGCGGTCAGCTCCCGTCAACGCTGGCGCGTTGACGTTTAAAACTTGACAAATTTCCGGTTTGCGGGGGTTGGAGAGAGGCGCCAAAGGTGGAATTGCGTTTAAGGGCGAAAAGGAGCGAGGGAGAAAACGAATTTCGGCGGCGGTGAGGCGAGGTGTCAACCGCACACGCCCTCCCTGGCTATCCGAATGAAATTTTCGAAAAGCTGAACAGTTTCATGCACGTATACACCCTGGGATCTATAAAATCAATTCACGACTCCATGGAGGGTTCCTCAACACCCCTGATGCCTGGGGTCAACGTTTCGGCTTCTGGAAACACCGACCTCCGACGAAATAGCCTCGAGGGAGTCGAACATTAACTCATCGGGGTTGTTTGGCGTTTCTCGCGCTCGTCCTCGCCCTCGTACCACAAATACGTACGTTATAAATGTGTAAATTGGTCGCCATATATTTCTATGACAACCGTACAGGTAATGAAGAAACTGGTGCAAACACGTTGCGAACGAACGAGGAGTGCTCACGAGCCCACTTTGCGAACAGGCTAATTTAAGATTGCGGAGGAGATGAGAGGAGAGAAAAAAGATCGTCCAAGATCGCAGTGCATTATTTCGATAGAAAGTCTTCTAAATCCGGGCTCCCAGATTTTTTTACGTGTCCACCTCCGGCTGGAAAGAAAAATGTTTTTCAATCACGTTTTGCGGTAAATTTGCATTTGAAAATTTGCCTGCTCTTCCGAGGATGCTTGGGTTTTAGTCTTCGAGGTTTTTGCATGGGTCTCCGTGATCATCGAGATTAATCGACCGTCGCATGCGAATTATCGTGAAACCTACCGTTATTCGCCGGAGGCTGGATCGACGGGACAGAAAAATGGAAAGGAAAAACCGTGAATTTCGACGTTTTTTCTCAAACGATTTTATGAAATCGTGGAAAAAAGGGGGGAATTCGTTGGGATTGTCGTCGCGTATCGCAATTCTCAACTTTTCGTGTTATTGTTAACGAAAACACGTATACGCGAAGAGACGAAATATGGAAATCTCGGGAGGAATCGGCACACTGCCGAATTTACATTTCGATACACGTGCAAAGGGGAAGAGAAAGTCCTGAATATACATATGTGTAAGCACGGAATGGCTACTGGACCATATGCGTAGGTATATAATGTATATTCCGTGTATATACAGAAGAATTAAATTGCGAGGAAGATTCAAGAGCGTATATTATGTACAAGAACATACATAACTGTGAATATCGAGGGAAATCCGTGCGTTTGACGTTCCTCCAATATATTCGCGTACATAAAGAGCATTTGCGTGTATGTTCAACGGGGATCCAAGGTAATCCATACCCCCTTAAACGTTTGAAATAGGAGAACGTTGTCTTTGGACTAACCGCTCTCTGCCGACTTCCCAACGTTGTATTTTATGCCGCGGGGGTGGAAACGGAGACGTCGTGAAACCAAAGACCAAGAAGGAGAGAATCGACGAAACGATGAAGGAAGTCACAGAGGGAATCCATACAGCCTCGCGTTCCACAGGACGTTCCAGGACGATCCAAACGATTCAAATTCAATCCCACATCGCCATTCTTTTTCGCTTTCGAAATATTTTCGCTCAAAAATCCTCCTCCGAAAAATGTCGTTTTGATCTTAAGGCGATGTGTTACATCCGTAAATCGAAGCTTAGAAAAATTCTCCCGCAAAATCTATAAATCGGATCGGTTTGAAATTTGTTGTGGGTATTTAGTGATATAGCGCGGAGGGACTGACGATTTTAGAATTTCAAAATTTTCAAAATTTTTTCACTCTACAAAAAATTTTTTTTGAAAAATTTCGAAATTGCGAAATCGTCATTCCCTCCGTGTTGTGTCACTAAATACTCACAAAAAATTTCAAATCGACCTGATTTATAGATTTTGCCTGAGAATCTTTCTAAATTTCGATAGGGGAGGGAGTATCCCCCATGGCCTTAAGGCAGTACCCCGTTTTTTTATCATTCGGAAGCCTTCGGAGCGCGTACCGTCGTTCGAAATCTGATGGAGGATGAATTGTAGCTAGGATTTTCTCTGTTTTTTAAGGTACGAAAGTAATAATAAAATCGAAAACTCGATCGTGACAGACGGATGTTTGTCGCGTTGACGCGAAATTTCCTATATGCATATGCATGTATCGAGTATATAGGTGTGTATGTAAATATACGTGTGTCTTATGTATTTGCGGATTCAGTCGACAGCGACGATTGGTGATAGGGCGGGACCCGAAACGTTCCGATTGGATCGAGGGTGTAAGAGACGGCGCTTAAGGCGCGTGTGCTTTCGCAACCCCCGCAAGATTGAAATAAACCCCCGTCGCGAAGTATACCCGACGGAACGTTTAGCGGAGCTCTAATCCCCGTTTAACTCCCCTGTCATGTTCCTTTCGATATCGTCGCCCGCGCCAATCCCTTCCATTTCCGTTTTATCCATCGATACCGGCCCTCTCCCCACTTGGAGCCTCTGAAAATTCCATCGGGGTAACTCTATCGGCTTTCTTTTAGCGATAAAGAACGCGAAAAAAAAAATACGACGCGCGATAAAGAACGAGGGGCGATGAATTTTTATTTCACCGTCCGGCAATTTGCCGATGCGGTATTATTTCCGGTTTTCGCTGTATAGAAACTTGCAAAGCACTCTTTTTTTTCCCCTGAGCTACAAAACGATGAAGGAACGTTTATTTTATGGACAAAGTTATCGTCGTTGAAGTTACCAATCGGTGAAATAATATACAAATGATTATTAATATATCACTATGATTTTCATATTAAAAATAAGTCGATTTTTTAAAATCCTTAGTGAGATATCAAATGTATGTTTTTCATCGTAATCCGAAATCTTTTGAAATTCAAATCGCGCTACGGAAACGGAGTAGAAGCGATTTTTCGTATTCCGGAAAATGCTGATCCATGCTTTTTTTCTCGTCGATTTTCAGGTGAAAATATGGTTCCAAAATCGTCGAATGAAGTGGCGAAACAGCAAGGAACGACAGTTATTGGCGAAGGGTGGCTCGCGCGAACAAACGCTGCCGAACAAGAACAACCCTCATCCGGATCTGAGCGACGCGGACGGTGACAAACCGAGGATAGATCTCAACGGCATCAGTCCTCCAACGAGTCCAAAGAAATCGGAGGATTACACGGATAACGAAGAGGACGAGGAGATAAACGTTACGTGATATGATTAATTCGATATTTCTCGAGATTGAGATGTGATTAAAGAGGAAAAGACACGATGAGACACGCAAGCAAGATTCCAAAGTGACCAGTCGCGGTGGTCATAATAATTGGTTATCACACAGGAAAATTGCGTCATGGAATTGCCATTTAAACTCAAAGGAGATGAAAATCTGCTGTTTCGAGATGAGAAACGATCTCTGAGGAAAAAAAACAGCATGAAACGCCTGAAAATCTCGAAGGATGTAACATATTGTAATTAGAAACGTGGGTGTATCTATATCTTTGCAGCGTGTCTGAAAAAAAAAAAAAATAAATCAAAGTAAAAAAATATCGCGAAGACAGCAGGTTGTACTAGTGACGTAAATCTGTGCGATCCCGTGACGTACGATGGACCGATCGTTATCATTGATCGTGATTTGCGACCCCCGGAAGATACCAAATGTAATTACTCATCGTGATATATATATATATATATATATATATATAAATATATATATATATATAAAATATAAATATATTATATATAAATATAATTATTTCGTGTAATATAACGCAATAAAAGTGTTTAAAGAAACTTTATTTCATTATCGATCGAGTATGGTATGGTCTGTATTATTTTTCCTGTCTCGTTGGCGAATTCGATCCATCGTTGTTTCATTTTATTTTATTTCCCCACAGGAATCTCGTACGCGATGTATTAATGATAAATACGTATTTGAAATATCTGTACACGCAATTAAATAATAATTCTACAAGTAGGACAATGTTTTTTTTGACACGGTCATGGCAAAAATCGAATTATTGATAATTACAAAATTATCAGCAATTGAAAGTTCTTTCAATCGGTTCTAAATCTTTCTTACCGATCAGAGATGAGAGAAAAACACGACTATCGACGGATTTTTACGTCGGTACTATAGTTTCTCACATTGCCATCGTTCGATAAGTTCTTTTGAAACTTCTAACTCGCCGGCTGCTGTTTGAACAATTTCTGCAAATTAGCGATTTTATCATCCACATCCTCACTGGCACCGACACTTGTCGTTTCATCCGCCCTCTTGTCCGACCGTTGGTCATTTTTAACTTTAAGGGTGATCGGTCGATTCGTCGTCAATCGCGCTGATGAATCTTTTTCGTCAGTCGGCATCGCACCTTTGCTCCACTTTTCCAACCAATCGTTGCTGGTAGCCTGTAACAATCGTGAAAAATATTATGCGAATATCGGAGGAAAAACTATCGCAGAGAAAAAAAAATAAATGCATCCCGCAGGCGTTTAACAGTCGTGAAAATCATTTTGATATCGGAAAAATCATTCGCGCAGAGTTTTCAAAAGTTTTACTATGAAATTGTTTATATTCGACTGACCAACCTTTTTACGGTCAATCTTATTGCCATTTACGATTTCGGTTTCGCTTAATTTATCCTCGAGCTGTCTCCTCTCCAATTCCTTCCGAAGCTTCAGCTCGGTTTGATACTTTGCGACCGATTGGGCCCAAGGCCCCATTTCTCCTCTCATCGCAGCGCTGTAAGTCGCCTGTTGCCGATAACAAAATTCAAATGTGTTTTTTTGCCAATGTTTTTTTGAAAACTTGTAATGAAGGCACAACGTGAAATTTTGAGTTTCAAAGCACTCGTGAAATCACAAATTTCGGGTCCAGAAATGTTCTCCAAAATTGTGCAAAATTTGGAACAATCGTCTCGGGGACGTCACAAAAAAATCTCACCATTCGTCGTCTCTTCGATTCGACGTTGCCGATGGGATCGGTTTCCTTCTGCGGTCCAAGTTCGACGAGAATTTGAAAATCCGCGTGTTCGCCAAGCCTGAAGCCAACGCCGACTCGCGAATCGGTTCCTGAAGCAGTCGCGTTGACATCCAAGTTTTGAAAGCAAAAGTCATTATCGGCATTATAATTATGCTGCAGCATCCAGCGGAGGAGCAACTGATCTCTCATCGTTTTTTTTTCGAGAATACGGAATTTAGCAATTTCCAGGGGAATTGATGGTTGACATGGTCACGCGAACCTCACCATTTCCTTGAACGCACTGTTACACAGCTGGACATATGGCGAGCGAACGGTGAAAGTGAGAATTTTTCTCTCGTTTAATCTCACTTTTGATACAAACGTCGATGCAAAGTGACGCAAAGTTTAGCGAGCGCCGAATGCTTTTTCGCTTGTTTTTCAATATTAGAGAAAAGCGCTGAATTCATTGAAATAAAAATTTGCCAAACTCGAGGTGTACGTGAAAACTTGCCTTTTTTTATTGGTGGAATGTTTGAGTAGATGAGAGAAAGTATCGTTGGCACTTCTTCAGGAATAATCAGTGCTGTAATGCCTGTGAAATAATTATATTCTATATAAAAAAAAGCGAGAGAGAGAGAGAGAGAGCGGGAGAATAGTTTTTTCATGCAATTTGTGCTCGAAACTTTGATGATTGCATGAAAAAATTTGAAAAAAGATGGACATCCGTGAAGGAACCCTACTTTGAAGCAGTAATTCTTTTGACTAATTATTGTCCAAGGGCTTGATTATTTATTTGCGTTGGAAAGCGTCCAAAGTGCAATAAAAATTTTACTCACAGTCGTAGAATAGCAATAAAATGCTGAGTTTAATGAAAGTAGACTTCATGATCCTTTCCAAGATTTCACGAAGAATCCAAAGTTTCTAGTTGACGTAAACTCTTTGGCAAAGTGTTCACTGTAATTGTTTCAATCGCAATTGCGATTATGTCACCGATGACGAGCGAAAGTAAAACGAAAACGATATAAACGCGTAATAAAATAATAAATTCGAATTCACCAAATCCAGTAAAATACATGCGATTTTCAAGAAAATTTTCCTTCAACTTTTCGAACAGTAAAAAACGTAAAATTCGATTGCAACTCGAACGTCTCTTTCGTTTTAAACATGCCGGCTTTTCGTTGAAGAATTTTACGATATTTTCCGATTTGTCTCGGATTTTGACGTTCCGATTTTTGCACACGAGGCAGAGGAAGCCTGTGACATTGTTTCGATACCAAAAGGAGAAAGTTGACTTCGTACTTCAAAGGCAAGATTTTTTATCTACTTTTTTTCTTTATTTGCTGGACTCGGTTGTCGATTTCATCATCTCGCAAAGTTCACGAAAACGAACGAATATATTTTCTTTTTTAATTAACCACCGCTGTCGCAATTTCTGTAACGGAGTATCGAAAAAAAGGTGTCCCTCGAGTGTTTTTCGCTCGAGGAGGTGCGTTCAACGGAAAAAGTGGTAAATCACTAAACGTTTCGTGAACTCTGACGTCGCGATTATTCTTTTTACGATTACTTACACGACTGATCGACGACTCGGAGATGTTTGTTAACTGTCGTTTAAAAAACAAACGCGGATATTATTTTCACATCGGGACCGAAATGAGGCAAAAGTGAATGATCGAAAGACATGTCACGGTGTACCGTCGTCGACTAAAGCGCCTGGACGTACGTAAAAGACGTCCGGAAAGATACTTTTCAAGTGAAAGGAGTAGTCGATGGGGACACGAGCGCGAGATCGAGCGATCGAGGATCGAGGTCAGCGATATAAGCCCGGTCGTTCCATGCAACTTACACCATACGCGTATGCTTCACGTACGTTTTTTTTTTCAGCATTACGACTGCGACTCTCGCTCTTGCTCTCCATTGATTCACGCTGCTCCCACTGTACCTGCATTTTTGAGTAATAAATCATTTTCGCGAGTTCGCGGATCGAACGTTGCCTCCTGCTTCGTTCGACCGTCATATCGGATTGTTCGACTCTCCGTGTGAATATGAGCGATAAAAGAGGTTTGAAAAAAGTACGATCGCTTCGTGGCGTTTTTGCATGGAAATTGCTCGAGTGCAGCTTCGAGAAAGACGGAAAATAAAAGCGGTTTTATCCTCTCGGAGGATATGGACGACGCTTCTCAACGAGGCTGGACCTCGCGCCACTGATCTTTGATCCTCTCGAGGCTTCGTCGATCATACCACCATGTGACATTGTTCAGGTAAAGATTCTCCTGCCTACACGGTGTGATGCAAGTTTTATGGAAATTATCAACGAGCATCCCACGAATTTTCATACGCAGATGCAATGTTTCTCAAACCTGCGTTTCAAAATATCGAAAAGGAGGTTTTGCGAAAAGGAGGACGAATTATTTATCGAGCTGTAATAATTAAAAAAAAAACGATGATATGGAAAATAGTATTTATATGAAAAGATTGCTAAATTACATGTCTTTTTCTAAAAATTCTCTTTTCAAAATCGAATTTCAAGGTGCGAGAGCAGACGATTAAAAGTTTGTCAAAATTGTTGTTAAAGTTTGATTGAAAATTTACCGGAAAATCGTCAGAGGAAAACATCCGAAAAACAGCTTTGAAATTGATGCATAACGATCGCGTCACGATGTCTCGAGCACTTTACGTATCATTACGAGTACTTTCGTAAAAAAAAAAAAAGAAAATTAAATACACTCGTGTCACTCTCGCCTGTTACCTTTTATTCTTTCTTATACGTTCGTGGAATTATATGAGGAACGAATGATAAAAGGGAAATCAGTTTTGAAGAAGACAGATCGGTTGTCCGGTGAGTAATTACACATTACTCGCGCGTCGTTTGAGTCTCACTCACAGCTCGAGGCTTCGTAATATCGCAATGATACCGATTTCCACAGTCATTCGTATACCTCTTTGTTGCAAAAGTCGATTTTCCTCCTTGAAATAACAAAAATAAGCGAGAAAAGTGTATTTTGTTGACCGATGAATTTTTTTTTCGCTCTTTAAATATCAAACGGGCATGACACATTCTCGAGCGAAATTTCCACGCTCAACGATGATCGGCGCGATTACACTTTCGTATCGATCGACGAAAAACATGCGGGAGATTATATACCCTCGATGAAATTTGAAAAAAACCACGGTGTATCCTGCAGAAGAGAATCGAAATCCATTGCGTCAAACACGGGGGGGGAAAAACCAGATGCGAGGATGCGAAAAGTCTCGTTCGCACCGGAAACGATGACCGAAAAAGTGGCATAACGACGTTCCCGAAGTAACGAAAGATACGATCGGTATTTTCGTCGTCGGGAGAATGCTGATAAGATCCGCGATATCGCGGCAAAAAAAGTAGCTAAATATGAAAGTTTTTTGAAAATATTACGACAATCGTGAAGAAATGACAAAATATACAGCGCGTTACCAAGGTGTCTCCGTCGTACGTTCAGGTGCGAGGCTCGAAAGTACAACGACAGCGAAGAAATACAACACGGATAAACTAAAGTCTCTCCCATTGTTAACACAAAAACGATCTGTTATCACGAGTCGTCCCACAAATTTCTGTATCTTCTTGTATATATAATAATGATAATGATACAGAGCCTGTCGCACAGTGGCAGCACGGTATAGATGATTGAGTATTATTACGCTCGCATAGTCAGTACGGTTGTATTGGTTTTTCATATACAGGGTGTCTCAAAACCGGATGTCGATGATTTACCGCTAAAACGAGGGATAAGATTCCAAGGCGAAAAGTCCCGAGTGACATTTCGATCCGTGGAACGCCCGTCGAGTAATCGACCAACGCAGTTCGGCCAATGGGACGCGAGAGGAGGAGGGAGGGCGCGCGCCCGATTGGCTCAAACTTTGGCAACGAATAACTCGCCGGGTTTTCGTCGTACGAAAAAAATACCGGAATGCATTTCGACTCGGAATTTCATTCTGAATCCAATTTCGCACGAATAACATCACATTTTGATACACCCTGTATACCCAATCGCGGTTACTCTCTTCTTCGTGTGAGATACACGTACGTAACTCGGTTATACGCAAATACGAGCTTAACCGTTGTAAAGTAATACACTCGCGTGTACATCGTCGTTATATTGTGTGTATACGGCGGAAGAAACGCTGTCGCCCAGAGGCGTT
The DNA here is from genome assembly GCA_959613375.1 of Heteropelma amictum. Lineage (NCBI taxonomy): Eukaryota > Metazoa > Arthropoda > Insecta > Hymenoptera > Ichneumonidae > Heteropelma > Heteropelma amictum. The sequence goes on along the minus strand of OY390728.1, from coordinate 9,737,451 downwards.
ACCGATAGTCGAAGCAAGAAGGTGCTATGGCATAGCGCGCGCAGGTTGTTTGCGTCGTGCGCTCATTTCCGTAAAAGACAGTCTCGTAATCGTACGTATACGAAAGTCGTGATAATCGCCCCGTTAAACGGTGAACAATAACATTTGAAAAAAAATACGCGAGGATCGAAGAAAACGTGACAAATCAAAAAAGTTTATCGAATTTAAAAAAAAAAAAAGAAATTCATCGAGAAGTTGTTCTCTCGAAAGATTTTGGTGCAGTGTCGGTACATTTAAACACGTGGTATTGACATGCCAGTTTTTACTATCATTGGATATGCTCTCAGCTGAGTGAGTATTCAATTATACCTTTTTTCAAAATTATAATCTCATTTTTTCATCATACTCACAACGCTGTTTACGTTATTAATTTATTTGATGCGAAAAAATGTAATTACCACAAGTTTTTAGACGAAAAAAAGCATGTGCGTCTTATGAAACGATTGTTCCTTTGTATTATACGTAGTTACAATTCATCATGGCACGTCTTTACACACACACACACACACACACGTTTTTGCATACTCCCTCGGTGATTGTAAATATCGTCGTATTATCAAAGCAACGTTAACATCAGTGACAATCGGCATACATAAAGTAGATAAAATTCGTGGAAAAAAACAGCAGTAGCCAGCGATATTTTATTTTCGAGGGAGAAATGAAAAATTGAGTAGAGTTTTGTTCGTGCGTTTAAAGGCTTGCGGGAATTTTGCGCCGCGATATAGTACCGAGGCGTTGTTGCTTCAAATGTTTCATGCTTATCTCGAACACGACCTTGCGAATATATTCTGCTGTGTCTGCCAATCCGGAAGTGGCTGCATGAGAAAAAAGAAACAATTATAACGAAAATAAATTTTTTATCAAAAGCCGAGACACGTTTTTTCCCGAGGATTTTCCGTAACAAGACCAGTGATTTTTTTTGGGCACAAAAAATATGGGCAAACAATTTTTTTTTTACTGAATATCGGAAAAACACGCGTTACGTTCGGTACGATTTTTGAATAAAATTTATCCGCGCTAATTGGTCCTGAAAAATTGATTGATAAAAATCATTCAAGAAGTGCGAATTCTGGATGAGGAAAAAAATTGTACATTTTCACGTTCGTACGAAAATGTTGCCTGTATTTGTTTTCTTTTGTTTTTTTTCTTCGTCATTTTACCGTTCCATTTCCGGTGTGGTGAAACAAAGTTGTACTGGAACGTATTACCGATTGTACTGTAATTCGTGAACGGTCAATTCTTTTCCTTCGATTTTGTAACGGAACCTGCATAGAGAACGTCGCGTCGCTCCTGTCGGATTACCGCAGAACTGCGATAATCATTGTTATTTACATTGCCACGTGAACTCACGGAAATCCATTAGCATCATCTCCGTCCATGACTTTTCGTTGGACTCGTCGGTTTATTTGTGTTATCCGCAAAATTAACAAATTGGAAACATCGACGGAGGATGAAAGATCTCTGAAAAACTCGTCCGTCATTGCGAAAAATCATGCCCTTGAATTTTATTATTTTCATTTTCCGATTTCATTTTCGGATTCCGATAAAATGAAAAACAAATTTTTAAACAGGGCTAAAGTGTCGGTCGAAAGTTTATTCGAGTATATCATGTACTCCACGTCCATATGGGGCGTTTAATGTCAAACGAAATAAAAAAACCACGTCCGCAAAGGTCGCGGTTGAGTAAAATGAATATATTCATCAGAGGTTCTTTATTTCGTGCAAACGTAAGGGTTTTAATTGTTTTTATGAACCTTCCAAGGTTACTCGCGCTTGTAAAAAGTCCCATACGTATGGTGAGAAAATTGAATGAGCCAGCTGCACCGGAAAGCCCCATACACTCGTCTCAATATTTTTCAAGGATACAAGTGTGTCTCACTCGCTCGAGGTATTATTCTTGACGTTTCCCTCGCATTGTCAGCTGGGCGACTGAGTGACAAAGTGTGTCGAAGTTCTCGCAGTCCTCCACGGTTTTACGTTATTTTACTCCAAAAGTTACGGAACACTCGCTGCTCTCTTTTCCCTGTTTTTTCGGGACGTTCTCACGAAATGAACGAAAGAAATCGTCGATCGAAGATCGTCGATATTCCAGCGTGTTATCAATTTAGTGCACAAGTGTTTTCGATCAATTGGGCGGACACAAAAAATGTCAATTTTTCAACGCGCCACGAGTCGCTTTGACGTTCCCGCATCGAGTCAACTCCGATCGCCGCGTAAATCAACGGTGCAACAATAAAAATGCAAAACGTGCGCGAACTATCGAAACGGTTTTTTCTTCCTCGTTGCGATCTTTTTTTTCCCCTGCGGACATCTTGCGTACCCAGTCAACCAGATGCCACGTGACAGTACTTAAATTCGACTTACGATGTCGTAAAAATGTATCATAAAAAAAAAAAAATCAAAATGTGACGTTGCTCCTCGACGACTCGTTTAATCGTCTATTTATCTACAATTATTATTTTTACATTTTTCGATCTCCACTTTTTTTTTTCTTCTATCGATTCATTTTTCTTTTCAAGGACGCGTAATTTATAAGACATCTTCTCACCGACTTCCGGCAGACGCACACGTCTTTCAACAGATTCCATCGATTATTTTGTTTATTTTAAACCGAATACTCGCAGAAAATAATTGTTTCAGCACCGACAAAAAAACGCATAGATCAGTCGTGGTAAAATTATGAGAGTGTCAATTATTTTCGTACGTTCGATTTGCAGTGAATGTTGTACGAGGAAATATTTGGCCCTTTGGGCCGGATTGTTTTAATCGGAATCGGTACTGGTGCGGTCCTCCTCACGTTCATCGTTGTCCTGTGTTTCTACACACCTGGCTGTCTCGCCTACGACTGCTTGCGACGTCGAAGTAAGTCAAATTACGATTCAAACGACTCCTCTCGAGGGGCCAACATTTTATTGCCTCTTTCAAAAAAAAACATAATAGAAGAAAACAAAAAAAAACGTATTTAAATAACGGCGGACGATTAACCCATTAAAGTGTATAAACGCGCAGCGTTTCCACAAAAAATGTGCGAAAAAAAGACAGCACGTACTCGACATTTGCCGGAGAACATGGTGAACTTTGCGTGTGTTTTTTGTTAAATCTTAAACATCAATTTTGCTGTAATTGCAGTTCGTATCTCATCGGACAGGAAGATAAAAAGCCCTCGAGAGTTTAGCGAGCGAAAAAACAAATGCTCCTTGATTGCAATTCGCGTAAATGTATTGTAAAATCCTTGCCAGGTGGAAAAAATTTGGAGCCAGCAGCCGCATGTCCTGTATATTTTTAATGGCAGTTTTTATCGATCTTTGTTAATGAAGAACGAGTTTTTGTACCGACTCTTGTTTATCCCCGTAGCACCTGGTGATTCTTTCAACGTTTCTACGAACGTGTACGCATAAGATGCGTTTGTACTCGTACGTAATCAGTGTTTTAATCCTCAGCTCACGTTCTTTCGCCGAGGTTTCCCCGCGAGACCATCGTCGTGCTTTCCTTCCCTTCGACGTACACGGGACAATTAAATACACTATCGGTATACGATTGTGTTTATCATTAAACAGACGCGTGATACTCCATTTATAATGCGGGTCTCTCTGGTGGTCGAAGAAAAACACTGCCGACCATTTCTTTTTTTTTAAAAACGACTCAGAGTTCACAAGAAAACTGGACTTTGAGTGACTTAAACTTTGACTCATTTTATCCAAAGGGCTCACCCCTTTGCGAAAAAATTGTTACAAAAATAATACGACGTTTGCTTAATTTTTTCGTCAAGCTCGTGAATAAATAACCCAAATTTTCTTTTAATTTCCAATTTCTCCTTGATCGAGACTAATTTTCGATCCGAAAGACGAGTTTGCAATTATGATTAATTTTGCGTTATTTTCCTCGACAATTGCCAATGTCGGCGGTGATAATTTTTCAATCGACTGGGAAGGAAAGAAAGTTATTTTCGTACCGCGAGGATCGTTAAAAAAAAATTTACGTTGTACTTAATTATCCCCTGGATATTCGTAACAGCTCTGTAGAATTTTTTTTTTTTTTTTTACGACTTTACTTCACTTCTGTCAGCGAGTAATTCCCACCGGAAATGGTACGTGTGTATACGTCTTCGAGCCACGCATGTAGTTACGTATTCGTGCTTGTGGAATCGCTCACTGTATATTACGCGTTTTATACGTATTTACACATCGATATACATGCATAAAACGTGTAATATATCCTATCCGATGGTATTCATTCGAGACGTTACGCCTGCATTCGTCGAGCGTCGTGCATACTTTTTTATTTCTCAAATTACCGCAAACCTCCGAGGAAAGGCATTATCAGTTATATAAATAGAAATACAACATTGTAAATGTGAAAAATTAGTCTCGAAACCGGAATTACGACAATGAACCAGAGTGCCAAGTCGAAAATGTCAGAATAAACGTTTTGGGGCATTAAAAATGCTAATATCTCGCGAACCCTCGAGAGTGCCAAGTTTGCGCTGGAGTATGATAATTATGACGTTTTTCCGCGTAAAATTAAAAAAAAACCATCAAACACACTCTTACCTAAAGACCTTACGTCTTTTTGTCGAATGAAGATAATAATAGCTTCACCGAATCATCAGTTATGAGCTTGGAATTGAAGGTTTGGGCAAATTCGAGGATTAAACACGAAAAGATTGAGCGAATGAATTTTCGAAAGGACTCTGAGAGATGTTTATCTTATTTCACGTTGAATGTACGATGCTGCGTGGATCTGCACGATGATTTGCCTTGAATGGACCTTAGTTGTCACTGGAAAAAAAAAATGTAAATACTTGTATAAATAAATGCGACGAGTCTCGAGATGAAGATGCCAAAAGGAGCTGATCGTCGTCTTTATGGAGACGCCGTTAAATTACGTTCTCAACCGCTACCGCATGCTGGAAATTGCCATCACGCGTGTATAATAATTTATCAATTATGTTTTTTCCTCGTTTCTCGATAATGTCGTCTAGTCCCGAGGGATCATCGCGAATGACGCTCTCCGAGACGAGTTTCCAATAAAACTTTTCGTTCGTTTGTTTCTCCCAGCGAAAGATGACGACAAATCGATACCATCGCAATTTAACGAGCAAAGTAACGACAACATGAAATTGGGCGATGTTAGCTATCGATCTTGGAGGCTCGGGAGTCTCTACGAAAATGGTAAATAGTAAGAATAAGAGAAACAGTTAAAGTTTAGCAACATTTTTAGTAAAGCCTGAATGTAAGAAAAGGATTTTTCGTTTGGATGAAAAATAATGAAAATTTCGATGTATGCGACGGAGAATAATCATTTTTCGATGAATCTTCACATTTTTGTGGATTTCAGGCAGTATCTGCGAGCACACAGACTCCCAGAGGAATTCCTTCAACTCCAACATCGGGCAGACCGAGGCCATGGACACGTCATCAACCATCGTGCGTTACTCATATCGAACGATTTTTTATGCTTCCTTCGTCGATCGAATTTTGAAAATACAGCGATTGTTGATTTGTTTCTCCCTTCAGAATCTCATCAAAATGGAGAAACAGAAGAGCGAAGCGGAGCTGAAAATTTATCCGGCCGAACTGACGATGAGTCTTCAGTACTTGCCTCCGATCAGCGAGAATATCACAGGGAAATTCGTTGTTGGGATTGAGGTGAAGAGATTTTTAAATAATTCGATGATTTGCAGATGGAAAAACGATTATTTGATCATTTTTTTATCTTATTTACAACGAAGGACGATCGATAGAAGGAGGATTTATTGGCTTGATGCAAATTTATTTTATTTTGTTTAAATAAATTCTCTTTTTTTCACCGTCCCATGCAGGCAGTCTCAAACCTTCCGCCAAAGCTTTACAATTGCACCGTCGAACCTTACGTTGCCTTGAACATCGTCAAGCAATCGTGGACAAACAGAAGGAGAATAAAATTGCACAGCTTCCGGACGAGAGGGATAAGACACACGGCGAGTCCCATTTATCGAGAAACTTTTGTGGTTGCTGACGTCTCTGCTCGCGAAGTAAAGGCACGTCGGTCAAAAATTTATCGCGCTTCGCCACAAACGAATATTTATTTCTGGAGGAGAAAAAATTCGTACTCGTTTGTAGGAATTTTCACAAAATCGCAATGAAATTTTTTTTCGAGAAAATTCCCGTGAGAATTCCAACAAAACGAGGAACAAACTTAAATGATTGCTCCCACTCGTGAATAAATTGCAAAATATGAAGTGTAAATGTCGTCTTACCGGCGGTCGGTAAGTAAGCGTTTCATTGAAGAAATTCGTGACTTTCAGCTTTTGGTTTTTTTTTATAAAGGAATGGGTCCTCGATATAGCTGCGTATGATCATGATCGATATGCAAATCACACGGAAATGGCGAATATTCGCGTGGCGCTAAAGGACGCGAAGAAGGTGTTGCACAGTCCGGAAATACATTTGTTTAATTACAAAATGAAACCATCAAATCGGGTAAACGCTTTGCGGAATTACGAATGGATTTATTACAGGGTCTCCCGAAACCGGATGTTGATAATTTGATGTTGCATGGAGGATAAAATACAAAGTCGAAATTTTGTGGCGTTTCGTTACGTTTTCGAAATTTCATCCTGAATCTAGCTTGAAATTCTCAACATCGACTTTTGCGAGAGAAGCAAAAGTGTCGTTTTGATTTTATTTTATCGCAAGAATTTCGCAATTGCAGGAATTTGGAAATATTTTATTAGGTATAAGTTATTTACCCACCGCGCAGAGACTGACGATCAACGTCATGAAGCTTCGTGACTTGAAATTTACGCCAGCTGTGAAGAGCTTGGAAGAATTCAGTGAGTCGAAAAATTAGATCGCAAAATTTATCCAGCAAAAGAAAAAAAATCAATAAATGCACAAATAAAGTTTTTTCTGCGCGAAAAAACGCCCAGGATTATTCGCCGAAAAGTATTTTCTTTCTTAATGTTTTTTTTTTTTTTTTCGAGTATACACAGAGAAAAATCAATTTTATCTTCTCATTGGCAGATCCGTACGTAAGAGTACTTATGTTGAATGGAAAAAGTGGAAGAAAGCTTAAGAAGAGAAAAACGAAATTTCTGCGATCGACAGCACAGCCGGAATTCAACGAGACTCTGACGTTCGATCTGTCCCACAGTCAATTGGACATTGTTCAATTTCTCGTGGTACTTTGCAGCAAGGTTGTTCATTTGTTTTTTGCAATTGCTCAAACGTCGAACGTTGCGCTCAGATTGAAAATACTCGTGACAAGGAATGCTCGAAAAAATCGATGAAAAATAACGAAATGGTTTTGTGCGTTTTTAGACGAATATCGATGAAGCCTCGAACGGTGATCATCCGAGCGACAGCGAAGATTCCGTCAATTCCTACAGAAAGTCAAGAGACGTCCCCGTCGGTAAAGTCGCTTTGGGAAAAGGTGTGAGAGGCTCCGACGAAAAGTTACACTGGTTCTCGGTTTTTCAAAATCCACGAAAGCTCGTTACGGTTTGGCACACGCTTAAATAATTAAGGTGTATCGACGAAAAAAAAGAATGTTCAAAATGTAATCATCTCGACGAAAACTCCGTTAACGCGGAGGAAAAATAACACGCGCATATGTTATGCCAGTGGAATTGCACGTTGTGACAACACGAATCTCGACGATGTGATAATAATGCGAATTATTATCTCTCACTTGAATCTACAAAAACTGCGTCGATATTATGTATTTTTACATACAAACGATCAAATGTATTGAATCTTTATCGATCAACATTTTCAAAACATTCGGGCAAATGTTCAAAATGTTGAAGAGTTTATGAATGTTTTTGCTTTTTTTTTGTTCGAAAAAAAATATCACCGTTTTGATACTTGTCTTCTGATCTTGCACGAGTTTTAACATTTTTCTTTGTTTATCATCGAGGAAACCGAAAACTGCGGATAAATTAAGAATCAATGTAAAAATAATATATAGTCATAAATAAAATGTGTTAGTTATGAAAAAGAGAGTGATTCATTTCGGCAAATTTTGTTTTCCTTTTTCTTTGAACGAACTCAATCTTTGATTGTCATTAGCGCCATTGTTATAAAATAACGAAACTCGAACTTGAATCGGCAAGTATTCGCAAGGACGGGAAAAAGTATTCGAAAGTTGGCGGGGTTACAGCGCCATGTTGGCTAGTTCGCGGAGTCAGCTTGGGCGTTGGGCCGCGCGGCGGCGCTGGCGTACGTAGAAGGAGAGTGCGTCGGCGGCGGCCCGTCGCAGGTAGCTCGAACGCTACGCACGGGCCTCAGTCTGTTTTGTGACTTGTGCGCGTGTGTTCAGTGTCCGTATAGTTTTTCGTTTAGTCCTTTGACGTGAGCTTCTTTTCTTTTCGTTGTTTCGTTCTGATCGTTTGTTGTCAAATATCGCGTAATCGTAGTTTCGGTGTCGATCTTTTTCGTCCGGTGGTGTGAACCAATTGAAACAGGATTCGGACGCGCAGTCTTGGAGATAAAACAAACACGAAAAAAAAAAAAAACACACCAAAACGTGAGTAATACGAGAATCACTTGTGTCTATATCGCGAGCGAAAGTCAACCCCGCATACGGTGAAAGAATAGCAGCGATGTTAACCTGCAATACAATCGTGTATACGTGTGGGAAAACAAAAAGATTACGCGTACGGAGCAATTTTGAACATGGCTTCGATTAATTTTCCTTTGTATTCCCGAGCCCGAGTTTCGTTCAACTTCCTGATATTACGAACCAAGGATTCGCACAATGTCCGTTCGACGGTCGATTCCAGTTTTTTCTCGCTGTACGCCACGTTCGTAACAGCGCAGTTCGTGTTTTTTTCTCTTTTTCCTACGCTCCTAGAGTTTCTTTTTAACCCTCGTCCGTTGTAAACGCGCGTGTATCGAAGAGACCGTCGGTATATCATAACCGAAGGGAATGGAATATTAGATGAGACCATATCGACGTTCCTCCTCGCTGCAAGGCCAGCGAACGATCGTCATTTTTTTTCTCACCCGTTTTCGAATTTTCTTCCGAAAGAAGGAACATCGCGACGAGATGAACCTAGGCATTAGCGGCAGGTTACGACATTTTTTGTCTCCCCCCCCCCCCTCTCCTCGACTACCTGCCGTAAATCGTAGCCCGTTTCAGCTTGGACAGCTCTAAAAATTTTTTTGTCATGAGCGCCTCAGCGGAGGGAGGGGGAACTCGTCATCGTGACCAGATGACCGCTACCCCGAACCGACGAATCTTTCCGTACGATTCATCTCCGACGAATATTTCATTTTTGATTTTACGAAATTACGAATCCGAAAAACTTTTCGAAAAATTTTCGTAAATTCGTGTCGACGTTTTTCGACGATTTCTCGCCATCTCGAGGCTTTTTGTTGTACAAAGGGATTTTTCATCAAACTTCCGTCTTTCGAACAATCGTCCAGCGCCGGAGGGAAAAAAATTTCGAGTCTGGCATCCGTTTTTTTTTTTTTTTGGATTTGTCCAAGCTATAACGTCGTAGATTCGACTTTTCTTGTCGATTACGTGGATGATTTTTTTTTTTTCAATTTGGAAACTTTAATGACCTTTATTTAGAGCCATGAACGGGAAAATCAAATGGTGCTGGATATATATATATTTTTTTATCCGAACGAAGAGATTCGAGAGAGAGTGCTTCGCGGAGAATCATTGTTATTGTTATTATTTCTTTGATTATCGAGCGCCGCGATCGGAGATAACAATCCTCGCGGTAGCATCACGGATATCGATCATCGTCGGGCGTTGATTTGAGCTCATGAAAGGGAACACAGAAGCGCGTCTCCGCCGGTAATCACCGCGGTGTGCGTAAAAAAACGCTCGACCTCCCAAGAATGTGACGAATTTTTCGATTTTTTTTATCACACACGAGGCAGTCCACGAGGATGTCGAAAATTTGCTCACTTTTCTCGCCTCTTTGTTTTAAATGATGGATGGCCGGTTTTGGGGGAGGGGGGAGGGGGTTGCAGAGAAGATCGTGAAAATTTGAAATAACAAGACACGTTTGCGACGCGACGAACGTCCGCTACGATTACAGGGCCGATGACGCATGGAACGCCCCATACATGTGTTATATATCGCGCGATAGCGGGGCGTTTCGTCGGTCAGCGTTGTACGTTTACGGTAGCGAGCCAAAGGTCGTATCTTTTGAATAATGAGTCGGTGGGTTGATGCTAATCACGCCCTTTTTCTAGCGTCAATTCTCAAACAGCGGATAACGCCGCTTTCGTTGTAAGGACACGCGTGTACAGTGATGAATTTGTCCGCACTGACTGTCGCGGCTACGAGCGAGCGGAGAGAAAACGAGCCGGTATATCCGTTGCGTAAAGTTTAATGGAATAACCGAGCGTTCGTTGGCACTCCACGCACTTTTGCTCGTCCATCGATAATAGAGTACCGAATGACGTGATATTCAACGGAGTAATACACTTACCGAGCCCAGAGCAACAGTAAAGTCTGAAAAACACAACATTTACGCCGTATTATTCAGTCAAACGATACGCTAAATGTGTATAGTACATTATTATATTATCCTATATGCTACGTATTGGAATAAAAAGTTTCAGCGTATTTTTATACGAACTTGATTTTTTCGTACAATACGATGGACGTTCTTGATGATTTTTCTTCGTCAAACGAATCATGTACGTGGATAGATATTTTCCTGCTGGAAGCATGGTCTGAAAAATTGCATTGTTTCGTGTTTATTATCGTTGTGTATTTTCTTTGACGTTTCATTTAATTTTCAATTAATGAGGGAGAAAAAATTGACGAATTCTAGCACTGCGATTTTTTAGTATCACTTTTCCAGTACTGCTCTGTAAAACAGCTGGTAGCCAATGACCGAGACACTGAATTTTAAGTACCGCGGTAGCGTTGCACAATTAAGGACGTTCTTGATGATTTTTCTTTGTCAAACGAATCATGTACGTGAATAGATATTTTTCTGCCGGAAGCAGGGTCTGAAAAATTGCATTGTTTCGTGCTTATTATCGTTGTGTATTTTCTTTGACGTTTCATTTAATTTTCAATTAATGAGTGAGAAAAAATTGACGAATTCTAGCACTGCGATTTTTTAGTATCACTTTTCCAGTACTGCTCTGTAAAACAGCTGGTAGCCAATGACCGAGACACTGAATTTTAAGTACCGCGGCAGCGTTGCACAATTAAGGACGTTCTTGATGATTTTTTTTTGTCAAACGAATCATGTACGTGGATAGATATTTTCCTGCCGGAAGCAGAGTCTGAAAAATTGCATTGTTTCGTGCTTATTATCGTTGTGTATTTTCTTTGACGTTTCATTTAATTTTCAATTAATGAGGGAGAAAAAATTGACGAATTCTAGCACTGCGATTTTTTAGTATCACTTTTCCAGTACTGCTCTGTAAAACAGCTGGTAGCCAATGACCGAGACACTGAATTTTAAGTACCGCGGCAGCGTTGCACAATTAAGGACGTTCTTGATGATTTTTCTTCGTCAAACGAATCATGTACGTGGATAGATATTTTCCTGCCGGAAGCAGGGTCTGAAAAATTGCATTGTTTCGTGCTTATTATCGTTGTGTATTTTCTTTGACGTTTCATTTAATTTTCAATTAATGAGGGAGAAAAAATTGCCGAATTCTAGCACTGCGATTTTTTAGTATCACTTTTCCAGTACTGCTCTGTAAAACAGCTGGTAGCCAATGACCGAGACACTGAATTTTAAGTACCGCGGCAGCGTTGCACAATTAAAGACGTTCTTGATGATTTTTCTTCGTCAAACGAATCATGTACGTGGATAGATATTTTCCTGCCGGAAGCAGGGTCTGAAAAATTGCATTGTTTCGTGCTTATTATCGTTGTGTATTTTCTTTGACGTTTCATTTAATTTTCAATTAATGAGGGAGAAAAAATTGCCGAATTCTAGCACTGCGATTTTTTAGTATCACTTTTCCAGTACTGCTCTGTAAAACAGCTGGTAGCCAATGACCGAGACACTGAATTTTAAGTACCGCGGCAGCGTTGCACAATTAAGGACGTTCTTGATGATTTTTCTTCGTCAAACGAATCATGTACGTGGATAGATATTTTCCTGCCGGAAGCAGGGTCTGAAAAATTGCATTGTTTCGTGTTTATTATCGTTGTGTATTTTCTTTGACGTTTCATTTAATTTTCAATTAATGAGGGAGAAAAAATTGACGAATTCTAGCACTGCGATTTTTTAGTATCACTTTTCCAGTACTGCTCTGTAAAACAGCTGGTAGCCAATGACCGAGACACTGAATTTTAAGTACCGCGGCAGCGTTGCACAATTAAACTTGAAGTAACGACCTCTCCGAACGTTTCTGTATACAGGAGCACAGCCATAACATGACCGCGTTAATCCAATTGTAAAGTCAAGGCTTCGGAAAGAGCGTTACACGTTGCAAAATTTGGCCGACTCGTATTGTGCGGATGTTAAAAAAAAAACAAAAAAAAACGATAAACTTGACATTGATTTATTCGTACTTGCGCCAAATTCGGTCAGCGTTCTGCCATTTTTTCATCTTTTTCGTTGGTACTCGAATCAAAGCTTATATCCGTATTATGATAATGATAATAACAGCAGCGATAATAATAATAAATTTTGTATAAAAAAAATGGCTATTCGTATTTCAAAATTCACGTATAAATTTGAAAAACTTGCGTACGATATATTTTTATCCGTATTTAAAAAAATACGTGTAAATTCGTATCGTAATCGTATGTACATTTGCACCTATAGCTTCAAGATGGCGAACTGCGAGGAACACTGAAAAACGATTAAATTGGAGTCTCATTTACGGAAAGCAGGATATGTAGCTGAATTTTGAAAACGAGAGAATGCTGGATAATAAAAAAAAATGTCTAGAATCATCAGCAGTGACGATGATGGCTGTTGAAATATTTTCGTGTTTTTGTTTCGTTTGTTTGTCTTCCTTTCTCGTATTATACTCGTACCTTTTCGAAAACGTGCTCGTTTCGTCGTTTTTTCAAAGACGTTCCATAGACGAAATTAAAAGTTGCTTCTTATTGAAATTTTCTCATCTTTTTTCTCGTCCATGGAAACCCTACGTTTTTCGAGCTACGTACGTCTGTACGTATGTACAATTTTTATGAATATAAGAGGAATCATCGCGTGCTCGAGGTTGTTTGAAATTCAGATTTTTATCGCAACTCTGTATCGTTGTATCATTTCAAATTTTCTTGCGACACGAACGGAGACGCGATTGCGCCGACAGAGTACAGGAGAGCTCCTCTTCCATATCTTTGTTTCTCTTCTTTTCTCCGCGTCCTCTGGTGAGTAAACAGAGTCTTTGCCGTACAAAACACACACGAGTCTATTATCGTGCGTTAACGATCGAACTTTAGGTTCTGTTCGTCTTGAATAATAGAGTGGAAAAAAAGAACGTTCGGAAAATATGCTCTTGAAGCGCAAGATACATTTATTCGTCATTTTCTCTTGCCGAATAGAATTTTTTTCTTCCAATAATTTTGTCACTTTTGAAAACATTTTATTTTCGTACGAAATAAAATGTATTCCACGAGAGTATCGTTTTCGATGATTTTTTAATTCTGCCTGAAGCACGTTATCGAGGTCTAAAGTTTTCGCAGATGGGGTACTTTCACCGTGTAATTAAAGGTTCGGAAAAAGTGCTCTTGAAGCGCAAGATAATTTTATTCGTCATTTTCTCTTGCCGAATAGAATTTTTTTCTTCCAATAATTTTGTCACTTTTGAAAACATTTTATTTTCGTACGAAATAAAATGTATTCCACGAGAGTATCGTTTTCGATGATTTTTTAATTCTGCCTGAAGCACGTTATCGAGGTCTAAAGTTTTCGCAGATGGGGTACTTTCACCGTGTAATTAAAGGTTCGGAAAAAGTGCTCTTGAAGCGCAAGATAATTTTATTCGTCATTTTCTCTTGCCGAATAGAATTTTTTTCTTCCAATAATTTTGTCACTTTTGAGAACATTTTATTTTCGTACGAAATAAAATGTATCCCACGAGAGTATCGTTTTCGATGATTTTTTAATTCTGCCTGAAGCACGTTATCGAGGTCTAAAGTTTTCGCAGATGGGGCAATTTCACCGTGTAATTAAAGGTTCGGAAAAAGTGCTCTTGAAGCGCAAGATACATTTATTCGTCATTTTCTCTTGCCGAATAGAATTTTTTTCTTCCAATAATTTTGTCACTTTTGAAAACATTTTATTTTCGTACGAAATAAAATGTATCCCACGAGAGTATCGTTTTCGATGATTTTTTAATTCTGCCTGAAGCACGTTATCGAGGTCTAAAGTTTTCGCAGATGGGGTACTTTCACCGTGTAATTAAAGGTTCGGAAAAAGTGCTCTTGAAGCGCAAGATAATTTTATTCGTCATTTTCTCTTGCCGAATAGAATTTTTTTCTTCCAATAATTTTGTCACTTTTGAGAACATTTTATTTTCGTACGAAATAAAATGTATCCCACGAGAGTATCGTTTTCGATGATTTTTTAATTCTGCCTGAAGCACGTTATCGAGGTCTAAAGTTTTCGCAGATGGGGTACTTTCACCGTGTAATTAAAGGTTCGGAAAAAGTGCTCTTGAAGCGCAAGATAATTTTATTCGTCATTTTCTCTTGCCGAATAGAATTTTTTTCTTCCAATAATTTTGTCACTTTTGAGAACATTTTATTTTCGTACGAAATAAAATGTATCCCACGAGAGTATCGTTTTCGATGATTTTTTAATTCTGCCTGAAGCACGTTATCGAGGTCTAAAGTTTTCGCAGATGGGGCAATTTCACCGTGTAATTAAAGGTTCGGAAAAAGTGCTCTTGAAGCGCAAGATACATTTATTCGTCATTTTCTCTTGCCGAATAGAATTTTTTTCTTCCAATAATTTTGTCACTTTTGAAAACATTTTATTTTCGTACGAAATAAAATGTATCCCACGAGAGTATCGTTTTCGATGATTTTTTAATTCTGCCTGAAGCACGTTATCGAGGTCTAAAGTTTTCGCGGATGGGGTAATTTCACCGTGTAATTAAAGGTGGCGATACACTCTGATGAAAGAGCTGAAACCCTCTCGATTCTCCACCGGCAATTACGGCGATCGTACCGCTGGAACACCACAGGCAATATGGGATAATAATTAGCATCGTACATCCTTTCGCTGTGCCGAGATATTATCGTCTATTACGAATCACTTTGGCCCAGCAAAGATCGTCGGACAAATTAAAATGTATTTTCCACCAGAGAGCTCTTTGAATAATGGGAAAACAATTTTTTCGTGCAAATGAATGGCCTTCGATTCAGCTTTCGGGTTATTTTTTTATTCCCAGCGAAAGGTCGTGCACTTTTGATTGAATATACACATTTCTTCTTATTTATATATACATTTTTTTAATAATCAAAAGTCCCGCGAAACTTTGACGTTCGATCGAACGTTTTTGACGAGTTCTTTCAACTTTGTTCGAGGAACCGACGAATTTAACGTTGCTCGTAATTTTCTTTCGCGAGTGGCGACATTTTTCGACGACTCTGCGAAAATATTCGAATTGATTTTTACATATTTATATCCAGCGAGAATATTCAACTGGAGCAGACACTCGCTCGCAGCCGCTTGCAATTTCGCCAAAAGTCTGATCTCAGGGGAGCCATTTTCTCAATGTTTCCGGCGTTTTTCTCGCCTGCAACGTCGTACCGTTGCGGGCGTCGTATTTTCGCGGACATACGGGAAGATGGGGTAATATGGCCCACCGCTAAATTTTCCATACTTTGAAAGTTATACACGAATATGCGATCGCATTTTTTTGAATCAACAGTCAACGTGATATTCACGTGCACATTTTTGCAACTGCGAAACGCAGAGAAACCCGAAATTGTATAAAAAAGAAAATAAAGTAAATAAAATAAAAAAAGTTTTTATCGCATTGTGCAACATCCATGGAAGGTTCAGAACCATCAAATGGCCCTTAAATTCGTACGACCACAACGAAAGCTCAGATTTTGCATTTTTACATAAGATCAATATCAAGAATCCTAGACTTTGCATTTTTTTACAAAATTAAGAGCAATTTGAGAAGTTAGCTCGGTAAAATTTTCGAAAAATTTTATATTCACACCTTCAAGGACGACAAAGAAGATTCGAGTCGCGATCGCGGCAAAAAAGCTTTGTACACCCTCGTAAACGTACTCCGATTCGGGCTGAAGAGAGTGAAACTCGTGTTTTCGTACTCGGGTGGTCCATTTTACCCCACATCTCTCATTTCTAATCCGAATCGCGTCCAGTTCGCAATGCCTTACGTGCCTTGAGGTTGCACACCTTATTGGGAGTGGAAATATCGCTTTCCGAACGCGCGAGTGGGCGCGCGAATTCTCTTCCGAAGTTTATTACGCGTCCTCGCGTTCGACGTTCGCGCTCGCGCGCTTTCGTACAGATCGATGTCGCAGGGAACACCGTACGTTCTTGCGCGGAGGAAACGCGAACACGCGCGAGAGTGATGATCTTGAAGTTTGCATCGTTGTACCTCAACGAAAATTCAAATTTTCTCGATTTTTTATATTCCATTTTTCTAAATTTTCATTATATCCGCCATTTTTTTTTCACGAGTGTACCAATTTCGAAAAATTGCTTATAAATATTCGGTAAGGCGTAGAATGTTGACAATATAAACGAAGTTTATCTTATAATTCGTTGGATTCCAACGATGCAAACTTCAAAATCATCGAGAGTGACGGCGAAAGGAGCAAAGGCGTGTGGTACAAGACACACGGGGGAATACCGAGGCCAGGTATTCGAATCGAAATAGATCTTACGAGAATAGAGTCGTAAATGTGTATGCATTTATACGCGGGTATGTCCACACAGCGCGAGGACCCCGCGGACTCTCTAGGATGGAAAAGTATCCCGTTTGTCGAAGATTTCACGATTCGGAGTCGTAACGAGCGGGAAATTTGAATAATACGTAAAAAAAAAGGAGAAAAAAAAAACGCGCTCACTCTCGAAAAGATCGAGACCTCCGCGGTGGTAGTTTTCCATGAGTGCATGAAATTAGAACAGGTATGTTGACTGAGCGAGCGATCCGCGGGTACAATCCCGACAAAACCGAAATTCAACGCGAATTTCGAAGGCACACTTGGCGAACGTTTGAAGAAATAAAAAACGTCAGCTTGCACGGAAGGTAACAAGCACATTGACGTCGGATAACAAGGATATCGAAAGTTATCGACACGTTGTTGAAAAAAAAACAATCGTATCGAGAAAAAAGAAAAAATCATTGTTTTTTCGCGTAAAATATCGATTTACTCGCTTTTTTTCATCGTTTCGAATAAAAATTTGTGCATTTTGCAAAATAACGAGTTGTTTAAAATTCTGGGGATTTTGAAGAGTGAAAATTATCGAAATTGCGAAATTTTCCATGAAAATTCCGAAGAGTAGCTTTTTTTTGGGGAATAAACGAGTTTCCTGCACTTTTCCGATGTTTTTTTCAACGTTCCGTTGATAATTCTTCGATATCGTCGCTATCCGAAATCACCGTAACCTTCCGGCGACTGATTTTTCTGAGATTTTTATATTATCGCTAAGTCCTCGATCGAATTTCGGTTTTGTCGGGATTGTACCCATCCCATCATCATCCTTCGGTCAACACGTATGCCTATGATATGATGTACCATGCCTGAGTTTCGATTGATTTATCATTGCCCATGATCAAACGTTATCACAGTTTGCGAGGTAAAATTTACGAGCGCGGAATCACCTATGACTAAACGCCTCGGAGTTTCTCGCGCTTATTGTCGCAGCACGAAACGAGTCATCGATCTGACGAATGCTCAAAGACTCATTAATTGTCTTATCGAAACTCTCAACCGTATTCACACACGTGCGCGCGCGTGTCTTTGTGTACAAGGCGTTTAAAAACCAACCTGATAAACTCGTTCGACTCGCGTTGAACTTAAATTCCATCGAACGTCTTTTTTTATCATCCTTTTATGAATTTTCACAATCTGAAGATAAAACTATTATTTTTCCAGTTAAGCTTCACGGTCAAAGGTATTATTGGCTCGAGGCTCATCGATATACGGGCGATTCGAGAACTGAATTTCAAAAACGCAGTGAGGTTGATTCCGAACTTGCGGAAATTTGTTATTTTCACCCAAAATCTTTTGTTGTTTTCTCAGTTTTCTGTTTCTCAGTTTGTCAGTTTTAGCGTATATTTCAAACTGTCCCTTGCCAAGTATTCGAGTATTCTTTCAAAATTCTTTAGATCCGTTGTTTTGGGAATGCACCGTTTTCTTCTACTCTGCGATTTTCGAGTATGCAAGTATGAATTTCAAAAGCGCAGTGAGGTTGATTCCGAACTTGCGGAAATTCGTTATTTTCAGCCAAAATCTTTTGTTCCACTTTTACACTGTATTTCGAGGCAAATTTTCGAAACGCGTGATTTTTTAGACAATTTTTATTCAGTTTTACCGTTTTTTCCCGAGTCTCGATTTTTAATATCACGTTTTATCACGTTGAAGACAAAATTCGGTATTACTTGTCGGTTTTTCTTTTGCAAATCGCCGAAAATCCACTTTTTTGAAAAATTATCGTGGATTTTTCGCATTAATCGTGCAAAATCTTGATGCGATCTTGTGGAACAAGCTCGGCTCGAGAAAAGGCGAGGAAAAAAGTCTTTTCGTACAGCACACTTTGAGGATCATTATAGCGTGTATTTCAAACTGTCCCTTGCCAAGTATTCGAGTATTCTTTCAAAATTCTTTAGATCCGTTGTTTTGGGAATGCACCGTTTTCTTCTACTCTGCGATTTTCGAGTATGCAAGTATGAATTTCAAAAGCGCAGTGAGGTTGATTCCGAACTTACGCAAATTCTTTTATTTTCAGCCAAAATCTTTTGTTCCACTTTTACACTGTATTTCGAGGCAAATTTTCGAAACGCGTGATTTTTTAGACAATTTTTATTCAGTTTTACCGTTTTTTCCCGAGTCTCGATTTTTAATATCACGTTTTATCACGTTGAAGACAAAATTCGGTATTACTTGTCGGTTTTTCTTTTGCAAATCGCCGAAAATCCACTTTTTTTGAAAAATTATCGTGGATTTTTCGCATAAATCGTGCAAAATCTTGATGCGATCTTGTGGAACAAGCTCGGCTCGAGAAAAGGCGAGGAAAAAAGTCTTTTCGTACAGCACACTTTGAGGATCATTATAGCGTGTATTT
The DNA here is from genome assembly GCA_959613375.1 of Heteropelma amictum. NCBI lineage: Eukaryota > Metazoa > Arthropoda > Insecta > Hymenoptera > Ichneumonidae > Heteropelma > Heteropelma amictum. The sequence continues at coordinate 9,718,202 of OY390728.1, read as the reverse complement.
CAAACTGTCCCTTGCCAAGTATTCGAGTATTCTTTCAAAATTCTTTAGATCCGTTGTTTTGGGAATGCACCGTTTTCTTCCACTTTGCGATTTTCGAGTATGCAAGTATGAATTTCAAAAGCGCAGTGAGGTTGATTCCGAACTTACGCAAATTCTTTTATTTTCAGCCAAAATCTTTTGTTCCACTTTTACACTGTATTTTGAGGCAAATTTTCGAAACGCGTGATTTCTTAGACAGTTTTTTTTCAGTTTTACCGTTTTTTCCCGAGTCTCGATTTTTAATATCACGTTTTATCACGTTGAAGACAAAATTCGGTATTACTTGTCGGTTTTTCTTTTGCAAATCGCTGAAAATCCACTTTTTTGAAAAATTATCGTGGATTTTTCGCATAAATCGTGCAAACTCTTGATGCGATCTTGTGGAACAAGCTCGGCTCGAGAAAAGGCGAGGAAAAAAGTCTTTTCGTACAACACACTTTGAGAATCATTATAGCGTGTATTTCAAACTGTCACTTCCCGTAAACGTCAAAGGAAGTCGTCGGATAAGACTTTCCAGGGCATGACCAGCCGAATGTGCCGAGCGAATAACGGAAAATCCAACTGTTGTTACCATCGTGTCCAAATCCCCGCAGGAATAAACGAAATTTCCAAAATTTACTTTCCAAAAACCTTCCAAACTTTTCTCAAAAAACATGACACCCAAACACAACCCAAAAACTCAATAATCGTATCATTGTTATAATCCGTACGAACGTAAAACACACCTCGTCGAAAAGTGCAAAGTTCGAAAAACAAAATTGCACTTTCGTCGAGAAAAATAAATGACCCCGAAGTTTGGCACTTTTCGAAATTACGATACTCGACGAAAAAGTGGAAAAAATATATATAACGAAAATCGAGAAAAAAAACTCCATTCAAAAAATCGGCAGGATTCGAATTTTCGACGAGTTTCGATTTTAAAGATGCACTCGCAGGACCAAAATGCTTTTGAATGTCCTGCCAGGACCATGCTGGCAATCCGAGCGTGCCATTGAATGTCCTGTATATTTAAAGAAGATTCCAATGGAAGAATGCGACGAGTGTCCATTGCTCGAGGAGAGGAAGTATATAAAAGCCACAGGTGTAATGTTTATGGTATCACGAGAATATGCTCGACGATTGTATTTCGCGTCGTGGATCTCGCAGTTCGTCCACCTTGGAGGTAACAGGAAAAGCACGAGATTAATCGTCGATGTATACTGTATCGATACCATAATCGTTGTAGCACACTCGTACGGACACCGCTAAATTTTTTTATCTTATCTCTGGCTCGTATACACTATAATGTGGTTAAAGAGGAGAGAAAAAGAGCTGAAAACGACGCTGGATACACGCAAATGCGATATTTTAATGACACACTGGCGCGTTTGTGTACACAATCGTTTTTGAGTGTAGAATCCACCATTAATTGCAACATTTGTGTACTCCAATAATCGCCGAAAGAACGTTCAAAAGTGACCTCGTAATTGCGAGTTTATTGCACGAACGTCATAGACCAACTTGTACAATCGCAGGCCTTGTGGAGTGTATATGAAAAAAAGGAACAAGCAAATTGGAAATTGAGAAAATATCGATTGATCGCTTCGACGATTCGGTCTTCGATTGAAAGGGGATTCTGTCTCATCGATCGATTTATATATTTTTATGCGTTGCGAGTAACGAAACGTGGTGTGCAAAGTAGGGGGATATATTGAAAAAGAGCTGAAAACGACGCTGGATACACGCAAATGCGATATTTTAATGACACACTGGCGCGTTTGTGTACACAATCGTTTTTGAGGGTAAAATTCACCATTAATTGCAACATTTGTGTACTCCAATAATCGCCGAAAGAACGTTTAAAAGTGACCTCGTAATTGCGAGTTTATTGCACGAACGTCATAGACCAACTTGTACAATCGCAGGCCTTGTGGAGTGTATATGAAAAAAAGGAACAAGCAAATTGGAAATTGAGAAAATATCGATTGATCGCTTCGACGATTCGGTCTTCGATTGAAAGGGGATTCTGTCTCATCGATCGATTTATATATTTTTATGCGTTGCGAGTAACGAAACGTGGTGTCCAAAGTAGGGGGATTTATTGAAAAAGAGCTGAAAACGACGCTGGATACACGCAAATGCGATATTTTAATGACACACTGGCGCGTTTGTGTACACAATCGTTTTTGAGGGTAAAATCCACCATTAATTGCAACATTTGTGTACTCCAATAATCGCCGAAAGAACGTTTAAAAGTGACCTCGTAATTGCGAGTTTATTGCACGAACGTCATAGACCAACTTGTACAATCGCAGGCCTTGTGGAGTGTATATGAAAAAAAGGAGCAAGCAAATTGGAAATTGAGAAAATATCGATTGATCGCTTCGACGATTCGGTCTTCGATTGAAAGGGGATTCTGTCTCATCGATCGATTTATATATTTTTATGCGTTGCGAGTAACGAAACGTGGTGTCCAAAGTAGGGGGATTTATTGAAAAAGAGCTGAAAACGACGCTGGATACACGCAAATGCGATATTTTAATGACACACTGGCGCGTTTGTGTACACAATCGTTTTTGAGGGTAAAATCCACCATTAATTGCAACATTTGTGTACTCCAATAATCGCCGAAAGAACGTTCAAAAGTGACCTCGTAATTGCGAGTTTATTGCACGAACGTCATAGACCAACTTGTACAATCGCAGGCCTTGTGGAGTGTATATGAAAAAAAGGAACAAGCAAATTGGAAATTGAGAAAATATCGATTGATCACTTCGACGATTCGGTCTTCGATTGAAAGGGGATTCTGTATCATCGATCGATTCATCTATTTTTATGCGTTGCGAGTAACGAAACGTGGTGTCCAAAGTAGGGGGATTTATTGAAAAACGTTGGGAAGAGATTTGAATTACCACGATTTTTTTTAAAACGTCTTTTTTTGTCGACGAAAGTATCGCGATTTTATTTTTTTTTCGACTTTATTTACGAGTATTCTTTCAAAATTCTTTAGATTCGTTGTTTTGGGAATGCACCGTTTTATTCTACTTTGCGACTTTCGAGTATGCAAGTCGTGTTTATTAACGTTTTTTTTATCGTTTTTCGTCGCGAAGGTGCAGAGTGAATTTTTCGGCAATTCTCGCGTCGCGGGAATTCCTTGACATTTACAAAATTACATGCTGATTTAAACATTCCGAGGAATATTAATTATTTTTTTAACCAACGAGTGAACGGGAGCTTCGTTATATTCGTTAAAAAATCTGTACGTACATCGCGAACTTAATTAACAGAATTGAGAAAATCAACAATTCGTTCAATCCACGACGCTCGGTGGGAAAATTCTCTCCCATGCGACATATTCGACAAAAGCCTTGGAAAGTGACAGAGAGTCTAGTAATTGTGGAAAAAAATACAAATTAATTACAATAATTAAAAAAAAATAATGATATTTAACTTTCTCTCGTCAGACAGGATCGTGCGCATTTATTTTCGAGCTCCAAAATGTTGGGCTCCTCCTGTGGAATTTAGATAAATTCCATCTGATTGTTTTCTTCACGTTTTTATGTCAATTGAACACGTTTTTCGAATTTTGTTTTCAATTTAAACTTTAATGATGAAAATTGCAGCCCTACGTTTTAAAGAATGGATGAGGGATGTTGTTTTTATCGGTAAAAAAAAATGCACAGCCTCAGAGCCAACACCACAGACTGTACAAGCGGTAATATCCTCGGTATGGACTTTGTCTCGAAACAGGACGAACCGCGAATACTAATTAGGCAATTTCAAATTCCTCTATGGCTTCTCCCATGAGAAAGACGATGAGAACGAAGGAATAGCGAGTATTTATCGGCGTCTGTACGCCGACGACCGTTTCTCAAGGCTTTTTCAACTCTTTCCTTCTCGATTTTTTCCATACGTGATTTACCTGCTTTGTCCGACGTATCGTACACCGTAAAACAGGTATTCGATAGATGCACGAAGTAGGATAACGAAGCTGCTCGCGGGTTCAACGAACCCATGGGGCATAACCAGAAAATCGAAAAATTCGTTAAAGTTCCCGGCGCAATTTCGGATGACCGAATGATCGCGTTGTTTTCGCAGCTTCCGGAAGCATCTGAGAAAGCCTCGCATCTCGGAAATCGATTAATTTATCGAGATTAATATAATTCAAAATCACATTTTCAGCTATCGATTTTTGCGACTAAAAAAATTTCGAAATCGTTAAGGTAGTCGTCTCTCTTCCAATTCTGCGACTGTTCTTCAGATTTTCCCCCGCTGGCTATGGATTATGAACAATTAACGAATCGCGGAGTTATTTTTCAAAAATTTGTATGTTTTCACCCCTTACTTCCGGGGATATAATAATAATAATAAAAAATCGTGTATATACTCGATATAAAATACACAAACGATGAGTAAATAATGATACGGTATAATACAACAGCCGTAATATTTTAAATCCGGTATTGATTTTTGAAAATCACGACACTTGCAAAAAATCGAGAAAATTCGGTTTTCCGTTGCGGCAATTTTTGAAAAATGCATGATTCGACTTTTTTTCGCGTTTTTACACGGTTTGTGTATCGTTTCAGCGATCATATAGGGCACGCGAGAATATTATCGAAAATGCATACACGATTATTGATTTATACGAATGAGAATCGCCCATATCGTAAATCGATAAATTACGCGACTCTCACACACGTCCGCGTCGACTTTTTTCTCTACACCTGTTTTTTGGTAAACTTGCGGAGTGTACCCACACCTGCGTCTATAATTAAATTCCTTCGACACACACAATATCCGCGGGAAAAATATATACGAAATATTGATTTTATTCTCGATAAACGGTAAATCAAGCAGGAAACGAGAACTCTCGCAAATTTAGGCGACAGGCTTCTTTTTTTTCGTCTCTAGAATCGCGATGGCAAAAGGGGGGATGAGGGAAAATATTTGTTGAAATATATGCATATTTTCAATTCGAAAAGCGCAAAAAAATGCGCGATACCGACGACGAATCAAGCGCTCGGATTCGTCGAGTGTATTTTTGAGCAATTTTTCGAAATTACGACACTCGTGGAAAGGGATAGAAAATATGATGGAAATTCAGGAAAATTCAATGTAAAAAATCGAAAAAATTCGATCCTTCGTTGACGTCCAAGGATGCTGGCTTTGGGATCGTTTGAAACGATGGTGATAACTGTAACGTCATTTTATGCATCCTTAAATGGCTCCGGCGTTCGAGCTTCCGGGATGAATTCCTCTGCACAGACTTTTGGACCTGATCTCTCGATTGTATAAATAGTGTAGCTTCGACAAATGCTCACCAGATGCCCATACGCGCAACGAACACCTGCGTCCAATCCGCGAGCGAGCTGAGCTCAAAAAAATGTCGGAACAAGCGCGAGTCTCATTTTTTCAAGGGGATAAATGCCTCGGGAATGCAACAACGGTTTTGCGCGCAGCCGTTTTAGACGTGCGGGTTTGTGCCTTGATTCAGTGACTCGTAATCAAACCGAAAACGAAAATTTTCAATCGTTTTTATCAATAAAATTATCCAAAACGTCATTTTTCATGTCTTTCCTATCTTTATTCGCGAACGAAAATGCTTTTTAAGCTCCCAGAAACGTCAGGAACCATGAAATCTTCGTCAGAGCGATAGTTGACAAATGTCTCGAGAATTCATTTATTTTTACTGGAGAATGTTTTTTTTTAAAAACAAATCTGTGCAAAAATCTATACTCCAGATGATATACATGCATTTTTTTCTTTTTTTCTTTCGGACGAAATTAAGAGAGCTCGAGGATCAATTTCATATACCTCGAAGGGATGACCTAATTTTTTTTCTCACTCGCTTTAGTACATTTTTGATTCGCGAGAACTTTGATCGATGCTTTCTGTCGAAATTCGATTTTTTTCGTAGTGTTATCGACGATAGAATTATTCTACCGTGACTTCATCCCGTCTGGTGCATAATCACGTTTAATTTGCCGGAGAACGAAAATTTTCAAGTACCGCAGATTCGGCCTTTTTCTTTCTTGACTCTCAGACGTCTCTGCAATTTCATAAAACAAAGCTAAAGCTCGAGGATCAATTTCATATACCTCGAAGGGATGAACTAATTTTTTTTCTCACTCGCTTTAGTACATTTTTGATTCGCGAGAACTTTGATCGATGCTTTCTGTCGAAATTCGATTTTTTTCGTAGTGTCATCGACGATAGAATTATTCTACCGTGACTTCATCCCGTCTGGTGCATAATCACGTTTAATTTGCCGGAGAACGAACATTTTCAAGTACCTCAGATTCGGCCTTTTTCTTTCTTGACTCTCAGACGTCTCTGCAATTTCATAAAACAAAGCTAAAGCTCGAGGATCAATTTCATATACCTCGAAGGGATGAACTAATTTTTTTTCTCACTCGCTTTAGTACATTTTTGATTCGCGAGAACTTTGATCGATGCTTTCTGTCGAAATTCGATTTTTTTCGTAGTGTCATCGACGATAGAATTATTCTACCGTGACTTCATGCCGTCTGGTGCATAATCACGTTTAATTTGCCGGAGAACGAACATTTTCAAGTACCTCAGATTCGGCCTTTTTCTTTCTTGACTCTCAGACGTCTCTGCAATTTCATAAAACAAAGCTAAAGCTCGAGGATCAATTTCATATACCTCGAAGGGATGAACTAATTTTTTTTCTCACTCGCTTTAGTACATTTTTGATTCGCGAGAACTTTGATCGATGCTTTCTGACGAAATTCGATTTTTTTCGTAGTGTTATCGACGATAGAATTATTCTACCGTGACTTCATCCCGTCTGGTGCATAATCACGTTTAATTTGCCGGAGAACGAAAATTTTCAAGTACCTCAGATTCGGCCTTTTTCTTTCTTGACTCTCAGACGTCTCTGCAATTTCATAAAACAAAGCTAAAGCTCGAGGATCAATTTCATATACCTCGAAGGGATGAACTAATTTTTTTTCTCACTCGCTTTAGTACATTTTTGATTCGCGAGAACTTTGATCGATGCTTTCTGTCGAAATTCGATTTTTTTCGTAGTGTCATCGACGATAGAATTATTCTACCGTGACTTCATCCCGTCTGGTGCATAATCACGTTTAATTTGCCGGAGAACGAAAATTTTCAAGTACCGCAGATTCGGCCTTTTCCTTTCTTGACTTTCAGACGTCTCTGCAATTTCATAAAACAAAGCTAAAGCTCGAGGATCAATTTCATATACCTCGAAGGGATGAACTAATTTTTTTTCTCACTCGCTTTAGTACATTTTTGATTCGCGAGAACTTTGATCGATGCTTTCTGTCGAAATTCGATTTTTTTCGTAGTGTCATCGACGATAGAATTATTCTACCGTGACTTCATCCCGTCTGGTGCATAATCACGTTTAATTTGCCGGAGAACGAACATTTTCAAGTACCTCAGATTCGGCCTTTTTCTTTCTTGACTCTCAGACGTCTCTGCAATTTCATAAAACAAAGCTAAAGCTCGAGGATCAATTTCATATACCTCGAAGGGATGAACTAATTTTTTTTCTCACTCGCTTTAGTACATTTTTGATTCGCGAGAACTTTGATCGATGCTTTCTGTCGAAATTCGATTTTTTTCGTAGTGTCATCGACGATAGAATTATTCTACCGTGACTTCATGCCGTCTGGTGCATAATCACGTTTAATTTGCCGGAGAACGAACATTTTCAAGTACCTCAGATTCGGCCTTTTTCTTTCTTGACTCTCAGACGTCTCTGCAATTTCATAAAACAAAGCTAAAGCTCGAGGATCAATTTCATATACCTCGAAGGGATGAACTAATTTTTTTTCTCACTCGCTTTAGTACATTTTTGATTCGCGAGAACTTTGATCGATGCTTTCTGACGAAATTCGATTTTTTTCGTAGTGTTATCGACGATAGAATTATTCTACCGTGACTTCATCCCGTCTGGTGCATAATCACGTTTAATTTGCCGGAGAACGAAAATTTTCAAGTACCTCAGATTCGGCCTTTTTCTTTCTTGACTCTCAGACGTCTCTGCAATTTCATAAAACAAAGCTAAAGCTCGAGGATCAATTTCATATACCTCGAAGGGATGAACTAATTTTTTTTCTCACTCGCTTTAGTACATTTTTGATTCGCGAGAACTTTGATCGATGCTTTCTGTCGAAATTCGATTTTTTTCGTAGTGTCATCGACGATAGAATTATTCTACCGTGACTTCATGCCGTCTGGTGCATAATCACGTTTAATTTGCCGGAGAACGAACATTTTCAAGTACCTCAGATTCGGCCTTTTTCTTTCTTGACTCTCAGACGTCTCTGCAATTTCATAAAACAAAGCTAAAGCTCGAGGATCAATTTCATATACCTCGAAGGGATGAACTAATTTTTTTTCTCACTCGCTTTAGTACATTTTTGATTCGCGAGAACTTTGATCGATGCTTTCTGACGAAATTCGATTTTTTTCGTAGTGTTATCGACGATAGAATTATTCTACCGTGACTTCATCCCGTCTGGTGCATAATCACGTTTAATTTGCCGGAGAACGAAAATTTTCAAGTACCTCAGATTCGGCCTTTTTCTTTCTTGACTCTCAGACGTCTCTGCAATTTCATAAAACAAAGCTAAAGCTCGAGGATCAATTTCATATACCTCGAAGGGATGAACTAATTTTTTTTCTCACTCGCTTTAGTACATTTTTGATTCGCGAGAACTTTGATCGATGCTTTCTGTCGAAATTCGATTTTTTTCGTAGTGTCATCGACGATAGAATTATTCTACCGTGACTTCATCCCGTCTGGTGCATAATCACGTTTAATTTGCCGGAGAACGAAAATTTTCAAGTACCGCAGATTCGGCCTTTTCCTTTCTTGACTTTCAGACGTCTCTGCAATTTCATAAAACAAAGCTAAAGCTCGAGGATCAATTTCATATACCTCGAAGGGATGAACTAATTTTTTTTCTCACTCGCTTTAGTACATTTTTGATTCGCGAGAACTTTGATCGATGCTTTCTGTCGAAATTCGATTTTTTTCGTAGTGTCATCGACGATAGAATTATTCTACCGTGACTTCATCCCGTCTGGTGCATAATCACGTTTAATTTGCCGGAGAACGAAAATTTTCAAGTACCTCAGATTCGGCCTTTTTCTTTCTTGACTCTCAGACGTCTCTGCAATTTCATAAAACAAAGCTAAAGCTCGAGGATCAATTTCATATACCTCGAAGGGATGAACTAATTTTTTTTCTCACTCGCTTTAGTACATTTTTGATTCGCGAGAACTTTGATCGATGCTTTCTGTCGAAATTCGATTTTTTTCGTAGTGTCATCGACGATAGAATTATTCTACCGTGACTTCATGCCGTCTGGTGCATAATCACGTTTAATTTGCCGGAGAACGAACATTTTCAAGTACCTCAGATTCGGCCTTTTTCTTTCTTGACTCTCAGACGTCTCTGCAATTTCATAAAACAAAGCTAAAGCTCGAGGATCAATTTCATATACCTCGAAGGGATGAACTAATTTTTTTTCTCACTCGCTTTAGTACATTTTTGATTCGCGAGAACTTTGATCGATGCTTTCTGTCGAAATTCGATTTTTTTCGTAGTGTCATCGACGATAGAATTATTCTACCGTGACTTCATGCCGTCTGGTGCATAATCACGTTTAATTTGCCGGAGAACGAACATTTTCAAGTACCTCAGATTCGGCCTTTTTCTTTCTTGACTCTCAGACGTCTCTGCAATTTCATAAAACAAAGCTAAAGCTCGAGGATCAATTTCATATACCTCGAAGGGATGAACTAATTTTTTTTCTCACTCGCTTTAGTACATTTTTGATTCGCGAGAACTTTGATCGATGCTTTCTGACGAAATTCGATTTTTTTCGTAGTGTTATCGACGATAGAATTATTCTACCGTGACTTCATCCCGTCTGGTGCATAATCACGTTTAATTTGCCGGAGAACGAAAATTTTCAAGTACCTCAGATTCGGCCTTTTTCTTTCTTGACTCTCAGACGTCTCTGCAATTTCATAAAACAAAGCTAAAGCTCGAGGATCAATTTCATATACCTCGAAGGGATGAACTAATTTTTTTTCTCACTCGCTTTAGTACATTTTTGATTCGCGAGAACTTTGATCGATGCTTTCTGTCGAAATTCGATTTTTTTCGTAGTGTCATCGACGATAGAATTATTCTACCGTGACTTCATCCCGTCTGGTGCATAATCACGTTTAATTTGCCGGAGAACGAAAATTTTCAAGTACCGCAGATTCGGCCTTTTCCTTTCTTGACTTTCAGACGTCTCTGCAATTTCATAAAACAAAGCTAAAGCTCGAGGATCAATTTCATATACCTCGAAGGGATGAACTAATTTTTTTTCTCACTCGCTTTAGTACATTTTTGATTCGCGAGAACTTTGATCGATGCTTTCTGTCGAAATTCGATTTTTTTCGTAGTGTCATCGACGATAGAATTATTCTACCGTGACTTCATCCCGTCTGGTGCATAATCACGTTTAATTTGCCGGAGAACGAAAATTTTCAAGTACCTCAGATTCGGCCTTTTTCTTTCTTGACTCTCAGACGTCTCTGCAATTTCATAAAACAAAGCTAAAGCTCGAGGATCAATTTCATATACCTCGAAGGGATGAACTAATTTTTTTTCTCACTCGCTTTAGTACATTTTTGATTCGCGAGAACTTTGATCGATGCTTTCTGTCGAAATTCGATTTTTTTCGTAGTGTCATCGACGATAGAATTATTCTACCGTGACTTCATGCCGTCTGGTGCATAATCACGTTTAATTTGCCGGAGAACGAACATTTTCAAGTACCTCAGATTCGGCCTTTTTCTTTCTTGACTCTCAGACGTCTCTGCAATTTCATAAAACAAAGCTAAAGCTCGAGGATCAATTTCATATACCTCGAAGGGATGAACTAATTTTTTTTCTCACTCGCTTTAGTACATTTTTGATTCGCGAGAACTTTGATCGATGCTTTCTGTCGAAATTCGATTTTTTTCGTAGTGTCATCGACGATAGAATTATTCTACCGTGACTTCATGCCGTCTGGTGCATAATCACGTTTAATTTGCCGGAGAACGAACATTTTCAAGTACCTCAGATTCGGCCTTTTTCTTTCTTGACTCTCAGACGTCTCTGCAATTTCATAAAACAAAGCTAAAGCTCGAGGATCAATTTCATATACCTCGAAGGGATGAACTAATTTTTTTTCTCACTCGCTTTAGTACATTTTTGATTCGCGAGAACTTTGATCGATGCTTTCTGACGAAATTCGATTTTTTTCGTAGTGTTATCGACGATAGAATTATTCTACCGTGACTTCATCCCGTCTGGTGCATAATCACGTTTAATTTGCCGGAGAACGAAAATTTTCAAGTACCTCAGATTCGGCCTTTTTCTTTCTTGACTCTCAGACGTCTCTGCAATTTCATAAAACAAAGCTAAAGCTCGAGGATCAATTTCATATACCTCGAAGGGATGAACTAATTTTTTTTCTCACTCGCTTTAGTACATTTTTGATTCGCGAGAACTTTGATCGATGCTTTCTGTCGAAATTCGATTTTTTTCGTAGTGTCATCGACGATAGAATTATTCTACCGTGACTTCATCCCGTCTGGTGCATAATCACGTTTAATTTGCCGGAGAACGAAAATTTTCAAGTACCGCAGATTCGGCCTTTTCCTTTCTTGACTTTCAGACGTCTCTGCAATTTCATAAAACAAAGCTAAAGCTCGAGGATCAATTTCATATACCTCGAAGGGATGAACTAATTTTTTTTCTCACTCGCTTTAGTACATTTTTGATTCGCGAGAACTTTGATCGATGCTTTCTGTCGAAATTCGATTTTTTTCGTAGTGTCATCGACGATAGAATTATTCTACCGTGACTTCATCCCGTCTGGTGCATAATCACGTTTAATTTGCCGGAGAACGAAAATTTTCAAGTACCTCAGATTCGGCCTTTTTCTTTCTTGACTCTCAGACGTCTCTGCAATTTCATAAAACAAAGCTAAAGCTCGAGGATCAATTTCATATACCTCGAAGGGATGAACTAATTTTTTTTCTCACTCGCTTTAGTACATTTTTGATTCGCGAGAACTTTGATCGATGCTTTCTGTCAAAATTCGATTTTTTTCGTAGTGTTATCGACGATAGAATTATTCTACCGTGACTTCATGCCGTCTGGTGCATAATCACGTTTAATTTGCCGGAGAACGAAAATTTTCAAGTACCGCAGATTCGGCCTTTTTCTTTCTTGACTCTCAGACGTCTCTGCAATTTCATAAAACAAAGCTAAAGCTCGAGGATCAATTTCATATACCTCGAAGGGATGAACTAATTTTTTTTCTCACTCGCTTTAGTACATTTTTGATTCGCGAGAACTTTGATCGATGCTTTCTGTCGAAATTCGATTTTTTTCGTAGTGTCATCGACGATAGAATTATTCTACCGTGACTTCATCCCGTCTGGTGCATAATCACGTTTAATTTGCCGGAGAACGAAAATTTTCAAGTACCGCAGATTCGGCCTTTTCCTTTCTTGACTTTCAGACGTCTCTGCAATTTCATAAAACAAAGCTAAAGCTCGAGGATCAATTTCATATACCTCGAAGGGATGAACTAATTTTTTTTCTCACTCGCTTTAGTACATTTTTGATTCGCGAGAACTTTGATCGATGCTTTCTGTCGAAATTCGATTTTTTTCGTAGTGTCATCGACGATAGAATTATTCTACCGTGACTTCATCCCGTCTGGTGCATAATCACGTTTAATTTGCCGGAGAACGAAAATTTTCAAGTACCTCAGATTCGGCCTTTTTCTTTCTTGACTCTCAGACGTCTCTGCAATTTCATAAAACAAAGCTAAAGCTCGAGGATCAATTTCATATACCTCGAAGGGATGAACTAATTTTTTTTCTCACTCGCTTTAGTACATTTTTGATTCGCGAGAACTTTGATCGATGCTTTCTGTCAAAATTCGATTTTTTTCGTAGTGTTATCGACGATAGAATTATTCTACCGTGACTTCATGCCGTCTGGTGCATAATCACGTTTAATTTGCCGGAGAACGAAAATTTTCAAGTACCGCAGATTCGGCCTTTTTCTTTCTTGACTCTCAGACGTCTCTGCAATTTCATAAAACAAAGCTAAAGCTCGAGGATCAATTTCATATACCTCGAAGGGATGAACTAATTTTTTTTCTCACTCGCTTTAGTACATTTTTGATTCGCGAGAACTTTGATCGATGCTTTCTGTCGAAATTCGATTTTTTTCGTAGTGTCATCGACGATAGAATTATTCTACCGTGACTTCATCCCGTCTGGTGCATAATCACGTTTAATTTGCCGGAGAACGAACATTTTCAAGTACCTCAGATTCGGCCTTTTTCTTTCTTGACTCTCAGACGTCTCTGCAATTTCATAAAACAAAGCTAAAGCTCGAGGATCAATTTCATATACCTCGAAGGGATGAACTAATTTTTTTTCTCACTCGCTTTAGTATATTTTTGATTCGCAGGAACTTTGATCGATGCTTTCTGTCGAAATTCGATTTTTTTCGTAGTGTTATCGACGATAGAATTATTCTACCGTGACTTCATCCCGTCTGGTGCATAATCACGTTTAATTTGCCGGAGAACGAAAATTTTCAAGTACCGCAGATTCGGCCTTTTTCTTTCTTGACTCTCAGACGTCTCTGCAATTTCATAAAACAAAGCTAAAGCTCGAGGATCAATTTCATATACCTCGAAGGGATGACCTAATTTTTTTTCTCACTCGCTTTAGTACATTTTTGATTCGCGAGAACTTTGATCGATGCTTTCTGTCGAAATTCGATTTTTTTCGTAGTGTCATCGACGATAGAATTATTCTACCGTGACTTCATGCCGTCTGGTGCATAATCACGTTTAATTTGCCGGAGAACGAACATTTTCAAGTACCTCAGATTCGGCCTTTTTCTTTCTTGACTCTCAGACGTCTCTGCAATTTCATAAAACAAAGCTAAAGCTCGAGGATCAATTTCATATACCTCGAAGGGATGAACTAATTTTTTTTCTCACTCGCTTTAGTACATTTTTGATTCGCGAGAACTTTGATCGATGCTTTCTGTCGAAATTCGATTTTTTTCGTAGTGTCATCGACGATAGAATTATTCTACCGTGACTTCATCCCGTCTGGTGCATAATCACGTTTAATTTGCCGGAGAACGAAAATTTTCAAGTACCTCAGATTCGGCCTTTTTCTTTCTTGACTCTCAGACGTCTCTGCAATTTCATAAAACACGAAAATTTGCAGACGATGGTCGTAAAGGTGGTTTTTTTCGCTGCTTTTTCTCGTTGCTCACTCGCTGTACAAACCGATGCTCACGTGCATAGATTCGCGTGCTGTTCTCTCCTTGATGCGTCGAGAGTAACACCCGGGGGCATCTGCTTCCGCACCTTCGCTCGCTCGGTGTCTTTATTACCCCAGCACATGCATATTTCACGCACTTATTACAGTCTCCTTCATACCGCTGCATCATGATCGCACGAAAGCACGTTTGCAGATTTTTCATGACAAAAACGAACATAAAATACCTACGAGCTATGTTTTTTTGAGCCACCGTTGGCATTCGAAATAAATTATCGGGATGAAATCAAAATAAACTCGAATAAAAATCTGAATAACGATATACCTTGCGAATGAACTTTTTTCGTCAGTTTTTTACACAACAATTATCGTACAAAACAGTTGCAAAATCATCGCAATGAAATGTACGATAAACTTGTTTTTTATCGACGATATTTCACCGTTCGCCCTGGTGTATTAAAGCAATTTTTCGAATTTGCAAAAATCGTTAAAAAAATTGGTAAATGGTGTGAAAATTCCGGAAAATCGAATGTATAGAAAATCGAGAAAACTTACGGTGCAACGTCTTCTCACATCGAAGACGTTTTTTCCCGTTCGATCTTATCTTATCAATGGACCAATGACGAGATAAGTCGTTGTTCGAATCTGCATGAAAAATGCCGTGTGCATCGAGTGTCCACGAGGCTGCAGCAGCGAGTGCGTTCTGCCTCGCTGGTTCGAATGTGTGTTCTCTTTCGGAAATCGCGAGCCTCGCAGAGTCGCGTGAATTGGACTGTGAACCAAACTGGTCGGGTGTTGGTGACCGGAGAAAATATTGCTTTAAACATAGCCGTGCAATCTGTGCGTATGGCATTTTCGATAAATCGATTAATTCGACATACCGATAGTACCGATAATAATAATCGAATTCCGGATTGAATAATAATTTGTAGAAGAAAAAAAAAATTCCTAAACGTCTTTCAGACGATAAATTAGCCACCATACGGCTCTTTGCGATACTTTTAATACCGATGACGATATTACGAAAAAAAAAAACACGAAAAACCTCACCACCGGTCCATAAACTCGGGGAGAAACGGATGCTGGTTTTAACCGACGAGCTTGCTCGGCAGTCAAATTCTCTTCTCCGAGGTTAAGGTCTAATTGGTCTTCAGGGCAATTTCCTCAATTTCACGTTGAAATTAAGCCCGTCGAGCCGAGTTAAGAGGCTCGCTGACGTTTTTTCCCCTTTACGCGGTGGCTCTTGACGAACGTTTCGAGTCACGTGTACCTTTTATCTTCCTTTTTATTATTATTTTTTTTTCAACATTCCCATTTTTCCTACGCGGAGAATCGCGCGATTATCGGTATTTCGAGGTCCGGATGAGATCTGCGGAGACATTTTTGTGCAAAAAAAAAAAAAACAATTGAATTTCGTTGTTTTTTTTGCGTACGTTTTTTCCTCGCGAATTATCTTGTCCGACGCCGATGAACTTTCCCCATTTTCTCTGCAACATCGGAAAGACGACGATTTGATATAGTGTAAACTCAATGGGGGTTGAAATGGTGGATCGGGGCGGGATGGTGTTGGTTGACGGTTGCCATGCCTACGTTGGGGTTTTCTCCCTCAGTCTGTGGGTCCTCGGTCGTCGTTGTTCGTTCGATACCCGCGGCTCTCTCATCGCAGCTTGAACTCTTCGCTGTATTACGCGTGTGTACCGCGTATGGGGCGTTCCACGCCGAAAAAACCACCCTCCGAGACACTCCCTTTTGATTTCGCCCGAAATTTGTGTAAAATCTCCGAAATTTGAAAAAAAAAATCACGAATCAGAAAAAACGGAAGAAAGGTCGTGACTTTTTGAGTAACCAAAAACGAGGCTTTCGTTTCCCGGATTTTTCGTCTTTAAACGAGCTTCGAGGCAAAAGAAAAACCTGAATAAAATATTCGAAAATAATATTCTCTTCGAGTTTGCTATTTTTTTTAAATTTATCGATGTTTTTTTTTTAACTTTGATTTATCTCAAGTTCAATGTCGCTAATCTTTATAGCGGGCTGACTCTTCTTTCTGGTGTTTTTTTTGAAAATTGTTTTCAAGGTATGAAAATTTTATGCAGAATTGAAAGATTTTCGGTTCAAAGGTGGTCGATTTCACGTGGAATGCCTCAATATATGTGTGACTGCACGTATGTATACAGCTCCCTTCCGCTGCTGCAGGCTCTGTTGTACATTAACCTACCGCAGCACAACCCTTGCATAAACACACACGTTACACAAGAGAGCCCTCGTGTCTGCGCTCCGAATGCATTTATTATTCCATAGATTCGCATTTTCTCCAACGCTCCTGCCGCTGGAAGCTTGCATCGTGTTGAAAAAAAAACAAAAAAATTTCACGAAAATCGATCGAGTTTTTTTTCTTTTTTTCGCTCGTTTTTCTTCTATCATTAATTAATACTTACGGTTACGATGTGGGCGATAGAGTTCCGAGGACTCGTCGAGAATCTTCATTGACGGGCTGTCGAAATTTTTTTTTTGGCGATGTAATCGGACGCAAAAAAAAATGTTTAAGCGTGATAAAATGCAAAAGTACGCTCGTGTCGACTTTGGGTCGACTCTAACGCGAGGAAAATCGCGGAAGCACGCGGACATTTAGCGCGTCGCTGCTATTTCCAGGTGCGTACATGTATAACGAGGCGCGGAGTCGAGCTGCCACTTGGCACGGAACGTGCCACTAACTGTGACATTAAAAAAAAAGGAAGAGAAAAAATGGAACCGAAAAAAAAGGAAGAGTTTCGCCTCGTTTAACCCCCGTTTCACCTGTGGACGTTCGTATTTGCCTCGAGAATTTACGGTTATTCTCTAATTACCATTTAACCTTACATTTCTCGTGAAATTAATGTTCGCCACTTCCGCTGCACTTGCGCGATTCATTATGAACGCTTTTAAGGGTTGTATAACCGAGTCTGCTTCAGTTAAGTACAAAAGATGTAAAAAAAAATGTCCGCCATGATTTCGCAGAGAACTCGAATTGAATAAATGAATTTTCCATAATTTACACCTTTAATTCTCGATAACTCCGAGTGATTACCATTTTTTTTTATCGAACAGTACTTTTATCTCATTCGTGAACATTAAAGTTTCGATTTTAGAGCTTAAAGTACCCATACGTGAAAAAGAAATTTGAGTTCGTTCGTTCGAAAAATAGTTCGAAGAAATTTTCGTTTTACATTTACATTTCTCGTGAAATTAATGTTTGCCACTTCCGCTGCACTTGCGGGATTCATTATGAACGCTTTTAAGGGTTTTATAACCGAGTCTGCTTCAGTTACGTACAAAAGATGTAAAAAAAATGTCCGCCATGATTTCGCAGAGAACTCGAATTGAATAAATGAATTTTCCATAATTTACACCTTTAATTCTCGATAACTCCGAGTGATTACCATTTTTTTTTATCGAACAGTACTTTTATCTCATTCGTGAACATTAAAGTTTCGATTTTAGAGCTTAAAGTACCCATACGTGAAGAAGAAATTTGAGTTCGTTAGTTCGAAAAATAGTTGGAAGAAATTTGTCCAATAATCTATGCTGATCGTCATTTTTTTAATCTCTGACGTTTTTCGTCATTCATTTTTGTAATCGCGTATGTAAGATCGATGAAAAAAGCGTCAAAGAGATAGTCCGAAACGCGGGGTGACTAGTTTCGGATTTAACCATGGCTGAGGGAAATCGAGTGGATTTGCACAGCAAATGAAACGAGAGAGCGGAGCACAAGAGTACCCGGAGAGTATACGTTCAGCAGCGAGACGTAATGAGGCGCTCGGGAATCGTTGCATTTATAATTAGAGAAGCTCACGTCGTGCTGTAAGCAATACATTAATGTATAAACACATCTATATACACACACATCCCACGAATCTGGTTATTTATTGGTTGAAACAAATGTTACTCCATTTGTGCAACGATTTTATCAATTTTCTTCGATAATTTATTCCCAATCGTCGATTTCCTCGGTAATATTCATTTACCTGCGAATAATATTTGGTATCAAAAAGTGTGCCATCGATTGAGACCTTTTAGAGGCTATCTTAATTTGTTATCTCAATTTATTCGTCTTACGTTCAAAATAAAAGTAGAATGTTTAATTCGAGAGGCTTGTTCGATAGTTGATTGAGCACGACAGAGTTTTTCGGTCAGCCTGTACACTTGGCACGATTCTGAGATGCCTGATACATTCTCAGTCGGGATCTACATTTAGTCCAAATGTTAAGCCCTCGCGTATATCTGCACAGTTGTACGAGAGGATCTAGTCGTGTCGGAGCATTATCTCCTAGCCCGAACATTGATACGACATGTTTTTCCATATCCTCCTTCATGTCGCGTCTCTTCTCCACCATACAGAGTGTTCCAAAAATGATTGTCAATAATTTCGGAGCAGTTACAGCAATTTAGGAGAACTCTGATGGTTAAAACCTCGGTGGGATTTGATCGTATGAAAAAACGATAAAATACTTTTCCATCCGACTGTAAATTATCGACATCGAATTTCGGATCATCCCGTACATCGATGCCCATCGATTTCTACTATAAACGCGGGTATTTCGAAACGTACGTTGATGATAAACTTACAAATGGAAACGAATCTATCGCACAATCGTATTGGTAATGTTATCATGATTCGCCTCTCCACGATCTGGCGATTTCCATCGATCGAACGTTGAATCATCGAAAATCGATAATCGCGTCTATTTTTTTCTCGAAATTTTCGATATTCTCTAGTTTCACTTGAATAAACTAAAAAATAAAAACAAACACCGCCTCGCAGCGAATCTCTCGTCTCTCGTTGCGAAAATCGCGGTCTTGTGTTTGTATTTTTTCATGATCTTGAAGTTTGCATCGTTGAATCTAAACGAAAAATCGAATTTTCTCACTTTCTTACATTCAATTTGCTTGAATTTTTGTTACATTGGCTATCTTTGTTCGCGAGTGTCATAATTTCGAAAAATTGCTTAAAAGTCTTTGGCAAATCGAAGAATATTAAGGATGAAAAAGAAGTTTACCGTGGCGTTTCGTTGGAATTCAACGATGCAAACTTCAAAGTCATATTTTTTCTCGATCGAATGCGATGGAAAGACCACGATTTCTTGATACGATGGAATGATGACGATAAACTTAAAAATTAAAACGAATCTATCGCACATCCATCTTGGTAATGTTATCACGATTCGCCTCTCCACGATCTGGCGATTTCCATCGATCGAACGTTGAATCATCGAAAATCGATAATCTCATCTATTTTTTTCTCGAAATTTTCGATATTCTCTAGTTTTACTCGAATAAACTAAAAAATAAAAACAAACACCGCATCGCAGCGAATCTCTCGTCTCTCGTTGCGAAAATCGCGGTCTTGTGCATGTATTTTTTCTCGATCGAATGCGATGGAAAGACCACGATTTCTTGATACGATGGAACGATGACTGGATCGATAAGAATGTCGCTCTGTTGAATTTCTCCAAGATTGTTGCTATTTGGGACAAAAGCGAGACATTCCCGTATGGAGGTTTATAAAAAAAAATCCCATTTGAGATGCTGCGATTCGATTTCTCTGCGTAGCTCGACTCTCCTTAAAAATATATATCTATGCGTCCTCGCTGATAATCCATCGTTAAACGATTCGCCATAAAACCTTTGATTGCAAGCATGAGATAAAATTGAAAAAAAAAAACAAAATAAAAATAAAATCCAGCGATAACCCTGCGCCAGACAAAACAAGCTCGCGTCCTTCGCGATCGTCCACGAAAGAATCATTCAAGGATCATTTGTCCTTTAATCGATTCTCCAATGACTTTGAATCATCGTCGACGAACGACGAAGGTGGAAAAAACGTATGAAAATGGCTTATAAAATCTTTTCGATCGCGTCCTTCCGTTGCTCTGGTCCTTTGTGTTCGTTATGCGAAACAAGAGTGAAATCCTAGAGTCTCATTGCTGTTTCGCACATCGAGTCTCGCAGCTTATTTATCGATATTGGCAAATTCGATAAATAATTGCAAGGCCAACAGGAAGTTTCAGAAAAACGTAGGACGTCTCATGGCAGCTGCGTACGCATTGATCGAAAACAAGAAATATTTTATTGCTCTTCCTACAGTTCTTTATGAATTTTCAGAAAAAGCATGTGCGAGTGAGAAAATAATCGTTGGTCATTTTTAAGATAAATGAAATTTTGTTCTCTCCTCTTTTTCTTCTCGAATATTTTTCAATGATTATTACATTTTGAAATCATTTATTTGTATGTACAATTTTGGACGAATGTATTTCAAAAAATACTAATTGCTGGTCGAAATGGGCAAACAGGCAGCGAATACGAGTTGAGAAGTTGGACGGAGGTACAAAAGATACATGGAAGGTCGATAAGCGTTGCGTGGGTTTTACGTTCTTTGAAGGAGATTTTTCTCGCTTTTTGTACCGAGCAAACACGTATTCCTCGAGAAACTTCTTCCAAGTACACATTGAAAATTTATTTTTCCACTCCGTGTGCCTTGTCCAGTGATAACTGGACGTCCGGAGACTTTTCAAGCACGTCACCGGAGAAACTTCACCCACGGCAATCGCCCGAGTGCATTCATGAATTTTTGAAATTTTATTTTCTTTAACGCTGCCCCTTTAACTTGCCTCGTGAGCGCCTCGTTCGAGTAATTTTCTTTTCTTCATTGAATTGTCACAAAAAAAAAAATTACCACGGCAATCGCCCGAGTGCATTCATGAATTTTTGAAATTTTATTTTCTTTAACGTTGCCCCTTTAACTTGCCTCGTGAGCGCCTCGTTCGAGTAATTTTCTTTTCTTCATTGAATTGTCACAAAAAAAAATTACCACGGCAATCGCCCGAGTGCATTCATGAATTTTTGAAATTTTATTTTCTTTAACATTGCCCCTTTAACTTGCCTCGTGAGCGCCTCGTTCGAGTAATTTTCTTCTCTTCATTGAATTGTCACAAAAAAAAGGTGAGCAACGTCATAATCAACGTAAATTCGTCAATTTTCAATTTTCTCTCGAAAAATCTCATCATAAAATTTCAAAATCCTTCTAACCAAAAGTTGATAGTGCCCGGAAGTTGAGCTGAAATTTTATTTTCTTGAACGCTGCCCCTTTAACTTGCCTCGTGAGTGCCTCGTTCGAGTAATTTTCTTCTCTTCATTGAATTGTCACAAAAAAAAGGTGAGCAACGTCATAATCAACGTAAATTCGTCAATTTTCAATTTTCTCTCGAAAAATCTCATCGTAAAATTTCAAAATCCTTCTGCCCAAAAGTTGACAGGGAAGTTGAGCCTTCGGGAAAAAAAATATCGCGCGATCCTTGCCGTTTTATTCGTCCCCTGATTGGAGCCTGAGAAAAAAATGAATTTGCTAGAAGCCTCCAAATGATTTTTCCATAATTTCCATTCGCGGACGTTGAGAATGATGTTGGACCAGAATTTATCGTCGCTGGTTTTAGTATTCGAGAAAAAAGAAACTCTCCGACCGTCACGAAGTGGGTTTTACTTTGAAGAAAACCGCTTTCGCATTTTCTCGTTTACATTTTCGCAAATTGCGCTTTCTCTTTGGGACTCCCTCCGGAGTTTCTCGGATCTAAAGCGCGGAAGCTAACCAGCAAACAGTCGGTCCCCTCTAGGGCAGTCTCGCTGGGAGAGAGACGAGAGAGGATTATCCGGAAAATGGATCATCCTTTGGTTGCCACGATGAGCCGCGGAGTTTAGACACGAGCGGGCCCTTAAGGTCCGCTTCCATCGGGTTTCACCGACTCGTCTTCGAGATTCATCTCCGCGTTCTCTCCCTCTTCTACCCCCTTAATCTAAACTCTCATTTTCCTCGTCTCTCTTCTCAACGCTGCTGGCATCTCTCTCCTCTTCGCTTCCCGTTCTCTTTGCGCCGAGCAAACAGCAGTTTCCAACGAAATACATCCCACCGACGACAGGGAGGTCCACGGCAGCTGGAAACTGCCGTACGCCCTCGAGGCATCGTCGCCTCATCATCATCGCGGCTTCGGTGGTTTTCCTTCTCCGGTGACCGAGGTGTCAGCTTCAAAATTGGTTATCCCCGAGCAACCCCCACACACCCTCGTCTATCCTCCTCTCTTGGTATCGCAGATCATCCGTAGGACACCCTGTATATTTGTTTTTCCCACGTGTATGCCTTGGTCACTCTCGGTGGCATTTTTTTCCCTCATCCGCGGGAAATTTGTCCCCGGGTGAGCTCCCAAAAGAGCACACGTAGCTTTTCGACTTTCGGCAAAGTACCGACTCTCGAAAGCTAATTTACCGCGAGTTTTTTTTTTTAACGCAAAGTCCATTTCGGCAATCTGCGATTATCATCTTTTTACGTACCGTATTAAGGTAGTTCTATCGTTTTATCGTTTTCTTAAGATTTTGTTGAAAATTTGAATACGTATTCTTTGATGTCGTATATACGTGTGTAATAAATTTTGGAAGGTTTTACCACGTGGAAGTTGAGATATTTATTGGTAAAAATCACAATTTTCGGTAGTCTCTCGTAAGAGCGCGTGTTAAAAGTTGCATTTTCATCAATGAATATCTCGGCTTCTACGTGGTGAAGCCTTCTAAAACTTTGCATACATTTTTATGCAACATCAAAGAAGATTTCTCGAGTTTTCCAAAAAAATCTTGAGAAAATTTTTTTCGCAATTTTTGTAATTATAGAGCAAGCACATATCTCCTGGGATGACCGTGAATTTGGAGTATGCTGTTCTTTGGTCGATTTGCAACAACTTTTCTTATTTAACTGAAGCCCGTGAACCATTTTGTATGTGAGAAAAACTGCAAAACAATTTCTCGATTTGAATCTAACGAGAACTACCTTAAAGTCCTTTTCTACTGGATCTTTTGAGAAAATAATTAGTGAGGCTTAAAAAATAGGTCTGGACCCATTGGCAAGCTGAAAAAAGCAGTGTTTTTTTTTTCTCGCACATCGAATAAGCGGATGTACACGAATAGCTATACAAAGAAGCACCGGTGTATTCTCTATTCCGGAAACTTTATTACTTCTCCCTTCTGCCCAATTACTCTCCGTTATTCGAGCTCTCGTTTTATCTCATGAAAAACAAAAAGGAGATTCCCACAAACGAATCATCGCATGTTTCACGCGCGCGCCATGCTCAGCGCTTCACTGACGACTCGTCGGTATAACAGCGATGGCAGAGAGGCTGCTTGAATTACACTTATTTACCGTTAATCTCGAGAGTACTCCCTTCGAATTACATACAGACATACAGACGTCTACGCACCACGCTCATGCGGAGAAATGATCAATCTCTGCATCACGCCCACATGATTATACTCGAGCAAACTCGATACAGTGAAAAAATTAACACCACGTTTTTGCCCCATTATCGTCACTAACCAACTGGCCAAAGTGTTGATTTATTCAACGTCAACTAAGCTTTTTGCTCCAAAATGCTCCAAAATTGCTGAAAATGGTGAAAAACATTCCCTCGTGTTTTTACTCCGACTCTTTTGAGATTATTCACCGATAAAGTACCTTTTTGTAAGACAAGAAAATAAATAAGGACAGGTACTACTTTTCCGCAGACTCTCGAATACCGATGTGAAAGATCGCGTATAAGAACGGCACGTAACTGAGAAACAAAAGAGCGCGCAGACTCGCAACTTTTACCGGGCTTTGGCGCAAGTGTATTCCGTCCTTGCGCGTCTGAAAACCGGAGAAAATAAAAGAAAATTAGTAATAAAGACGAGAGAGGCGCTCGCGCGGAAAAATCCTCCGCCTGCCATCTCCCGCGAGCTGAAAGAGCTCGCGTACGCAAAAACAATTCATCGTCCGACGTTTACGTTTGCCTTACACCGTGGACGTACGATATGCACATACACACTTACACAGCAGGAATGTAAAACGATACCTCGCACGGGGTTGCGAGAGACTGCACCGGCTTCCCCGAGTCTGGACCGCAGGCACGTACATCTTCGAGCCTCGGAAAGTTTGAGCAGAACTCGTAGGGATTATTTATCGGAGAAGAAAAAGAGGGCCAAGTTTATTCGTCCCCCGATTGGAGCCTGAAAAAAAATGAATTTGCTAAGAGCGTCCAAATGATTTTTCCATAATTTTCATTTGCGGACGGTGAGAATGATGTTGGACCAGAATTTATGATCCTGAAGTCTGCATCGTTGGACCTCAACGAGAATCCGAATTTCCTCGATTTTTAACATTCAACTTTCCGGAATTCTCATTATATATCCTTCCTTTTTTCTAAAGTGTCGTAATTGCGAAAAGTTGCTCGAAAACATTCAGCAAATCGTGGAATATCGACAATAAAAAAAAAGTTTCTCGTATATCTCGTTGGGTCCCAACGATGCAAACTTCAAAATCGTCAGAATTTATCGTCGCTGGTTTTTGTATTCGAGAAAAAAGAAACTCTCCGACCGTCACGAAATGGGTTTTACTTTGAAGAAAACCACATCTTTGAGCCTCGGAAAGTTTGAGCAGAACTCGTAGGGATAATTTATCGGAGAAGAAAAAGAGGGCCAAGTTTATTCGTCCCCCGATTGGAGCCTGAAAAAAAATGAATTTGCTAGGAGCGCCCAAATGATTTTTCCAAAATTTTCATTTGCGGACGTTGAGAATGATGTTGGGCCAGAATTTATCGTCGCTGGTTTTTGTATTCGAGAAAAAAGAAACTCTCCGACCGTCACGAAGTGGGTTTTACTTTGAAGAAAACCACATCTTTGAGTCTCGGAAAGTTTGAGCAGAACTCGTAGGGATTATTTATCGGAGAAGAAAAAGAGGGCCAAGTTTATTCGTCCCCTGATTGGAGCCTGAAAAAAAATGAATTTGCTAGGAGCGTCCAAATGATTTTTCCATAATTTTCATTCGCGGACGGTGAGAATGATGTTGGACCAGAATTTATCGTCGCTGGTTTTTGTATTCGAGAAAAAAGAAACTCTCCGACCGTCACGAAGTGGGTTTACTTTGAAGAAAACCACATCTTTGAGTCTCGGAAAGTTTGAGCAGATCTCGTAGGGATAATTTATCGGAGAAGAAAAAGAGGGCCAAGTTTATTCGTCCCCCGATTGGAGCCTGAAAAAAAATGAATTTGCTAGGAGCGTCCAAATGATTTTTCCAAAATTTTCATTTGCGGACGTTGAGAATGATGTTGGACCAGAATTTATCGTCGCTGGTTTTTGTATTCGAGAAAAAAGAAACTCTCCGACCGTCACGAAGTGGGTTTTACTTTGAAGAAAACCACATCTTCGAGTCTCGGAAAGTTTGAGCAGATCTCGTGGGGATAATTTATCGGAGAAGAAAAAGAGGGCCAAGTGGTCCAGCGCGATACGAGTGTATATAACATTGTTGGACCAAGAGAGATTTTACTCCGCAATCAATTGGCTTGTGTAATACCGTGGAGGAGATGAGAAAAAAGAAAGATTGAAACGGCCTTGCGGACGTGGATGAAGCGAAAAAGAATCGATGTTGTCCGTCGGCCAATTTAGATCGCGATTGCTCCAGCATGAGAATTTAAACGACCGAGTGTCTGGAATCTGTAGCTGTATGAGCATCGGCCATTTTGGTGCATTCAGACTCCATCTGTCGCTTCGCTTTTTCCCGTTGTTTTTCGTGTTATATTATATTCGCTTGAATTTCCGGTCCTGTCGTGCCTCTAGTCTCTCTCTCTCTCGAGAAGAGAGAATCTCTCTCGAAGCTTCTGCTCGGGTAAACCGATCACGTAGACGAGAGGAATATAGGGTCTGTATCCAGACAGCTCGACAATGCAGTCGATCATGCGGTTGGACGAAGTCTGCATCGTCCCGACGATGTATCTCCAATTTATTTCGCATTAACAACAGTATCAATAAATTCACCTTCTTATCGCTGTGTTTCTTGATGAAACTACTTGTTTGATGGGATTTACGGTATTTCCGAACATCTTTGAACACTCACGGACGCATAATCGCGAATCTATGTCCGCACAAGTGCATTTCTCCGCCGTCCCTTCGTCGAATCGTCAATCGAAGGGAATTAATCGACTCGCGGGTCACTCGTGCTGTTTGGAACGTCTCACGACACGAGAATCCAAGACGTTCGAGCTGTTCGCCTTCTCTGCGATGTATCAGACCGCGGACAATCGCTAGCATCGCCCCTCGTTTGTCTGTAATTTGCAAAATTGATACTCTCGAATTCCGCCCGACTGGTCGCAACTATACGCGGTGTCTCAAAAAAAAAACATCATAGATACGCGGCGGGAACGTTGAAATCGTGATTGAGGAGGTTTTTCAGTTTGTCGTGACGAAAAATGGGAAAACAATGAGACACGAATATTGGAAACACATCGGTAGTCCATTCGAATCGCGAAATTGTCAAATTAACAATCCGGAGTGACAGCTGGAGTTTTTCTTGTCGAACGAACGTGCTCGACTCTGGTCCAGAGGCAATTTTGCAAATCTGCTGTGCTATTCGATTGCAAAAACATTGTTTTCAGCCTCTTTCACACCCAGAGAAAAAATCTATTATGATTGAATAGATTCGTCTATTCAATCTTCATTTATTACAATTAAATAAATTTTTTGTTGGATCAAATAAATTTTTATTTGATTTGATTTGCCTATGTATTCGCTTCCAACATATATATTTATTTAACATTGAGATATACTTAATCACTAAATTACACGAAAATAAATGATACTATAAGAAATATTTTTCGTATAGTGCATGAATGCTGATATCAAGCATCGTTATTAATAACCGAAAGGCTATGGCGGTGGTAGTTACGATGGTGGCTACAATTCCTTGTGACGGTCCAGCATTACTGAGGTATAGACGATTCGAGTGAAAAAAATCATAAGTAGCCGTAGCGCAGTGGTTAGCGCTCATCGCTCTCATCGGGAAGACCCGGGTTCGAGACCATCCAGCGGCGGGGCCACCATTCCGTTCACTCATCGTCACTGGACCGTCCCCACCACTGCAAGACCGTTCGGGTCATCACATCCTATAAAACTACTTCCAATACTAACTCCAGGCTCATTCCAATACTTTTTAAATAACACTAATAACACTAGTTGAATCAAATAAATTTATATGTTGAATTTGAATAAAAGTCTATTCTGCCAGGAGCCAAGCAAAAAATCTATTCAAATTAAATAGGTTTTATTTGAAGATAATAGATTTTTTTCTGGGTGCAACCGGCCTCGGACGATCTCGCCTAATCTGACCTAGTTATCATGTTCTCCACCGTCTTTTTACCTCGTCGTCATTATGAGCAACGTTTGGCAGTTGGCACATCGCTTGATGCGCTTCAATCAGTGGTATTTAAACCGTGAGGTCAACAAAATTGTTGGTACACCCAGAGAAAAGATCTATTATGATTGAATAGATTCGTCTATTCAATCTTCATTTATTACAATTAAATAAATTTTTGGTTGGATTAAATAAATTTTTATTTGATTTGATTTGCCCATGTATTCGCTTCTAACATATATATTTATTTAACATTGAGATATACTTAATCACTAAATTACACGAATATAAATGATACTATAAGAAATATTTTTCGTATAGTGCATGAATGCTGATATCAAGCATCGTTATTAATAACCGAAAGGCTATGGCGGTGGTAGTTACGATGGTGGCTACAATTCCTTGTGACGGTCCAGCATTACTGAGGTATAGACGATTCGAGTGAAAAAAATCATAAGTAGCCGTAGCGCAGTGGTTAGCGCTCATCGCTCTCATCGGGAGGACCCGGGTTCGAGACCATCCAGCGGCGGGGCCACCATTCCGTTCACTCATCGTCACTGGACCGTCCCCACCACTGCAAGACCGTTCGGGTCATCACATCCTATACAACTACTTCCAATACTAACTCCAGGCTCATTCCAATACTTTTTAAATAACACTAATAACACTAGTTGAATCAAATAAATGTATATGTTGAATTTGAATAAAAGTCTATTCTGCCAGGAGCCAAGCAAAAAATATATTCAAATTAAATAGGTTTTATTTGAAGATAATAGATTTTTTTCTGGGTGTAGCAGCTCTGAAACTTCGCAAGCCGCATTCCCACAAAACGAAGGGAAAGCCTCGCACGGTTTGCATCTCGATAATCAGCTGATCGTTGCTATTCATCTCGAGTTGAACAGCGAGAGTATTTCGCAGCGGCAAGTTCGCCGATTTCCATTGAAAAGGATATCGGAGCTGTAGACTTTTTTCCTGTCCAATCTCTCTTTTTCTTCTTTCCTCTCTCTTTCCTCTTTGCAAAAATGATGCAGCAGCGAGCGGAGACTGGCGGAGAGACTCTTTCCAATGCAGTTTCGAAGCTCGTTCGCTGCACTCCTTCGCCGCATCTCCGCGATGCCTTTCCTGGAAGAATTTTCACCGTGCAAACGAGCATCCGAGGAAGGAAAAAAGACGCGTACGGTAGCCGAGTTTGCCAAAGTGATGCGCATACAGAAATTCTCACCGCTGTTTCAGACTCTCGCTTCGGGAGATCGCTCCATTCGCGTTTCTTCCATCAAACATCCAGCTACCGGTAAACGTACGCGCGCGAGGCGTTCCTCGTCGAACTGCAGCGGACAGTCTCGCAATTTTACACTCCTTTATCCGCGCGGAATTTCTTCCTCAAGCCCGGCGAAGCAAACCCCAAAAAAAAAAAACACCACAAAGAACTCGCGGGAAAATTTCCAAAAAAATGTTCGGAAGATCTCAAAACTCGAAATTTTGAAAAATCTTGAAAAAAATAGCGTCAAACCTGGAAAGTTTGAAAAAAATGTGCTCAAGGCGAATGAAAGATTCAGAGATTGAAAATCGTTGGATTTCACGTGGAATTCTCCATATATCTGTGTGTATGTATGTGCAGCTCGTAACTCGACGTGTCTTTTTTTGCGCCGGGGATGAAGCGACCGAGCGAGTATCGGAAGCCCTTGGCATTGATAATCCAACGCTGCACTACATAGTAAAAGACACACAAGCTCGTATGGCTTGCCGTATGGACAAATGTGTGTATAAACGAAGGCAGCGGTGTGTGTGTGAGGGAAGGAAAAAGAGATTAGCGATGAACGCGGTGTAGAGTCGTATATATACTCGAAAGAGGGCGCTTGTACTCTTGGAGTAGGCATCGCACGTACGTAACGTACGTGTACGAGTCGCGATCGTGAAACGTTCCGGCGAACGATTGATGCGCGCATCTTGCACGTTCTTGCGTTGCACGAATGTATGTGTGTGATGTGTAGGGCGTGTGCGTTT
Organism: Heteropelma amictum; assembly: GCA_959613375.1. NCBI lineage: Eukaryota > Metazoa > Arthropoda > Insecta > Hymenoptera > Ichneumonidae > Heteropelma > Heteropelma amictum. The sequence goes on along the minus strand of OY390728.1, from coordinate 9,688,576 downwards.
GTGCCATCCCGGCG